>JARPRG010000294.1:29889-78180 GCA_031001745.1 Hartigia nigra
GTATATATATATATGTATGGTATATTATAAAAAAAACGAGGGCGAGCAGAACCAAAAGGAATGAAAAGAAAAAAAAGGAAGAGGAGAGTAAAGGACTAAGGGAACGAAACAACCATCGAAAGACATTCTGGGTTACCGTAGGGAATAGGCACGAACCAATGGGAACCTTATCTACCTTTCCCACGAAACATCCCGAAGTCTCCCTAATGTCCTGAGAAAAATATTGTACAGCCCTTCTTCATATACCCCTTACCAACGAGCTGTATCAATACCGCATTATCCATCTATTCATATGCAACGATACTTTTCTATGCTACTACTCATCCTTTTGGACTTTTTCATCAAATGACTTTTTTTGATTAATTTTATTAAAAAAAAAAAAAATCATTAAATTAAAATGTTCAGAGTTCTTGTTTCATTCTAGTGTCACGTGGTCCGTGATTATATTAACACGTGAATACTGATAGGTTCGTATACCGGGTGAATTCTCGTTCTGGGAATGACGACGGTGACAAGGAAGCGGTTTATCCATTTTTCTGGACTTCCCACGCCTAGCCAAAAACGTGGGCGAGTTTTCAATGTGGAAGGACCCCCCGACGAGGTTAAAAAGAGCGCGTCAGTTTGAAGGTTAAAGTACACGAGGCCGGACGTTATAGGACGTATGTTTTGCGTTAAGTATGTGTTACGCTCCGTACATAAAAACCGTGGGTGTATATTGGTGTTCGCTATGCAATATAAGTACAGCCACCCACGTGCTGCTATATCCTTGATACCAACTACCCCTTGAAATAGTTATAGAAAATATATACGAGTACTCTGCGTCACTTGTTCCGTAAAAATATCATAGTGCACCAGTTATACATGCATCTGGATAATAAATTAAGTCCCATGGGAAATTCTGTCTCTTATGGTATTTAATTATAATCGTGGTTGCTCGCGATGCCGAAAATTAAGTCTCTTATTACTGTCTGTTCTTCTGAGTTCCAGGAAAATCGGGGACACTGGCTGGATGTGAGATATTTCACTTTTAGAATGCACCGCGTGCATGCTTTCCGTGCACCGATGCACCTACTGCTATATAAACTGCGATTCTATATGAGAACGTGGGACAGGAGGAAGCGAAGGGAAGATATACGTAGGCGCATTCGTTCGTGTCGGATATCAACGACGTGTTTAAAGCCCAATCGAGGAAGTACGCCATTTTTTTTTTGTTTCGAGTCACGAAACTACCAACTCCTTTGAATGTCCATACGCTTTACGGGGAATACAGTCCTTTTTTTTAAATGCAATTATTTTTATGGCTCGGCATTGATATCATATTTACAAAACAATATGTTTCGTTCACAGTTAGTTTTTTTAATGATCGGCATATAATATTCGTTATCAGGAATTAGTAGAGATTGTGCCCTGATAAGACTTAAAAAAAAAAAACACTAGAGGAATAGCCTGAGACGATACAGTCTATGATCTGCAAGGTGTTTCAAAATGGTGTTGATCACAAAAATATGTAGGGTCGACTGCTTCGAATTTATATTTTGCAGCGTCAAAGTGTCAACATTTTTGTTCTGAAAAGTAAGAAGTAACTTTATATCGACCCAAGCACACAATACCTGTTATCCAATAAGGCCGTCAATATACAACCGGAAAATACAATTTCAAAAATTCACGAGACACGTTTACCGCGCAAAAATCCTCAGAGCTTGGGAAGCACTGTCGCGCGATATAGGAAGCGCCGTTTTTAAAAGACTCCGGCGCGCCATTGTGAGACGCAATACAACGTCAGTGGTTGTCAAACGCTTTTCGAGGCCGTGAATATGCGCACGTCCGCCATCCCCGATGATCGTCGCATTAAAAAACAAGCCCGCAGCTCTACGTACTAACGCGTGGATTTGCACGTTGAATATCTCATGATTACCCTTGACAATTCGTAAACCTTTCGCAGAATTTCCATCGCGTTGCATTTACATTAGCTGACTAAAAATTTATTCGTTCTCCTTAAATATGTGTTACGTGCCAAAAAAAAAAGAAAGAAAAACATACCGCAAAGGATACCAATTATAAATCCAGCAACAGTAGTGACACATTTTTCAAAATTATCCAAACGCACAACGAGAGTCGTACGACCGTCTTTAAACTTTTAAACTTTTTCAAAAGACGTTAATCCATCATCAATGAATCTCACGGTACAATCGTACACGTGTCTCTTGCCTATTATATCTGTACCGAAGAAAGAGAGTGCGCCTTTACTGCAAGAACGTTTGTAAATTGCCCTCTTGATTCCCACAGTGCACTTCGATTCGTACATACAAGATGGCCGATGAAACCCACCGATCTTAAGCAGCTCGCCGTGACCACGTACATAAGCTTCTAGAAAATAACGAGAGAAGCTTCCCCACGGTTGAACGTGCAGCCGAAGGATATGTTCCATGAAAGGTAAAACGGTCGTGTCGATCGATAATAATACCAGGGGACCGTTGTTGCACGTGTCAACCTCGCGACCAGGTGAAAAGTTTCGCTAGCGATGACAATTATGGTGCACCCTGAAACTACCTTGTGACACAGATGACGTGTAGGGATCGGTTTGGGCAAAGGCTGGACACACACACACATATATATATATATATATTGCTACAATGTATATATATATTTATATATATAAACTATAGAGCGGTAGGTCGGTATTTAGATTAGCTGTGGCTCTTAGCTCCTCGTAGAATGGAGTATATCGATCCGTGATCTACTATAGAAAGGATGGCTCTGGCAGGAAGCTTTCTCAGGAAGTATAGAGGCTTTAGAAGACATTGGACATTTTTCATGATCACTCATCGACCTCGATGGGCTCTACTGATAAAACGTACCACGAATGAATTTTTGTTGGGAGCGACTAGTGTTCGGTTACCAAACTTAGAAAAGTGGAACAGATAATAAATATGTATATACCCAGATGGAAAGAGAGAGAGAGAGGGAGAGAAAGAAGAATTTTGTAGTAAGATTTGTCATTCTAGTTTCTGAATTTTTTTTGAAATGAAAAACAAATGTACTGCAAGAATCGAAATTTCAACGAAAAATCATACATCGATGTATCTCAAAATGGTACTCACCCGCCAAAATCATGTCGCGTTCGTATTTCAACAGGAAATCCAAAAATATATGATACATATATCGTATATACAAGGATGTATAAGGGAGAGCATACGCAATCCCACGAAATATTATTTCTATCGAGATGTATGGGCACTGTGGTCTCTCTTCCTATCTTTAAAATTCTTTTCTTCAAAATATCTCGCAATGTCTCACGGGAGCGTGGTGACGCAATACCGCGACCACACGTTTAACCTTTCAGGAAAATTTATTTAAAAAATAAAATAGTACATATACGCATATATATACGCACGCACCGTATCACTCGCGGTATTCTTTAATTCTTTACTCTTCTTGTCACGTCCCTTTATTATTATTATCAAGATCACACGCGTTCATTTCAACTTTCAAAGCAGTTCACTCTCCGTCATATGTTACTAATCCTAACCTCTCATGGATTTCTGATATGTTATGCGCTCCCTTCAAGCTTCTAATAGAGACTGACGATCTTTTTTGTATGCGTTTCACTGGGCATGCGTGACTATCACTTACGCACGTTAATAGAAGGACACTGAGAATATACGATACCGAATTGCACGCGTGTATACGTAAAAGCCCGCGTATTTTCACGACTGCGCAAGCACGAACAAAATTTGAATCGGCGTCGTGATAAACGAAATTTCGACGTTCCGATATGATTTACCGATAAAAATATCCTTGCGATTGCTATCGATTGTTCGCGTGTTTCATGCTTTAAATACACGTGAATCAATATTACACGGAATCGGGAATTAAGGAATAACGCTGTTAATATTTAACGTTTTTCCTCGTTCGAAATAACAAGACTCCGTGTGAAACGCTCTTTGATATCGATCAAAGCCACGATAATCGATCGATATATTGCCGTTCGAGTTTTAACGAGAAAATTAAAGAATCCACCGACTCGCGCGTTCCACTCTATTGCGTATCGTCCTGGAACCTTATCCGTATCGCGTCACGTTACGTTTCCTCGAGTGCTTTACGCTGTATGCACTTGGCCATGTGTGATTCGTACAATCGTAACTGTAATTCAAACCGGCACGTTTTTCTACGATACGATTGACAATTTCCAAGGCGCGCAGACGCAAAAGAAAATCACGGATAATCACTTTTTTTAGGAAAGAAAAAGTATCATCGATACACTTGGCAATACACTAAAGACGAGAATGAGATGAACACAAATAACAAGACAAAACTGTCATTAATATTAATTTAGGCGCGGGACATCCCACATGATCGACAATAGTGTTGGCTCTCGTTTCACAGATTCACTGTAAAGTACAGTAACATTACCGATCGGTCAGTTTTAAGAACGAAATGGTCCATTCATACGCGACAAGAACTCCAGAGTTTCCCGAGTATTCCCGAAGTGTCGCTTCCGAATGCTCAAGGCTCTGTCACTATCCGTAGTCATAACACCGGGAGTACTGTAATCCGCATACGAGGAACGATGCAGCGATTCTCACGGGCTACTAATACGACGCTGTGAAAATATCGCGCGCGCATCATGGCAACACGTCGCGCGTCATGCAAGAAGATGTCGTGACGTCAATGGTCATCGTCGCCGTACTTGTCAGTGACTTGTCAACGCTCATATCATGGAACGTTAAACGTGTGTATATACGTATACACAGGATTATTACATAAGGTATATATGTATATGTGTATATATATATATATAAAATCAAAAACTGTTATACGTTATCGCTGTAGGTTATGTTATATCACATCACTTTTTGCCGGTAAACAAATTTCCTTAGTCTCACTGCTTTTCTTTACCCTTGACAGCGCGCGCACTGTATATATATGCGTATGGAGTAACTAGATCCAGTAGGGTAACAGACTGAAGGTTGTTAGGAACTGCAGGAAAAAGGAATTAAGCAGACGCGTAGTCAGCATTCTGTACTTATAGCGGCACGTTCGCCTTTCTCGACTACTCGTGAGGGACTGAGGAACTGTCAGGTGTGCGTTGTCCCTCTGCGTGCTTGAACACCGCTCAACATGCTAGAGCTTTCTCTCTCGCTCTCTCTCTCTCTCTCTCTCTCTCTCTTTCTTGCTCTCTCTCTCTCTTACTTTCTGTCTCTCTCCCTCGCTTGCTCACTTGGTGGTTCTCAGTGTGCGCGCGCGCGATCTGCCCGGACACTCACTGCGTAGTTAGAGGCGGCACGGTTTACATAAGAAGGGGAGTATATAGTGGTGTTTCCGTGTATGGGATAGGACAGTAGTACTAGTAGTAGTAAATAGTACTGTGCTAGTATATTGGCTTGAGAGTGTATATGTACATTCGCACGTGCATGCAGGTCCCTCGTTGCCATGTGTACGTTCTCTCAAGCTCGTGGAGGAGAAAAGGATGAAAGGGGGTGCGCGCGCAGATGGCGCAGGGACGTATGTTGAAAGGGACAAATAAATTTTCGGGCGCCAAATTAAATAGGGATATCTAACGTTTACACCTTGAATATTGGATGATACGTGCATACGGACAGGTGTCGCTGGATCGCGTAAAAAATTTAAGAAGGTCACACTCCACCTCTGATGTGTTCTTTAATACAATCAGTGGAATATATATTTGCTAGGTTATGTATTGATGTAATTATGTATTTATGGATACCATGCCGATATATCCTGTATACCATGAATTTTCTAACAGCAATTGGCAGAAATAAATTTAAATTTTCATTGGTCTGCTTCGTTTTCGTAATTGCACTTTTCGGATTGGATGATGGATAACGTGATCGAATAACCCAGTTATCGCTTGGCGCATTTTCTTTTGGATAAATCTTTTTCTACGCGTGTCCGTGGTGAGAGGGGGTAAAAAAGTAATTTTTGGGAGACGTATGAATTCGTAACGTATGCTGGAGCTGAGTCGCATACGTTTAGGTAGGCTGGGTACACTTTGGATTTTTGGGGGGTTTTCGGTACTTTCATGCATATATGAGTAGATTCAAGAAAGAAAAAAAATAATAGTAAAAACTCACCGTGTTGGTGAGGAGCGGAAAAGGCTGAGTGACGACGTGGTGACATTGGGGGATGATTTCCTTGACTTCCTGGTGGCTGCATGGATGACAGTGCTCCCAGGGGTGTGTAGGATTTACAGGGTTGTTCTGGTTTTGGCTGAAACAAAAATGATTTTCTTATTTAAACACTGCTCTTGTTTGTTTAACTTTTCTTAATAATTATTTTTATTTTACTAGGTTGGTTACCTGATCGTGGAGTTCAGTCGCTACTGCAGTAGCTGCAGTCTGCGTATGACTTGTAGAACTAATTCTATACTGCATCCCGGCGATACTGCAGAATCCTTCGTGATGCGTTGAACGAGTTTGATTTACATACACCCCTGAAATCAGTTGGAATTGAAGGTGTTTAATAAAGATTATCAAATTATGAATTAATTGTGTGAACGACAAAAGTGTCAAACGTACCCGTAATTGTGACATCGGTATCTTGATTGACGATGACAACCTTCTTCGATGGTTTTATGACCTCTTCCGAATCAGATCCTTGACGTGACTTTCGCTTCTCTATCTCCGAATCACTCTGCTTTCGCCTTTTGATGACCTCAACCTCAGACTCGCTGGAGGAGTCATTGGATGATGAGTCCTGTCGATTTTTCTCATCGGAATAAGACGCCGCCAAAATGGCCGATGCGTTCAAACTGGCCATTCTCTTGCAGACGACCATATCCTTCAAGTCCATTACTTCTTCGTTCTTCTTTCTTCTCTTTATGATTTTCTTCTTATTTGGCTCTACGCTCTTCTCCCGCTCGTAATCCTCGTCCGATGATGATGACGAGGATGATGAACTTTCTAGCATGTCCCAGTGCTTTCCACGCAGCCCTGGTACGTTCCTTAGTTTTCTCTTTGGAGCATTCTCTTCCGTGCTTTCATTCTTCTTGACGTTGTTCTCCTTCTCCTTGTCTTTTTCTTTTGATTCTTCCTTCTCTTCCTTTGCCTTCTTCTGTTTCTCTTTTTCTGGTTTAGGCTTGCAGAAACCACCCAGATACACACCACCGGCTTCGTTCTCGTACAGACAGTGGACCTTAGCTAGGGCGTTAAGGGATGCTACCCTGTGACGTTTCGGACCACTCCAGAAACCAAATAATCTCATCCTCCTGGCGCGTTCATCAGAGGGTGAACTTTTACGTTCTTTCTTCTTCACCAATCTTCTTCTGGTCTTCTTTGGAGTCTCGTTTTCGTCTTCCTCATCGGAGTTTGAAGAACCACTGGAGGAACTGTTGCTAGCTTCAACGTTCGCAGCTTCCTCTTTCAGATCTATCTTTACCAGATTCTCACCGTGCTCCTGTTTTGAGCTCGTTACACCCTTTGAAGCTTCTTCGGCGACCTTGGACTGCTTGAGGAGTTCGTCCAAGGTCACTTCGTCCGACGACGTCGATTTACGATCACTCTCTTCAGATTGCGTTTTAACTGGTTTCGTTATTTTTTTTACTGGCTTCTTTACAACCTTTGTTCTTATAGCATTCTTCGCGTTCTTTTTCGAATCCTGCAATTTTCCTTGAGATTTCTCATCCTTCAATTTTTCCTCCTTATTTTCCTCGATTTCCCTTTTGATATTATTCGCTTCTATTTGATTAACTGACTCATCCTTGCTCGATGTTTTTTTAGCGTCGTTCGTTAGCTTCTCGAACTCCTTTGTTTCCACTTTCTTGTTAACGATCACCTTGTCAGTGAGCCTCTTGAGTTTGCCCTCTTTCTTTAAAGTCGCACTCATCTTCACCTGCTTCTGACCGATCTTAGCTTTCATCTGTTTTGCCAGTTTTGGTCCTTTGTCCAGGGGTACTTTTCCTTTGAGCAATGGAAAGCTGTTCTTCTTTTTCGATTTCTTTGTTTCCTCATCTTCTTCGCTTTCAGCCACTGTTACGCTCTTTAACGCCTTGACTAGTTTGACATTCTTCTCTAGCAACTTCTTACCGACCACCGGTGAATCAGACACTAGCTTCTTAGCCAGTACCGTCTTCTTCGGCACACTCTTCTTCTGCGCCTGCTTCACTTTTGCATCCTTCTTTGTTGTAGTTGGTGAAACCTTCCTGCTAATTTCCTTTTCCGGTGTCTTCTTCCGCTCCAACCTTTTATTATCCTTAATCATCATACTTTTAGAATTTTCCTTTAATTCAAGCTTTCCTCCTTTCACGTCCTTCCTCTTCTCTTCCTTGCTCTTCTTCTTCATTGCCAAATTTACAGAATCCACCTTATCTTCGCCAGACTCCTTCTCGTCCACCGAGAGCAGGTACTTGTCACCATTTTCCACGTTCTCGACTTTGGTCTTCTCCTCGTGTTTCGCTGTCTTCTTCTTCTCTGTATTATTGTGCATGTCCGCTTCTCTCTCGTCTCCCCCCTTTTCCTCAGACCTATCATTTTTCTTCTCTTCAGGTTTATCCAATCTCTTCTCATTATCTTTATTCTGCTTTCTTTTGTCCTCCAATTTCTCCATCGCCTTCTCCTCCTTTCTCTTCTCCTCCATTCTCTTCTTATTCTCCTCAGATTTATCCATCCTCCGTCTCTCCTCCTGTTGCTGCTGCTTCTTCTTGTCGTCCAGCTTGTCCTGCTTCTTCTTCTCGCTCTCCAACTTCCGTCGTGTCTCTTCAGGCTTTTCTAATTTCTTTCCTTTCTTTTCACGCTTCGGATCGACCACCAATTTATCCGGAGATACCCGACGTTTCTTGGCCACGGTTGCCGTCCCTGTTGCCTTTCGGCCAACGACAGCCTTCTTCTGCGGCTTCATTACGACCCGCCTCTCTTCACATCTTCGGCCCGATTGTAGGACACGTAAAATTCAATAGAATCTCAACGATATCCCCACGATTATCTGACCGTCATATTGAATTTCATTACTCTCGAAGTACCTTAGTAAACGCGGGATGTACCTGGAAGATGAGTAACAAAAACTCCTTCATTCAATTTAACACGTCAAAGGATTATGAAATGCGATATACCTATTAATATGATTATATCTACTATGCATTCCCTCGGATATCAATAAAGATATATTAAAATAGAATTCAATTAAGCGTTATCAGTTATTGGTAAAAAAAAAGTATAAAAACGTACGGTCCTTTAAACAATCATAAATCAAGACACGTGATAAACCGTCAAGCATCGTATGTAATTAATAACTACATTGATACTACAAAACGAAAATTCAGACACTCGAGATACTCATTTACAATTCGAATTAATTAATAACGCAAAATCAATGGATTATAAGACCAAAGAAACAAAGATCACACGAGCTCACGGTAACCATGATAAGATCCTAATGGAAATCATCATGGTCATTATTACCTCTTTCAAGATCAATCATAATAAAGACGTGGTTATACACTTGTCACTCGTAAAAGAAACGAAAAAGATAATCAACGTTATGAATGTATCTTTATCACAAAAAAAAAGTGAAAATAAAAGCACTCAAATACCCAGAGCCGAAGCGCCATCCCACGTAAGATTCAAGATACGAGGTCCCTTTAAACCACATTAACTCCATTCCTACTGTCATAGTAGCTAAAGATTTTTCACACATAACTTATTTCACGTATATTGCACGAAATCGATGAGGAATCAGAAAAATGAGAAAAAAGAAACAAATTTCAACTGATACTCGGAGACAGACTGGAGCATTGCTCTAAGAAAAAAAAATAGGACACCCTTCCAAAAGTGTCCGTAGATGGCCACAAGTGGCTGACGTTGAAGCAGCCTGATCGATGAATACTCTTAGCTTACAAGAGTCTACGGATAGATAAGACCAGGACAGTCCCGTAAATGAAATGAGAATATTGACGACACGTTTGAATAATGCTTTGTTACTGTAGGTCCTTGTTAAAAAAAAAAAAAAAGCAATCGGTCCACGAGACTCGACAGAAATGTGAGATTTTGTTTACCTCTGGCAAGCCCTTTTGTTGCCACTCAGCCCGCGAACGCTCTTTTGAAGGATGATTATTTCCCACCAAACGGACCTCGCGTACTTTTAATAAGTCTGCACGTTGAATCGAACGCACCCTGCACTCTTCCCCGTGTTAATTAACCGTCGATGCTCACGGGTTATCGCGAAAATCGCATTTTCAGTTGCGAAACTCGTACCACTCGACGTTCCTGCCCTTTTCCCGTAACCCCATCGGCCATTTTCTCGCTGGCGCTTCTCCCTCCCAGGCCCTCTGTCATACGTTCCGGAACGCGGCATAGAGTGCACGACGATAGTTCTCAGCTGGTAAAACAGTCGTTGGGAATTTACGTTAAATGCCCGCAGCGGCATCACTCGGCCACTGTAGGAATTTACACTTGGGGGAGAACTCGTAGACTGTGGGTTCTAGAAACATATGCTCTAACACCTGTTACACATTTGTTGAATATACGAAATTGGGTTGGAAATGAAATATTTTGTTGACTTAACAGCTACGTTTACGTGTGATTCATGTATCTCTATTTAAAAGTTTTCTTCGAAAAATAACGTACATTCAGATAAATGTTTGGAAAATATTGTTTCCGGTAATATAAAAAAAGCACTACCGGGTGTTTTGATTGAATCCTAATAACATTGCCTGAATCAAATCGCCTTCTTTAAGTTCAGGACGTTCGGCTGTTCGTCCAGGTAGCATAAGCAATGCGTTTGCACTTTTGCAACTTAATAATTTACTGCTTATTTGATTTCCTGTACTGTAGGCTACAGGAATCGGATCGTTGTCGCTCCATTCCAATATTGCCCTAGCATATTCTGGTCTTGGATCCAAATTATAAGGTGATGTAAGCTGTAAAGATACACATATGGTAATACATATGGTACTCGTTATAAAATTAATTATCCAATGACGTACCTTAGCAGTGACAACAACTGGTTTCGTGTAATTACCGGACAAACGACCTAACAGTGGCAGAGCAAATAAATATGCAGTGACAGTCGCGGAAACGGGATTTCCAGGAAGACACAAAACGTATTTCGTCTTTCCACGATATTCGCATGTAGCGAACGTCGTTGGTTTACCAGGTTTCATATTGACCCGCCCTATTAAAGAATATTTTTATATACAATAATAGGAATATGCTCGACGACTTATATATTTACAATAATTATTATTACCAAAGTGTATCTTGGCTTTGAATATCTGCTCTAAAATTGGCTTAAGCATATCTTTCTCGCCCATAGAAACTGAACCTGAGGTCACTAGGACATCGACATCCTCGAACGCTTCCTTCATAGCATTTATCATTACGCTTTCGCTAGACATGAAATTTATTTTATGGGCTTTTTCAATTTTTATGTCTAAATCTATTGCAACAATATATATATATTGCTTACTTGTCAGTGGCTATGCCAATATCCTTAGGATCGTAACCATTCTCTTTCAACAGCATCATCAAAGTGATCTTATTACTGTCGTACACGTGGCCGGGCTTTGCTGGTTCACCAGCCTGTTGTAATTCATTTCCGGTGGATAAAACACCGACTGACGGAAGCTTCGTCACCCGGACCTTTGTACAGCCGCATGCAGCCAGAATCCCCATTTCCACGGCACCGATTTTAGTATAAGCCTTTAGTACCAAATTGCCCTTTGCAATGTCACTACCTACAGGTCTTTGAAAGGTATAATATCGTTAATAGATAACAGCCTTAACAATTGTTTATTAAAAATGTTTACCTAATATCTTGACCATTTTGAGGCTCCACAAGTATTTCTATTTCCTTTTCTTCCTTGCCATCTTCTCCCCTCTCTATTAATCTAGTATCCTCGACTTGGACCACTGCAGTAGTGCCTATGAATATAATTCAATAATTTTTTCAAATTTACTCTTTTTTTTTTTTGATGTTACAGCTGGATATAATATTGATTTGTTTTATATAATACCTTCTGGAACAGGAGCTCCTGTATTGACCCGGATGCATGTACCAGGTATGACCTGGGTAGCTGGCTGAAATAAATAAAATTATTTGATACGTTTAATTAGAACGAAATATTATGTCTTTTTTTTTAAATCTTTTAATCCTTACAGTTTGTCCAGCTTGCAGTCCTCCTAATACATATCTACGACCTTTCCCTTCGCCGGCGATAACAGCATAGCCATCTTTAATGGAAGCTCTAAACGGGGGCAAGTTGCAATAGGAATAAATATCATCGGTCAAGACTCGTCCATAAGCATCCCATACGTTAATGATCTCAGCCTCCCCAATTTTTGTATTTTTAATAATGATCTCATCCGCGACGTTCATCGGAAGCATCGGATACGGAGACTCTCTTAGTCGACCAGCTACGTCGGATAATTGAATCTATGAAAAAGTTAATATTGATTTTTCTCTTCTGCGATTACAACAGCTAACGATATTATATATTTTACCTGTGATACATCGGGTAATGAACTAGAGGACTGATGCGTACAAGTCCCCTGAACGTTTTCATGGGTTTTCGTAATCTTTGCCTTATCGTTCAAAATCAAATCCACCGCGTGTGGAATTACTTTAGCAATGGCTTCCAAACATTCTTTAACTGCTTTGGGTGAACCAGGTAAATTAATGATCAATGTTTTATCGCGTATTCCGCAGACAGCTCTGAAATATAGCATCGTAATAATTGTCATTACCAAAAACCTTCAAATCTAATGATTCTAATATCCATTTTTTACTACCTTGAGAGCATAGCCATTGGAGTTACTTTGGAACTCGCGATAAACATAGCCAGAGAAATGGCAGGCGCTTCTTTCTGGATGACGCTCTTCGTAGCTTCCGGTGTAACGTCTCTTGGTGCAAAACCAGTCCCTCCAGTTGTCAGGATGACGTTGACTTTGAAAACGTCGGACCACTTGGTCAGTATTTCCTACGAGAGAAAAATTAGTGTGACATAACACTATACTGTAGAAAAGCATTAAGTTTGTAATTGTTAAACATTTTTTTTACCATTATTTGAAATTCTTTATCCGCTACAACAGTATTACACGTGATTTGACCCTTGAGGATCTTTCCCGTTTCCGTTTGCACATCCGTCACGAGCTTTTCCAATTCGGGACCACTTTTGTTCTCAGCCGAACCATCAGCGCAGGAATCGCTAACTGTAATTGAAGAATAATAGACACAAATTAAAAAATAATAATATAAGTTATAAAGACCATTTTGTTTTGAGATTAATTATGGACTTGCTATGCTATTCTGTACAGCGATTGACGTTCTTAACCTTAAAATAAGTTGCGCTTGTATTCTTATATTATTATCGTAGAGAAAATCAATGACTTTAATTTTGCAGAAAGAAGGATTCAAGGAAAAATGATTTTACTATCATCTATTTGGATTAATAATTTTTATACTTACTAGTTAATATTCCAAAAGTTATAGGAGCCATGTTGGTAGCAGTCCTATCTCTCTTGAGACAAATATTGAACATGGTTTTTTTTATTGCTCGACACTGCACGATAATGAGTGTGATGCAATTTCAGTGTTCATCCACTGTAACGGTACGACCAGCAATTGCAGAAGCTATCTCTATACTCTTGTAAAATCTCATTTTAATCCTTGGTTAGTCTAAACCCATCAATTACGAAGTTCAAGAAACAAATACTACTTATTACCACTGTGCTTATATGCTTTAGATAAAAGCACCAGCTCCCTTATGTAGTTGCTGATAAAATTTGATGAATTATTTTGTCGTCGTATAGATTTAATGCATAGTAACGGATTCGCCCAAGTCATCGACAGCTTTTGTTATATTAGAAACGAAGACTTAGATAATAAAGAGAAAAACTATCTTACGAGTATCAAAGAACGATGTAACTCCATTTGTAAATATGATTCTTGTTTATTGAACAAAACTTCTCATAATCTTATAACGTAAAACGAATTCCGCTTCCAGAATCACGTTCTCCGCAATTGTGTAATAAACGCTCCTGCGATTCGTGAAAGCTAACAACGATTGAAGGAAGAGTCATGTATAGGAAGGACCTAATTAATAAATTCCATTGGATGGAAGGTCACACATTTTCATGTGTCAGTAGTCGACTAGTCCCCTGAAACAAAAAAGTATCAGGATAACCCGGTGATCCGAAGTCGTATTTGTTTTTTTTTTAGAGGAACAAAAAGAAAGATTTCTGACTTACCGACTACTTCTTGGACTCAGTGAATGAGGTGGGGAATCCCGATATCTCCTACGGGAATCCTGACGATTTTTCTCTCGCTCATCACGTCTGTCTCGATCTCTATCCCGATCCCTATCGTTCTCCATTTCTGCATCTCTCATATCTCTGTCCCTACGTTCTCTACGTATTACTTGGTGCCGAGGACTTCGACCAGGACTCGGTGAACGTGACGTCGAGGAACGTGAATCAGAAGTATGACCCTCGTATCGGTGTCTTCTTTCTCTCTGTCTGTAAATGGATTTTTTTTTTTTAATGAAGACTGTACAAAGATGATCTGTTAAAGTCTGAAACCAAAATGGCGGAACATACTTCCGGCGCAGTTTCAGTGACATCTCACGAATCTCATCCTCACGATCCTGTCTCTGCTGTTCCATCTTTTCGATTCGTAATTGTTCTGCTTTTTTGTCGGCCTTGTCTAAATATATTATTTGTGTTTATGTACTTTTCCTTATAATTATTTTTCACGTTGTTGACTGTGACTTACATTGCCTATTGAGTAATGCTTGCATCTTCTTCTTAAGCCGCTCCTGAGGTGTAATTTTCGACGACTGAAATACAAAACTCTTAAGTAACTGTTACTCGGCGATTAATAACATTGAAATAACGACGTAGCTTGTTTAGAGAAAATAAAAGCTGGCTGTTGCGTTTCTAAACGATCTTTAGAAAATGTGCAACCGGCTATAGTCGGGAGTAGTGCGATTAAAAAAAATAAATAAATAAATACTGACATCTACGCATTTAGTTTAAAGGTGCAAGCACTTAAGGGCAGTGAAGAAATTCTAAATGATCTATGGACTCCCAATGGAAACGTTAAATTTTTAGTACGCGACTGTCAATATTTCGGTAGCTACAGCAAAAGAATGTCAATAACTATAATGGCGGTTGCAATAATGGACGTCCTTAGGATATTTTAAACATGGCGATTACGTGCACACCATGAACATAGGAATATAAGGACGGAGTGCAGGACTTTTCGGCTTCCCAAAAAAAATGACGTAAGGGGAAAGTCTCTGTTCGCAATCTGTTTTGAACACCTAAAGTACTTCCGTACGGTGCGATTCAACGACGGTATAAGAAAACTATGTGTCGTCATTATTGTGCTGTCTATTCACAAAAGATGGCGGACAGTCATCTCTTCTTACGGCAATTTGGGAACCTCTATTTCGTACAATTTTTTACCTCTTGCTCCATCCATGTATTCTCATGTCCATAGTGCATTCGCAAGAAAATGAAGCGCAAAGCAATTCCGCGAACGTGAAATCAGTGCATTTTCGATTCGCACGTTTAGAGCGGAACACAAAGTTGTGAAAATGTACGTCGAAGCTCCTCGTCAGGACGGTAGTTAATGTGGAATAATTTTTTCATTCTTTCTCATTGTCTTTTTTTACTCTGTGCGTTAAGTGACTAAGGAAGCGTTACGGTTCTTACTGACTTTGTGTCCGCCACCAGAATTTGTACTTAACCCTGCTTTTGGCTTGTTCCTGAAACGAAGGAAAAAAATCAATTTGGATAAATTTTATCAGTTCACGTTGTTATTATTCTCTATTTTAAAAATCACTGTTATCCCTTACGCGCTTGTGCTTATTATAGGAGGCTTTGGTGCCGGTGGGACGCTCTTCTCTTCCTTATCAGACAACTCAAGTTCCAGACTAGAAGATTTTCCACGTCGACCGTAATACCTATAGAAATATTAATCTTGTTATTATTTGACTATCAACCATAGAGTAAATAATTTTCATTACATTGAGAGTTTTCTGACCTTGGCAAAGCTGGTGCCTTGTTCTCAGTGCTTCTGGATCTCTTACAGCTGGAACGACTCCTGGATCGAGATCTCGATTGAGATTTCGATCTCGACCTAGATCTGGATCTTGACTTTGATACTGTATAACGTCTTCTCCGATAGTTATCACGTGAGTGACTACGATTACGCGATCTGGATCGCGACCTTAAGTGGGATCGTGAAAAGCTGCTTGTCGACGATGAACGCGATCTTCTTAGACGCGAATGCGATCTAGATCTTGAACGGGATATAGATCTCGATCTAGACCTGCTAATACTTCTGCAGCGAGAACGTGACCTAGTACGCGATCTTGTGCGTCTTGAGCGGCTCCTTGTTCTGGATCTAATAGGCTTTCTAGGCCTGGAACGTGTTCTTCTAGATCTGTTAAAATATAATAAATAAAAATCATCGACTATCCTTGACTCATTTTTTTTCGAAATTTATCATTGAAAAATTTATAAGAATACCTTGTTCGAGATGGACTTCGCCTTCTATCGCGAGTTCTATACGGTTTTGATCTACTGTGCGATCGTGATCGAGTTCTTGATCTAGATTTCGAAATTCTTCTGCACGCAGTTCTCTCGTTGAAGGCTGGACTTTCCGAACTTTTGCGTCTCAGGTGTGAATAGTTCACTTTTTTCGTACTGGACGAGGTCACCTGGGAAGAACTACCCTGAGCCTCCTCTTCGCCACCAAAACTTGTAATATACGTTATTTGACCAGCATTGACTGGAGAGGTCGAGCGAGAACGCGATTTCGATGATGATTTTCTATAGGGATTATATTCCGGACTTTCTCTTGCGGCATAGCTGAAAAAAAAATTCATAGGTGAGTGATGCTAATAATTAGAGGACTTTCTTTCTTGCTTTCTAAAAACCATTATGTACGAATACCTTGGCGGGCTCATTACGCGACCAATCATTTTTTTTTCTCGGAAAGCTCGTCTTTCTCGCCGAGATCTTCTACCCTATTTATATTTAAGGGGGGGGAAAAAAAAAAGAGTATAAAATATAGAATAAACTTAGTGGCAACTGAACGAAAAGATAATTCAAAACTTACGGAGTACATAGCCTTCTCTTCTTCTTGCTTCCGGGCTTGTCTCAGAGTCTCAGCTTCTTCGAAGTCTTGTGTTAAAAAACTAAAATAATCAGCACCCAAAAGCCCATACTTCTGTGCCACT
Source organism: Hartigia nigra (assembly GCA_031001745.1). Lineage (NCBI taxonomy): Eukaryota > Metazoa > Arthropoda > Insecta > Hymenoptera > Cephidae > Hartigia > Hartigia nigra. The sequence continues at coordinate 47,090 of JARPRG010000294.1, forward strand.
TGATTCATTTCGTGCGCTTGAGACGGTTCTATTTGTGATACGTCGACACAAATATCTAATGCGAAGAAATATAAGAAATATATAAGATTTTAGTTTTTTGCTTATCAAATATATGACAGATACCTAGGTCGATATCACTATCTTCATCCTCTTGTTTATCCTCCGATGCAACCGATTCCACAGGCTTTACAGAATCAGGAATAGGCTCATCAGTCTCATAATTATATCCTATGGCAGCATTATTGCTTGATTTCTTTTTATCTTTTACAGAATCTGGCTTCGTCGAAGAGCCAAATTGCTCCTCTATGTGAATTTGATGGAGGAACTTTTCTTCTGTCACTAAAAAATAACATCCGCATTCAAGTAATACACAAAGACTGAAATGAATTATTGAAATATATACCAACCACCAAGAAATTCATTTTGAACAATAATCCGATAACGTTCGTAATTGATATGTCTGTCTTCGCTAGTCAGGGCAATATCAACATCAATAGTATCTGGAGCTTCCGGAATCCAGTCAAGGTGAGCTCGTACATCGAACCGATCAATGAGATTTTCCTCGTTTCCTTGCCAGGGCATCCTATCGATCATTATAGTAATAAATATAAATTAAGAAAGACAGCAATGAGTATACTTACATATTCGCAGGACTGTCCCCAGCAGCAGCGATAGCTGGATCCAAATGTATTTTGCATGGTCGTCCGTGCAGTTGAAGAAATTGTGTAGGGTCTGATTTCTAAATAAAATAAATATCACACGAAGCCTTTTACAAATAAATCGTTACAAGTACCAGGAATAAGACCAGAAACATTTAATTACAAGGTTAACCGTGAAGAAATATTGCTAAAGCGGCCATTTCTTCACTCGGAGTATAAAATATGTTAAGATACCTCAGGTTATACAACGCGATATAGAACTAATACAGTTTCTCTAAATTCTTACAATTTTCTCATAATAATCCCTGCGGCGTTCGGCACGTCTACGGTAATCCACCAACATCCCGCGAATTTTCTTTTCCTGCTTGCGGGCTTCGTGCCACATCCTGCCACCGGTTTTCTTCACTGAAAAACTCATTTTCTATCACGAATCGATTACGAGCCATTAACGACACAAAGCGATATCCATTCGCTCATTAGATGATAAAAATTGAATAACTATCAACTGACACGCTTTCCTTTCACGCGAAGCGGACATGTTAGTTTACAGGTATCCACGATCCACAACCGACCTCGACCGATGACGACCGACGACTGTGGACTAGTAGCCGGTAAGCGCAACGTCCCCCTATAGTTGCCAATGCAAATCAACAGGGGTTAATAAATTAAAGGGTTGCGCCCCGATGCGATGCAACCCTTGGAAAAAGGTAATGCACCCGACTGAATTCAGGAAAAATAAAACTACGAATATCGGCGGTAAAGAATTATTACGAAAGAACAAATGTTTTCCAAAACAAAACCCGCATTTCAATTTACTATAAAAAACTTCGAAATCTGCTGCATGAAAAAAACGTACGTTGCCAATTTTCAACTGTACTAGCAAAATAGACGTAAAAACTATTTTCAATGAAAAAAAAAGGTGGATGACAAAACTTTTCATTCACGATATTCTCGGACAGAAGGAAACTTGGGATGCCGGCAAAAGAGAACATAACGGCAAAGGTGAAGATGCGCTTGTTTATTATTAACCTTATGTAATATCGTTTCAAATTCTCAATTACAATATTATATATAATAATAATCATAATAATCATAATCAATAATGATAATCAATAATAATAATCAATAATAATATGACAATGTATACAGGTTAGATGCAATTTTTTTTCATCTTGTTTGGAGGTTTTTTTTTGTTTATTATTTTCATTCATAATAAGTTGGTTGGTTTTCTTAAATCAGTTTTTTTTTCTTCTGCATTCATTTCTTATATTTTTTTTTTTCCCCCCGATCGGTGGCGCGCAATCGACAACCGAGCCGCCGGTCATCGTGTCCCTTTTATTTCCATCCGCCATTAAATCTCGAGCGACGCTCGCTCGCCGCCTCTCGGGCGTATCAGTCGTATTATAGTATATTTTCTGAACACAATCTTTTTACTCATGACGTTAGGAAACTTATGTTATTTGACACCGGCCGCGTCATGTTCCAAAGCACGGCGAAAGCGTAATGATGGATCTCGAAAGCCGAGGAAAAAAGTTAACTACCAGCATTGTCATTTCGAAAATGCTACAAACACGAATACGTCATTATCGTCGTGAAATTGTCGTCGAGTCGAGATACCCGATGTACGATGACGTAACACATCCAGGAGGACCACGGGGATTCCATATGAACAGCATGCATAAGGAAGTTGAAAAGTGTGAGTGGTTGGTTTCTTCGTATAAAAATATAATACAAGGTAAAAAAGAAGAGGTGTAACAAGTGCGGATGATTTTCTCCGTTATTAAGATTAGCTCGGAGGTATAGGAAGTGAGGGACGATCGTACGTATTACTTTTTTTTCTTTGCATATGTACAGGAGAATACGATGGGGAGGATTGCGTAAAAAAATGAGAAATCCGCTTGTGGGGAATTATCGAGGTCATCTACGGAGAGATAGGATTCGAAGGGGATGATGGTGGTTTCGACAGTCGACGCAGGGAATCGCCGTTTTCCTCGTTTCAATTGTTCCAGGACAGTATGAAGATTTTTGTTGCCGTTTATCCGTTTTCTTGTTATCTTTTCCTTGCTTGGCCACTCCTCTCACGATTTCGACGTCCCGTCGGTCAGTCGTCGCGACGTCTAGCCATTCTGGACGTTGCGACGCACAGTTCTCGTGGATCGACGTAAAAAAAAAAAGTTAAAAAAAACGCGTTGGATTAATCCTCACGGAACTTGGAACACGTCCCGGCCGCTCCTTATGCTATGTAAATGTATATATTTCTGTTGTTTTGCTAATTTGCTTAAATAGTCTGAATTTTTGGGACAACTCGTTTTTTTTCCTTTTTCTTTTTCGAGTGGCAATTTTCTCACCAGAATTATAATATTAGTCACCTAACGACGTGCACGTTTCGTATCCTTGGATTCTCGTGTCTTTCCTTTTTCTTCCTACCCTCTCTCTCGCACTTTATTTATCACTTTCTCTCTCTCTCTCTCTTTCCTTTTGTCTACAACACCCTTCCTCCCATCGTTGCCATCGTCTTCTTTTGTCTTGTTTCTCTCGCAAAGGAAGGAACGGAAGGATGTGTCAAAAATCGATACCTGTATCTCGACTCGCGACCGAAAACGATGTAAAAGAAAAGCAAAAAGAAAAGATTTAAGGTCATTCCCGATCTTTGGCTCTTGTCGCGGTACAATGTGTTCAAACTCATTCCTTCTTTCTCTCTCCCTCTCTTTTTTCTTCTTCCCCTTTCCGAAGCGAACCAGGTAACAAGAACGGTTCCAATAAAACGTAGGACACGTATAAAACGATAAGCGCGTCCACGTCTTACAATGCTTTTTTTTTTAACATAATTTCTCTTTATCCTTCACGACGCTCTCGTTTCTCCTCGACTGTCGAAGATTTTCCAACTGTTGGACTCTGATTTCAGTCCTCGAGAAAACCATTCGATCTCGGCGTCCATCTTCCTTCGTATTAACAATAGATTAAAATAAAAACAAAAACAAAACAGATAGGCAATTCGTTATTACCTAAATTATTTCCACGTCAATCGTCGACGCGACGAACGACGTCGTTTCCATTCACTAAGAGTGCATCGTGGTCAACGATCGTCGCGAACAAGACGTAAGGGAAAGGAGAGAGAGAAAAAGAGGACGAGGAATAAATGTCACGTGACTTTAGGTGGAAAAAGAAGAAAATGTATAATCGGGAGGGGACACGCGTGAAATTTTACTTTTTTTTTCTCTCTCTCTCTCTGAGTGAAAGCGTACTGATTTTTTACGTTCCAACGTGATCTGGTATACACACATATCTATGATACAAATATACGCATACAACCTCAAAATACGTCGCGCAAAGTCATCTCACAGCGGGGATCCGATAACTCTTAAGGATCTTTTACAAAGAACTCCCGAGTGTCGAGAAACGTTTAAACTGACATAACAAACAAAGCTAAGGAGACAAACATCGATAATAAACGGAAATGGTCCTCGTGACGTAAACTGTTAGATCGATAATGCAAGATATAAAAGATCGAGATATCTCGAATGCGATTTACAAAATTAATCGTTGTCAAAGAATAATGGCGCGGGACGATTTAAGCGCGCGTTTTGAACAGCTGCAATTTCATCCCATCACCTTAATACGTTTCTCATCCACGTTTCCCCTCATATGATGGCGTCGCACGTATTTTCTTTTTCTTCTAATTTCTCCTTACTAAGCCATCTTCCTATTTGTCGTTTATTTACGCGCAAGCACAAGTCTCTCTTTCTCTCTCTCTCTCTCTCTCTTTCTCTCTCGTCGTTTGGGATCCACAATCCTCAGCGAGTCACAATATGGCGTCGAACCTAAGTCAACGCGTCACGGGTAGAAAGCTTTTTTTTTTACTTGTGAATTCACGCGATCAGTTTAAAGATCTGCGCGCACAACTGAATTTTGAAAATGGCAAAGCCACGTGGTCTGTGATTGGCAAACGTTCATCATGATCGCGCGAAAATTATTTCGACGCGGCTTTTGTCGTTTATTTGTATAAAAATATAAAAATCATTTTCAAAAAGACCTGCACTGCCAAAGTAATTCATTCGCGATTTCAAAATAATCGATATGCCCCTCCTCTATCTCCGTTCAGCTACTATACGTTACAGTTTATTTATCTTCTGCTATATTCGTTATCTATGACGTGTTACGTAATACATTTTTTATTTATTTTTTTTAATTTCTTTAATTACCCTTTCTTCTTTTCGACATTTTCACCTCCATTCCTCTCCCCTATAATACGATGAGGGAACGCGAGGCGAATGGCTGGCGCGTATATAGATGTGTGTATACCGTGTATCTTTGGGTAATTTATTTATTCGATTGCTAAAAACCCGTAAGCACTACGAAAAAGAAAAAGAAAAAAAAAAAGAAGAAATGTCTTGGCACGACGTCACTACGGTCAATGATTAACGTCGATCGATCCTCATTCGACAAACGTGGCTCGTTACATGTCCTGTCTGCGCTGTATATGCTTCGACATGGGTAAAACAATTTTACGAAAATATTATTTCGCCAGCCGCGACACATGCCAATTGTATATCGACATCTTTTCTATCTCTGTCCTTATCGCCCCTTTGTATCATTATTTTCTTCTCTTTCTTAATTCTTTTTCTTTTTACTCGTTGGAGCGCAAGTAATCGAAAAGCTTAGTGAGGGTTTTATTTATTTTTTTGTTTGTTTCTCTTTCCTCGTTCTCCCTCTTGACAGTCGGTACTTTACAAGACACAGTGCAGGGAACTTTCGATCTTACGGATCGAGGATCCTTTTCACGAAACTCAGTCGACACTTAAGTCACAGTCAAACGGAGAAATGTATTGCGTAAATTCTATATACGAACATTCCATAGAGAGAAGGCCTTTGTACAAGAGATATTGCGAACGCGCGTCCGCGAAGATCGAACGAACGGTAAGGTCCATGAGAGAGAAAGAAAGGAAAAGACGGTAGAAGCAAATAGAAAAAAAAAATAATAATAATCATTGATCTTAGAAATCGATCGAACACGCGTCTTTACGAAATCGCGAATTTGTTTTCCAAATTTTTGTACATACATTTCATCATTTTTTTCCATTTTCTCTCACCGTACACCTTATGAATTTTTTCGTTTCTTTTTTTTTTCCCCATTTCGTTCGGTAACGTCGCGACGTTCTTACTACGTCGTTGGACTCTCAATGACTGTTGCACCAATGACGTTATAGCGCGATAAGAATGAATTACCCAATGAATCGTTATGCTATTGATAGTGCAATGTAAAATACGCATATCGGTTATCAATTGCAAGTACGATATACGAATATGAGAATCTATTCGATGCAGTGTACACGTCGTATAAAAAGTGAATCCTTTGAAGGTAAAAAAAGAAAACATCAAAAACGAATGAATTCGCGAGTGACTGACTAAATGGTATAAATCCAATCAACGACTTTGGTAATAACCCGACAGAGGGCAATGCGCGAGATGAATGCGTAGCAAAAAATATTTTTTTTCGAAACATTGCGTATGAAAAAAGCAGATGAAAACAAAAAAAATGGCACCTCGTGAATTTCAGGATTTCGTAAAAACGTTCTCAAAGATGTTTTACTTTGTTTTTTTTCTATTTTAATCTAACCATCTGTCTCTCGATTGAATGGTGAAGATGCGATACATACATGTGTGTATTAATGTGTGGTTGTGTGAATGATTAGCGAATAATAATAATAATAATAATACGAATAATGATTCCCCATACTGTCATTGTACGCAAGAGCAGAGAGAGAAAGAATAATTATCCTCGAATCCCGAGACGTTCGTTTGCCATCGCGACGGATTAATTAATAAATATAATTTTCTCAGTTTCTCTAAGTACGTCGAGAGAGAGTGGCAAGCACGTGTCCCGCAAGGTCGCGCAAAAGAAAAAAAAAGAGTACAGTTACGTTCTTTTTTCTTCTTTCTGTTTTTTCTTTTTGTTGCATTCTTTAAATCGTTTCAGCGTCCACGTTTTTTCTTTTGCCTTTATCAATTATTTCGTGTCTTACATCGTTTTTGGTAAAAGCGGTTTTTTTTCTCTCTCGTTCGTCCTCTCTCCACTTCATATTTTATTCACCTCGTGTTCCTTTTTTTCCCCCCCCCCCCCTTATATCTCCTCCCAAACATTCGTCTTTCTCCTTGCAATCAGAGCAAACGGCATAAATCAATGACGATACGTTGGAAAACATATTGTATGCGATACGCGTGTATTGTTTATTATAAAGTACCTAGTTTCTCGTATGATTATACCATTTTTTTTTTTTTTTCTTGATCAACCTTACATGTATATTTTTTGTTTAACTTTCTTATTAATGCTTTATGTATAAATATGTATTGTTAAGCCGCGCAAACCTCGTTTGTTTAAAGTCCTTGTTCAGCAACAAACAGACGTTTGCGCTCGCGCGGCACTCGGCGGCGGCGGCGGCGCCTTTCCTGTTTCCTTTTTTATTACCCAACCCTGCTCTCTCTCTCTCTCTCTCTCTCTCTCTCTCGCTCTGTCTCACACATCACACATGCATGCACACACTCTCTCTCTCTCTCTCTTTCATTCCATTCATCACTTTGTCCACCGTTCTCCTCTCGTCCTCTTCAATCATCTCCCCGTTTTCCCCAAGTTTCTTCTCCTTCTGTTTTTTTTTTTTGATCGAAGTAAATAAAAGAGTCCAGTTTACATTTTTTATACTTAAAAGTTAAACCCTAAAGCTGCACTCTTATCATTCAACCTAGGTGTATTGTACAAATAACTAGCATTCAACGCAACTTTCGTGTCTCTCTCGCCATTAATCGCTAAACCGTTACATTCGTGACATCGTGTATAAAACTCTATCGGAGTACATGATTACATTGTTACTTTACGCGTTAGGTAATAGTAATTATCACTTGTTGTTTCTTATTTTTTTCTCTCTTTCTCTCTACCACCCCCACCTCCTCCTCCCCTTCCTTCTCTTCACTCTCTCGCTCTCTCTCATCCTTGGTTTGCTCTCTAGGCCACAAAAAATTGTTCAGATGCCACAAAAAAAAAACGTACTTCCTTATTGAATGCGTACCGATTATTATAAACTCTCGCTGCTTTCACGTTGAAAAGTGTCCATTGTTTATCGGGGCGGGACCCGATGAGGCCAGCTGGGTTCATCCTCACTAGGCCGTGTCTGTCTGTACGTCTGTCCGTCCAGCGAACCTTCTCATGGTCTTCCTCCCTCCCGCTTTTCTCATCACTTTCATTTTCATCGTCATCTTCGCCCGTCGCCAGGCCAGTCATTTTTATTAAAAATGAATAAACGAGAGGAAGAAAAAAAGAAAGGTCGAAGAAAAGAAAAAGATCGTCACACGATCTACCTTGTCTGTACTATCGTAAACCTCTCCATGGTATCGTTATCAGTCGTCCGTGATATCATCCTGATGCACGTCCGATCCGTCGCTTCGTCGATCCCGGTCCATTCCGGAATGACGTCAATCGAGATAGGATCCCTTATCCTTGACCTTATTTAAATTTGTAAATTTATCTCGGACAACGGAAGAGAGATGATGTTCAGGCTTGGTATTATTATTATTCCATTTCGCTTCCTCTACCTGCTTTCTTTGTACCAATAGTATGCATATGGATCCAGTAGCTAAGGTCTTGGCTCATATCACACTTGATTATCACACTTCTGTCAAGATGAAACTGAGGCTAAGGTTTAGCCACGACGACTGTCAGGTCGGAGGTCCTACTCATTTTTCCCATCTCTCCCTCTTCCTTTCTCCGGCCTTTCTCGCTGATTCCCATCGGACAGAATGAGGTTAAAAAAAGAACCATCGTCTCTCGTCCGAATGTGAGGGATCCTCGCACGTCAATCCCTGGTCGCTTCTCTATGATTCCTGGCGCTACGGTTAAACCTGGCAGAGCGATTATTCAAAAATAAATTCAGCGCAGCCCGTGGTCTCATCCTCTTCTCTCCACGCCCTCATACTTCTCTCGTCGACGTTCTAACAACGACACTGGGAGTCGCGAGGCCACGGCGACGAGTCCGTGCTTAGTCGCGAAGGCGATAGTCATGCAGGCCTACGTCGCGTTGCTCCTCGTTTACGGATGATGATGATGACGACGGTTCCTTGGGAGTATGGTAGCTGCGAGGGCTACTACCAATCTCTTGATACACCGCTCAGTGAATTGCCACTGGACTCTGCTGCACGCACACGCCAACCATCGGACTGTCCTCTCTCTCCGGGTCACGTTGTTTCCCACTCGCGACCGCCGACGGCTGTCGAACCATACCCTGAGTGTCCGCGCTCGGGTAGCCGTAGTTGTAAAAGTTCTGCTGCTGGATCATCGGGGAGGTTATCATCGCGGGCAGATGCGGTATCCCGGGGAGAATGAGGCTGTTGTACGAGCCAAGAGAGCTTTGTATCAGGGGGCTGTCCATGGACTGCATGGACGTCGGGGCGGACGTAGGCACCCCGGTAGCTGATGTCGATGGGTAGCATGTTGTTATGGCACGACGACTGCTCGAATGCCGGGGTGACGACTCGCAGTCCATCGGTTGATAGCCACCAGGGAGGCTCGGCACATGCATCAGACTACCGCTGGTGCTGCTGCCCTGTCCTGACATGGTTACCAGTCCTGCGACAATGAAAAATACAAAAAAATCTTTCAGCAAAATCATCAAATTAAAGGCTATTCTAGATCATGACACCCTTAGGAAGTCGCTACGGTTCCCTCCCACCCTTACAATCTGCCTCTTCAAATTTCTTTTTTCTCTATCTTTCGCAATGCACTCCTTGATCTCTAGCAATGCTAATGGGGACTACGAGACGTATTCTGTCTGTCTACAGGATATTACAGGCACTGAGAATCTCCCCTTTTTTCTTCTACGCCAACCGTCCTTCTCTCCCGATGACAATAGATTTTAACGTTTCACATCTACGGAAATGTATGATTTACAAAAGAATATAGACACAAGGACGTGTCCTGACGATTAGACTTTCAAAGCTCACCGTGGAGAGATGGACAGGCTTTTCCATATCCCTTTCCGATCAACGTTCCTTGACCCATTGCAAATTGATATACGTATCTCATCGGTAGAACATAAACACTTTCTCTACGATTGGGAAGGAGCCAACTCCACGCCATCGATGCAAAGTTCTCGTAACATCTTTCTTTCTCCTCTTTTTCTTTGTCTTCGGATCAACGACGCGCCACAGAATACACACCCGACAACAAAAGGCTAATGTTATCGTCAGCGTTAACCGAATAACAAATATATACTATATGCGATTTTTCACGAGGAGATAATCAGTCCAGAGAACTTTGACATTAGGCCAAGTCGTCAACCAATAAGACATACGTTTTTTTAGGGTTACGGGCACGACGCATGCATCCTGGAATACTCTTACAATTAACACGTTGAGCGCCGAGGTACAATTGTTAAACTGGCCTTTGAGACCGTCGACGTATACACGGCGCAGGGGATATAGAAAAGCAAAAATTATCAATTGGTCCAGCCCCACACGTGGCTCAACGTGTTTACAGAAATTTCTGTCGCTCTCATATTTGAAATTACGCCGTGCACCTTCTGCCATATGCAATAAAAGTGACAGTGGAATATTGTATTTTTTCTTTAATTTGTGAGACACCCAAGAGAACAAGGAAATGGACCAATCACGTTTACGCGTCCAGCGTGCATTTCTTTTTAAAAAGAAAAGTCTCTTGACAGTGCTCAGAGGCCATTTGTCACGGGGCCTTTATAACATAATAGTTATCAAAATGCTCAAGTGTTTACCAGCGGGATATAACATTGTACCATTGAACATATATCACTGTACAGCAATAATAAAGCATATCTGAAAACTAAAGACTCGTTAGTATCTTACATCTCCACTTATGTACACGACGAATTGTATAAGGTGCATTTAAAGTGAAGCAGCTAAGACATGCAAGAAAATAATATAGAATAACGATGGAGTGACCTTTAGACAAAGGAAAATCGATTAACACAGATGCAATACGAAGCTCCAATCGAAACATGCTCGCACACACGGTAGGATTATCATACGTTGGATATATAAAATCAAGAGAGACTTATTTTCGTTTCAATAATATAAATAATCGCTAGTGGACAGAAGAAAGAGAAGAAAGAAAGAAAGACAGACAGACAGAGAAGGAGAGCATGTTTCGTCACAAGCAGTATATCGTATATTCGAACGTATCTATTTTGTCGGTTCTATATATGAGACATTAACAGAAAGGAAGAAAATAAAAGGTAAGAAGACTGATAAATTACTGAGCCAGCACCGCGTTTTACGGCTGTTCTGTGCTCCTTTGGAACAATCGTCATCTTCGAGACGGTATTGTTATCTAATAATAATTAGGTACAAACAGAGCCACGGGCTTTGAGCTCTCAATCCATGGCTCTGGAGAGGAAATTTCAGCAGGCAAGCATGGCTTCGCGCAATACATCCGAGGCCAGGATAATATGGATATATCGGGGGTTGATATATGATCTATGTATATATCGTTAGTCTTTCAACTTTGTCGGATTTGTTTGTTAGACAGAACTTACTTATGTTAGTAAGTAAGATTAGGGTTGGGGCCTAGGACAGGTCGTCGCCGCCCCGCGGATACGACAGTCATCGAGCCACGTACTGTCCCCCCATCATATCTACGGGCAACAACAACAAGTATCGCTTAGTTTGTGCAGAAAACAAGGTCGATTACTTTCGAATTGGAAGAATGAGATTTAACGAAACAAAAGAAATGAAAAACGTTTGAATTGTGATAAGAGAGTAAGAGACTGATTGGACGAAAGTATTTTTAGGTGTTGGGTATTGAACTTATTTTTTTTTTTAATTATTATTCTGTTCTCTCGTCATTGCTACTTTTTTCTTTTCTTTTTGTAAAAAATTTTGCGTTACAATGGTTCTTGTTGCATGAGTTTGTTATGCATTGGTCGATAAAGTTTTAGGTAAGCTTCTACGAAACACTATTAGCTTAGATTGGTCTCTGGCCACTTCTTACTTTCTGCACAACTTGGACATTCCTAGAATCTTAGTTTTTTCTTCAAGAAGACATTTGCTTTATATATATAAATATATATGTATTTATATGACATATGATAATCGAGTAACATTCTGAAGGAAAGGCTACGAGGTTATGTTCTGTCGAGGGCCAGATTGTTGTGTTGTTCACAAATAGCATTCGCGGATCCTGATGAGAAACGACATCGGCGACCTTCCTCAGGTAGTTACTCGATTTCTGTAAAAGATTCATATAAGGGACATTTTCTCTCTCGCATTTACTCAATTTTCTATTTTTGTTATTTATCTTGTAATCTTGTTCTGCTTCTCACTTCAATTAATCATCTGACTTTGACTATGCATGTTCAAATTAAAGGAAATACTGTGTAAATCGAATAATGGATGATGAGTGAATAAAATCAAGCGACATAGAGGCAGATAATTCTTATGGAACGTAACGACTTAAAGTCAAACGATGACGAAAAAAAAAACAAAAAAGAGAAATAATAAAAATCATAAATCATTGCAACAAATGAATTATCAGTCGCGTCTGTCTCTTGAGCTTAGAAGCGAGTGTCGTTGTTCCTGTCGCACAGTGAACATTGAATACTTTTGAATGCATTTGGAAAACACTGAACTTTGTAAAGTCCAGGGTGTTGCGATTAACTAACAAAATACAAAAAAAAGGCATGAAAGTCAAAGCCAATAGTTAGATGTTGAATAAATTGTTATGTATTGAAAAACAAAAACAAACTAAAGAAATATATCGTCGCCTCGTTGTCCAAGCTCATGAAACTAAGTCGCTCGAGCTATTGAAGAAAAGATGCTCCGTGTAATCATATATTAAAACTTTGAGTGCAACTTCATGAAACAGTCTTTGATCCATCCCATAAATAAATCAGTGCACCGGTGCATCGAAGCATCCTACTTCAAAAGCATCTCCGTAGGTCGCGAGATCAATTGCACTTCGACAGGCTATCTTCTTATGGTTTATAAACGCATAAAGAGTCGCCGCCGTTGAATGTGAAAACAATGTTGTGACCCAAGAAATAGGCATCACTAAAACAGTATCTGATAACCGAACGTACCCCACGTGGTAAGATAAACAATGACAGCATCAACAGTAACACATTTATGACAATGTTTTTCAAGTTAGTGCGTGTTTGACTGTACAAAGGACAGGACACTCTGGGACATCTAGATAAGGCTTAAGAATGAATCCTCCACGTGAGGAACATCATAAGGGGGGTTTATCAGTAGCCGTTTATTAGTGCGCAGGAGAAATCTGTATAAGAACAGTGACAACAGAACCTAAAAAACCAAAATGAACCAAGAGTTCAAGCAAATGAAAGACTTTACACCGGCCTCGTCTTCTAATAATAAAACACAGTGGAGTCGCTGTCGAGCGTCTCCTGCAAGTGTTTGCCTACCGGTATAGACTCCTGGATGAACTCACCATGATCCTGGCTCATGGACACCACCGCAGGACTGGTGTTCGCACTGTTGGTAGGCGCAATATTCGTGTTGGTCCCCTCGTCGGCTGTTCTCTTGAAGAAATTGTGCTGTAGCGCGTAATACGGCGTCACTCGCGTTTTTGGATCGAAATCCAGCATCCTTAGAATGAGGTCCTTGAATTTGAGGTAGTCGGAGACGGAGTGACCAGGCTCTCCTAATCTTCTGCCACCAGGGCCGCCGTTTTCCACGCCTAGAATCTCGTGTAACCGCCTTGTACCGGGCAGTTTGTACTTCTTACCGTCCTTCGACTTTTTCAACACGTAAGAGCCGTCCGTGGGGACTTTGTCGAAGTACTTCCGCGCCTTATGCGCTTGGTCCAGTATGTGCTTAGGTGGCATCCCTAGCACCTCAACGATTTTGTTCATTTGGTCGATCTGAATATTGGCAATACGTTATTCAAGAAACACAACGGACACTGTTGATTCGCAAGAACAATTTCTATATCACAATTAATTCTTACTAAATCGTACTTACCTCGTTGGCTCCACTAAACAAAGGTTCTCCCGTATGCATTTCAACTAAAATACATCCCAGGCTCCACATATCTATCGCAAGGTCATATGGTATTCCTAGTAAGACTTCAGGCGACCGATAAAACCTAGATTGAATGTACTGATATATCTGAAAGTGAATAATAGCATTATATTATTAATCTAAATAATCAAATGAACAATACGTTATCAAAACGTGAACCCTACCCTCTGTCCAAGTTGACACGAACTGCCAAAATCGACAATTTTAATCGCGCTTCTCTTGGGATTGCACAGGAGAATATTTTCAGGCTTCAGATCACAGTGAATGATGTTCAATTCCGGTGTGGAGAGGAACAGGAGGGCCGTGCACAGCTGCTGCGCAAACTTTCTCGTCAGATTCAACGAGACCCCTCGGAAATTCGTGTTTCTAAGTAGATCGTAAAGGTTATAAGACAGCAGCTCAAAAACCAGACACAAATGGTTCCGCCACATGAAGTGTCTCTTCAATTTAACTGAAAACACATAGGGAAAATATTTCATTTAATATCAGTGCACAATACTGGAATACCACTAAAGCATCATTATAACCCATTTCAAAAGTCCATAACGAATCTCTGACTTACGTACCTATATAATACTTGTTGTCGGTGTCTGCCCTATTCATCATCTCCAGTAGCCGAACTTCAATTTGCGCTTGGTTCAAGAACGGTTTTTTATTCTTGATTATTTTTATTGCAACCTGAGTTTGCTCCTCGTGGTCAAACGCCTTTACCACTTGGCCAAAACTGCCTTTACCTATAAATCCAGAATAAAACAAAAGATATTATGAAGCAGACATTTACATCGTTGCATGTCAATGTAAATATGCTTTATCCTTCTAACTATATCTTATCCTTGGAACAAGTGAGAGTTATCACTAACTATAGTTTAATTGATTTCTATAATGAATAATATTATTGAGTAAACATTGACAGGAACGAAAATAAAACTTTGTACAATGTATGAGCAACGTGGTATTCTAAAACAAAGAGAATACTAAGCAGCCCGCAAGATGGCAGTTAGAAAGATAATGTAAAGATAGGCAAAGTGGATAGCAAGGAAGTTTCGTATGCGATGAAATCTATCGCAAACATGAAAACTTCCGTCCGTACCTATTAACGAATCGATCTCATATCTATCAAGAAACTTCTCCCCATTCTTGATGATATAATCGTGGTTATCGTCATCCCAGCCGTCGTTGTACAGCTTCCTTTCCTTCTTATGCGAGCCATCCTCGCCTTGCATCTGCTGCGCCCTTCTCTTCTTCTTCGCGTAGTAAACCTACAAGAAGAAAAATACGCCAATTAAAGACAAGCAATGAAGATGCGTAGGACTAGTAAGAAAAACTGACTTTTTTTTCACAATTTCTTTGTCAATGAACTTGGGGAGTAACGGAAGAGGGATGAAATTAAGGGCAGCAAGATATACGCACTACATCCATTAACCGGATACATCCACTAATATCTTCCCAGACCTGTGCACGTACCATGTAATTGATTAATTAAATATAAAAATCTAACGCTAATCACAGCTCCTGACTTTAATTTATAGGATAAAACATATCCGATCGTTTTCTTTATTATTCCCTTAGCCCCCTTTTGCTTCGTATACTCGGTGGTCCCGAGGTTCATGGCCTGGGTATATCGTAATACGAGAAATCTAATGTGTAGCAAAAACACAGTGAATACGAAAGAGACGGTAGAAATTTGAAATTTGAATTTTTCTATGAGGAGTGTGTCGCGGTATTTTCTGTAAAAGTGCCATATGATTTGGTAAGTGCCGTGTCTAGGTGGATTGAAGGGACGAAGGGCGAGAGAGGCGAGGAGAAGGAAGAGATTTCGAGGAGGGAAGCGAGAGGAAAGAGGGCGCAGAATCCGATCTGCCGCCGTCGCCGCGGCGCGCAATCGATATCGTTGCGGCCACGTGAAAATCATGCTGCTCGAGAACTCCAAGCGAGCTCCTCCTCCTCTCCAGGACTCTCAACGCTCCCACTGTGTGAGAATGCAGAGGACTGGATGGCGCGTTGCGTATCCGACAAAAGGAATATTTCTCAGATGATTAGTGAAAAGGGATGATGTGCTAGTCTGCTCAGAGACAGGTGGTTCTTTGACGAATTTTACAATAATTTTTAATGGATGAATATGAACAATGATAATGATGACTCCTGTCTAACGGGATATACGTATACACTGATTACTTTTATCGATCACTGACTAGCCTAGGTATTTGTCTTGCATAGAAATCAATTCTTTCTTAATCAATCGCTACGAAACGTGGATATCTCCGCCAGACAACCATAACAGAGGCCCCCCCCCTCTTAATATCGCCATGGTAAGACGCAGCTATATAAAATCCACCCCAATTTCTGAATGTGCAAACACAAAACTTCCCTGAGAAATTGCTCGTACGATTACCGTTATGTGAATATGATAAGTATTACCACATGGTTAGATACGTTGTCCCGAATCTACCTAGGATCGCTAGTAAAATCAGCATATACCTAACGTAAGAATGATACCTAGGTAAGGATAGGTCAGAAGCCGCGATCAGTTCCCATAAACCGGTAACAGGAAGCCGACGGAAATCGCCAAGGAGAATTCGTAGGTTCGATTTTATCAGTGGGTCTCTCTCTCTCTCCCTCCTCTCTCTCTCATTCTCCAAGTGATGGTGGTGCGAGGCTAAAACGCCGCCGCCGCCCGATCGTCGCCGGCTGTGCTGTGCAGTGTCGGTATTTCGCCCTATCTCTCTGCCTCTCCGAGGCTCTCTCGCATTCTCTCCCTGGCTCTCATTCTACATCTGACTCCTCACTGTCTCTCTCTCTCTCTCTCTTTCCCCCCGTCACCGTTTGCCTGCTCACCCGCCTGCCCGCCACCGGTCGTCGTCGTCTGCACAACGCCGAGCCGTGCTAGTCTCTGTTTCTCTCGTTTCTGTTGCTATGCGCGAGTGCATGAGACCGGCCCCATATGGCGCGTTCGCCACTAGCCTCGCCAAAAGCAGCCCAGGGCCATTGACTAACCCATAGAGGCGTGAGAGAGCGAGAGAAGGCGTAGCGTCGAGAGCGTGAACGAGACAGAGAAAGAGATACAGAGAGAGAAAGAGAGAAAGAGAAAGAACGATGAAAATAGAAGATAGTAAGGGGCCATGGCATAGATTAGACGTATATCAGAATGAATGGCGATCATTCGATGTCTACCTAATATTCGACTAAGGAGTAAAGCGAATCGACGGCACGTTCCTGACTTCATGGGTGATAGCTGAAGATTTCTTCTCTTTCCTCCTTCCTCGACCGCTCTCGAATAGCCAGGAGAGAAAGAGCGTGGGCAGTGGCCGATGGACGTACTGGCAGCTATTTTTGCAGAGTCTGTCAGACGAGATGACGGTATGCCACGTCATCGGACGAGGCCGTTATGAATCTCCGCTTTGGTGAAGTGGCGAAAGAGAGAGAAGGAGCGATGGTGGGAGCGAGTCGGTGACTAGTGGCAGAGGGGAGAGACAAAGAGAGATAGAGGAGAAGAAACTAGGTGGGGAACGAGCGAGGAGAGATGGGAGGAGCGTGATCAGGACTCGGAGCGAGTCATGAATGAAGCGACACGCGAAACACGAGCTCAGCCGTTCCACGACCTTCCGGAACGTCTGCGTTCCACTTCTTCGGGGCTTCGCACGCTTCCAAGTCCATCCCGATGAACGTTGACGTTGTTTGATACGTCAAACGCTTCGAATGATATCTTTAGAGGAACAAAAAATAGTAATATGAACGGGTTGGATTGTTTTGAAAATTGAGGCCAACGACCGATCTTCTATTGGTACTCAAACGTTAGAGAAGGAAGTGGATTCCAACCGCTACGGCACTTCCGGTACGAATGAAGCTACAATCGAGTTCCTATAGATTTCGGTTAGGCACACTCTTCAAGGATATAAACCTACTGCGCCGAGAGTGAGCGAGTGAGTGACTGTGAGTGAGAGAGAGAGAGAGTGAAAAGATATTAGGCTACAAAGCGGGCAAGCGTTGAAAACAGGAAAGCCTGCTTCCTCCGGGAGACCTGGGCCCTGGGGCACGCTGCATCCGTTCCTGGTCAGCCTCAGAGCGCCTGTCTCTCCTGACCGTTTCTCTGATTCACTGCAGGCGACCAACGGTCAACGGAAAGTTTTGGCACGACCAGACAGTCCGCCCGCCGCGTGTAAGAGCCTTGTGTCTGGGCTTAATCCTTTCGCGAGCAAATTACGTGGGACGAAATCGGAACAATGGCCGACGGTGGTTCCGAAGCGCGGACGCTCGTAATTCCGAATAATTACCGGGAAAGTATGGAAACCCTACAGTAAGCCGAGCGACATTCTCTCTACCCAGTCACATATGTAACTCTACTATCGAGTACGATCTAACTTAACCTACGTCTCATTAAAAATCGCACAACGTCGAACAGCTAAAAATTATTCTTTAAGTCATGCGGATCAATCAGTACCGGATACTTTCATCGTTCGCTGCTCCAAATACAGCATAGCGTTCCCTATGTGGATTAGGTTAGTACTTAATAAGTACTATCACCAGTAACGTCTTTATTACTCGAAAGAAGAAGAAAAATCGCAATCGAGCATCTGGGTCGTCTATTAATTATTCCCGACGCTATTCTGATTTCCTAGACGTCGATCCTCGCTCGAGCCATCATATTCGACTTGGCGAATCCCTTGTGAGATGCAAATTCGTGTTCCGCTAGAACGGAAAAAAAAAAAAAAAAAATTCACTACTGCCTACTTTATCCCGACGCTGAATACCGTGTACCGGTTATCCCACGGCACGGAGGGATTCTCATGCCGGTAAAAAAAAAAAAGTGGCATACAGGGAGAACGAACCTGGCAATAAAATCAATCCTCGATGCACGTCGTGTAGCCGTCGTTCGTCCAAATCTCCAAGACAATAATGTATACCGGAAAGCGCTTAGCATATATACGAGACAAAACTGTCCTGCCGACATTCCCGCATCCAGTCCTACTCTAGACTATAGCCAATCGGCTTCCTACCTCCGGAAACGAGGAAAGTTTCCCTGAGAGGAAGCTCTACTACTCTCTACCAAAGACACTCCCCCCCCCTCTCTCTTTCTCACCCTCTCTCTCTCCCTCACTCACTCACTCTTGTACCGAATCTAACTCTCACTGTACTTCTGCTCAGGATTTCGCTCTAAGTATATATGCTATACATATAGAGCGTACATCACATCATACCTTATATGCTACCCTCGAGAGGGTAAATTGGTAACAAAATTTAAAAAAAACCTTCCTACAACAGTCACTAGGATCTAATTGATTTATGAACGCAAAAGTTTCTAATCGCATAGATGCGAGAGAGGTCAAGATTTGTGCTTCTGTGTATCACGATTGAACAACTTCGAATTCCTGTGTATTCAAGGAAAGCCATAGTAAGGTCCTTGACATATCTTGAACAGTTTCCCAAGAGGAATCCACCCTCTCTTAAAGATATCCGTATCAAGCAATATATATATATATATATATATATATCTATATATATATATATTAAGAACGTATGAGAACCTCTGTCCAGCATCGAGTATGCCAACCGCCGCTATGGTCGTCGGCTCGGTTGGCACCTAAGCGCATAGTTAGCCGACCTGCTTCCGTGGATGCAGGATTCCGGCTGGATGATCTCCCGTCGCACCACTGGAATGTGCTAAGCGAATCTCCTCAAAGCTTACCATCACCATCGTACCTTGGACTCACTCACTCACTCGAAGACCCTCTCTATATCTCCTCTCCCTTTCTCTCTTATGTATATACGTACGACCTTCTACCTCTTACGGGACCTTCCTTCTATCCCTGGTCTAGCCTATAGGCTTAGAGACATTGAGACTCGACAATGTCTTCCTTGAGACTCCTGATGTATGTAGGGGGAGGTAGGAGGGGAGAATGGAAGACTCCGGTTCACCCTCGTAGGAAAATGCCTATACAGGGGACCCTACGGTAGACGAGCGGCTGACTGGCTTAAGAATGGAGACCAGTGACGTCAGTGCCGTTCAATGATATACCAAGTCAAAAGTGAAATTGCAGAGGAGTCACCCACGCAGAAATACTATATCAGATGTACATGGAAAGCGTGGGTTCAGCATGTCACCACGGCGGATGGCGTCGAATACTAGAAATAATAACATGAAGATTTCGTTTTCTTGGACGTGAATATATTAGCTCTATGGAAAATGTTCAGGGGGTTATTACTATTGTCGAAGAGTATTTATTCGTATGGGCTAGCGTATATTACTATGCGTACTGTATAGGTCATTGTTACGGGAGAGGTCAAATGTCATCCCTTACCTCATTGATGTGCTTGTAGGTCTTAATGAGGTCGACGCTAAGCTTCCGAAGAGGAGCCGTAGCCGGATCTCGAAACCTGTGGGGTATTCGAGCCTGCATGGCGTGAATGTCTGCAGGGGTTTCCTGGGGAACCCCACCGGTTCCCACACCGCCACCACCACCACCACCAACACCACCACCACCGCCACCACCCCCGCATACTGCAGGAGGTAGCGGTTCCTCGGCCACGAGACGACCGTAGAGGGGTGCGCCTCCTGTACCCGTTCTCCCGCTCACTGAAAAATACAAAGAATTCCCATCACTCTCTCTCTCTATAGTACATTGACTCGAGGTTTACACGGCTACTGTCTACTGTTACCAGGGATATAGAAAAACCAAGATAATAGTCGGTACAGAGAGGGGTGGGGAGGGGAGGGGGGGGGGTCTGGACCTATCATCCTAAAGAAAGACTCGGTTAACAACCCCACCGTTGGCAGGACAACTCGAATTCGTATCGAATGAAAATCCCAAAGTTCCCGTTTGCCCGTTAATTTGACGTATGACTTGTCGTCGGGCACCAAAGCTTGGCACTCGCTAACGCATTATCGTTATTTTAACGACTTGCCTAGTATTCGGCTACACGGACTTTAGAGGGTGAAATAGCATGGCGAAAGGTTGTTCTCTAACCTACCGAATGTACACGTGGTTCAAGGGGTAGGCCGTAGATAGTGGTACCAGGACCGATGAATGTTTACAAAGGATACTTGGAGAACATGCCTAAAAATTAGAAAAGTTCAAAGCCCACTAGAACGTTAAGGGTGTTTTAAGGAGATGAAGAACGGGGTAATTTTCGTAATACAATAATCGTAGGGTAATATAGATATATTTCTGGTGACTGTTTGTACTCCATCCTTCGGTGGGAGCCACCGCCTATCGGAAAGTGGAACCCACGGATCGGTGCACCGAGGCGAGCGAGCTCTGGCTGAAATGTAGGCCAGGGCGCGGTTGAATGAAAAAAATATCATTCATTAACACGCTCGAGTAGCGGTTCTCAATCCGACCACTTCAGTCCCGACATCACAGAGTCTCGTTTGCATGTCTGCTGCGACGAGGAGAACAGGAGAGGGTGAAGGCGGCATCGATTGCCACAAGGGGGGAGGAACGGCGGTGCAAGGAGGGGAAGGGAGAAAGAGTCTACCCGTACAAGGGGATGAGGTTAAACTCGAAGTGACTCCTCCAAGAGAAACCGGAAGAAGCCTTGAACACCTTCCTAGCCGCTATACACTCTCGACCAGCCTCTTCCGTAATTCTTTCCCGATGATCAGCCGCCTGGTGCCACCTGAGTAAATCCGGTACGGTATTCGCAGGTCCCAGCAAACCGGTCTTATCTTTGGATTCCATTGAAACAGTTGCCAAACCGGACGATAAGAACGGAGATTTTGTACGAGCTGTCCCAGATGACGCATACGCGTCACAAACGATAATCATAATAATAGTCGTATATACACTGATATACCAGTATCCAATCGCAAGAGTCTTAACACCTCTTTTGGATTTTTTACAGTTCCAAATATATAAGGCTTATCGAGGACTCGCGTGACCGTAGATTCCTCGCTGCTACATTGTACCGAGTAACGTGCATCTAGTAAAGCAGTGTTAAGGTGCAAAGTTGAGAACCGTTTCTGCGAGGTCACGAAAGCCTGACATAGGCCGCGCGATAGCCAGCACGCATTCCGCTTCATTCATGTTTCTTGATCTACCCCTTTGCTTGGCTCGGCTTGAAGCCGCCGACGACTCGCGTAGTGTCTACGACAGAATAGTTCTTTTTTGTTTTCATCATTCTCTCTGTACGCACGGTCCACTCGATTTTAATAGCAGACAAACTCTGTGCCGGATGAACAGAGCATAAAGGACGAGTTCAGTAGGGGTTGATTTGTCCAGTAGAGCCAAGTGTTCCGTGTAATGTTTTACCTGGTGTAACCCTGGCCAACACTCTGCCCCCCCCTCCTCCTCCTCCTCTTCCTCGGGGGGAGGGGTAACAACAGCATCATACGAATATCACACACGGTATTCAAATTCAGGATGCTCGAACGACGTATGATTGATCTCCAGTGATCCGGATATCGAGGTGCCTATGGAACGCTGAACTCTTGCAGAGATTTAGACTAATTTTCCGCGCTACCTGGACCAAAATAACGTATTGATAACGGGTTATCTGCGAAAGGGGTTACGACCACTAACAGGTACCGCAGAATATGAAAGGCTTGAGTGTACAATGGAATACCGCAGGAGCACAGCATCCTCTTTCTTTCTCTCTATACTTGCTCAGTCTCTCTCCGCACTCCTCTGGGTACATTCGAAGTCCTGCGGTATTGCATTCAGGAACGATCGGACGCTCTGATAAGGTCTTAGCCATGGTTCGCAAGTCTCCATACCCTGGTAACGGACTCGCCAATTAATATTTCTTCGTTTTTATTATTTTTCTTTTATTTTTTTCCATTTTTTCCCTTAAACTCCTTTTTATCGAATTTCTCGTCCGGCTCCTCCATCCACCCCGCCCCACTTTCGGTAAACTCTTCACTGCCATTTAGCTCGCTTTACCTATACATCTTCCTGTTTAGATTGAATTGTTTTTTTTTTTTTTTCATTTCCCAAACCCCTTTCACCCGCCGATTCTCTTTCACTTCTCTTGACTCCTCTCGCCAGTTTCGTTCAACTGGTACAGATAACGTAATACGTGTCATCGCTCATAATTGACTCTCGGCTTCTATTATATCAACCTACATCCGGAAATGCCGAAGCTTCCCACAACGCGTTACTCACAGAGGGACGCGTGTGTCGTGCGAGTACTTTGAGGAATGAAGGAGGCGGCACTGAGTGCTTAGGACCAAATAGGCCAAGGAATGTCGCGGAATGTTGTAGGCACTTCCCATTCAAACTGTGGGAATCATTTTACACGCCCACGAGTGCAAGAGTCAGAATTGATCGAGCTTCCTTTCTTAAAGAGAACAAAAAAAAAATGTTTTCTTAACGTCGGTAACCCATGCCCGATAATACAAATTAATTATGATTCCTTGAATCGTATAGAATCATGGGAACGAATGGGAAAGGTCTAATTTTAGACGTATATATAGATATACATATACGAGTCTACAGAATGAAGTTTAGGGTACATATAAAGTCCTTGGAACTGAAACCAATCGATTTCACAACTGGTACCTGTTGGAAGAGCTATGACATCATAACGTCAAGTCTTCGGGTCGAATTTCCACTAGTTTGTTTTGCGAAATATCGACGGCCGGAACCGACACGACGATTCTTCGTAAGTTCCAATGCGTTTTGTTGATGAAATAAGAAAACGACATTTTTCCCGAATATAATAATTTTAACTATACTTTTTGAGTATCCAGAAGCGCGCGGTTACTTCGCGTTTGGCAATAAGTTGTTTCAGCTGTACGATGCACGTATGTCCTGGGGTTACACGAGGAGTACAAAACAATTAGGATGCAAAAAAAAGGACGTATGCGTTTATACTTTTTTTCCCACAAGAGTCACGCACAAGTTGCGTAACGATGAGTCAAATTTCTGCAACTTGCCTAACAGTGTTAAAAATAAAAACAAATCATTTTGCATCCAAAGCCTCCACCACGTCAATGATATATTCCAGGATCTTTGGGCGTCATCCTCTGTGGTCCAGGATCGTGATCCAGAGCGCAGGAGATCTCCGAATGGAAAGTCTCACGGGGTTTGTAGTGATTTGGAGAACAGTAACTGCGGTATCATCGACGAATGAAGGGAGAAGGCACAAGGAAACTAAGTATAACACAGGAGCCAAGCCAAAGACCAAGGACGAAGAAATGGCAGAAAGCAGAAAGGACATCTCTTGGACTTGAAGTGAGAAAAAAAAGGTCTCCCAAGAAAAACGTCGGGGAACGTCGCGGCTGACGGACTGCAAGAAAACGGAGAATACGCAAGATCCAGTGGTATATCGAGTCGTTTGGTTATGCTGGCTGGCAAATGTCGGAAAGTTTGCAATCAGAATTTTCGTATGTGAGCTGCAGAAGGGAGTGTGCACAGGCATTGGGACACGTGAATAAAGGTACGTACACAACACAGAGGTAGTACGGAACGACACGAATATGTAATGGGGTCGTGACGAGACTGGTTAGGTGATTTAAAAAAAAAAAAACAATAAAAAAATAAAAGTTTAATATTTGATTAAACATCCCTTAACGATCCTCGTATATAGAGACAGACGGTTGGATTAATTTCATTGTCGATTATATATAGCAATGAGAATGGCGCGAAGCGTTGGAAATCGCCGCAAAGACTTGTAGAATCTTGCGAGAAGTTTCTTGCCCTTTATTTGCATAATATATGAGAACGTTAGCCCCGACTTAAAGTTCTTCCTATAGACATCCCGAAACGTAGAGTTTGGCGGCAGCGTCGAATCGAAGGAAAGAAAAAAAAGGATAGGAAAGAGGGAGGGACTAGAAAAAAATGGAGAAATATAACACAATATAGAAACCTCTGTATAGGTGTTGCTAAGAAAAAAATAAAAAATAAAAAAAAATAAGGACCCGCTGTACAGTCGAGTGCAGTTAATGCGCTGTATGTATACGCATGCGGAAATATACGTATAGGGAAGCGCGGTAAGAAAACCGTTTTGTTTTTGCCGTGTTCATCTAGCGCGTCTGGAATGTTTTCCTTTTTGCCATGGCGCGATCGATATTTCTCTCTTTCTCGCATTTTCCCATCCGAGCAGTAGAGCAAGTAGTACCTAGTAGTTCCCTTATGCCATGGCAGGTTAGGACTGCCGGTAGAAGCACGCTAGCGCAAACCGGCAGGCAGCCTTTTTGTAGAACCGTGGATAATGGTTCGTTGGCAATCATTGAAATATGCATGCCGGCCCGTGGCTCTAATTGGCCTATTAACGGGGAGAGGTCGACATCTGGACGATCAATAAGGAATACACTTTCCTCAAGAAATTCGAGCCCTGCTCGAGAAGCCCACGTGTGCTACAACGGTGAATGCACATTAAACGCCCGAGATACGAAACGAAGTATAAAGTTGAGAAGCGCGTCTACGCACGACCACAGTGATTCGAGTGACTTAGAGAGTCTCTCGTGGACGATGTGCCGTGCTAAGAGTAATAAGAGAAACCGCTAGTCGCTTGAAGGTAGTGAAAATCCATGCACGCCGTGTATCCTTCGATGGAAAGCCCCGTCGTCCACTAGGTAACATTTGAGCGCGTGCGATGATTACGTCGAGACAAGAAATCGGGAGCATTAGCATGACGCGACGATGTAAATACGTGGCCGCCTAACCTAGACGGACGTGAAATAGGTATAACGTGGCCGAGCGCACTGATCTGACATAAAGGACTGCAATGCGTGGTCTTCGGGCCGGTAACGCTTAAACGTGCTCGGTAATGCAATATGCGTCCAAGCGATAATCGGTCCCTCGGACATGCAATCCACGACTGACGGAATAGGAATCATGTCGTCCCTTGCGTACAACAGAACGCAATCCTCGTTCCAAAGGTCAGTGGTAAAGCGCCTCTAGGAAGCATTATCAGCGATCGTACGGCGTGCCTGGGACGCTCGCAAGAGGCCTAGGGAAACGAGTCTGGTAACTTTTAAGCGGCGGTTGGCCGCGCGGGCTTTTCAAACGCACGCGAGTGCCATGAGCCACGCGGTTAAGATATACCTGCGATGATAGCGGCTAGGGAAAAATGCGTAACCTCCCACGTAAACTGAACAGACTATGCAAGGACTGATTGTAAAGAGAAAAAACAAATATAACTCAGACATTACCATAGAAAAGCATAACGTAATACGTTATTATTGTATTAATGTCGTGACGGTATAAGAAGCAAAGTGAAAACTGTATGACGAAGGATTTTTATTCTTCAGTTTTCCGCGTACGAAGAGGCTGCCTGACGAGTGATCGGAGGCAAATCCCGAGGTCGGGACGACGTCTTTCGATCTCCCGTTGGGCGCTGGTTAGTCGCTTGTAGATAAAGGAGAGTGGCACTGGATTGGCGGGAGAGATTCGGGAGCCGTCCGCAGTAGCAGAGCACCAGGACGCGCCAGGAGCTATCCTGCAGGACGACGGCCGCCAGCATGGGAGGATAGAATCGCGCGGGCTACGGATACGACGAGAGAGAGAAAGAGAGACATAGAGGGGGGGACGGGAGAGTGCGAGGGACGTGGAGAGAGAGAGAGAGAGAGAGAGAGAGAGAGAGAGAGAGAGAGAGAGAGGAGAGGAGAGGAGAGGAGAGGAGAGGAGAGGAGAGGATAGGATAGGATGAGGTGGCTGAGGGAACGAGAGGGAAGCCGGCATAGCAACAGAAAGACCGCTTCGAAACGAACGAACAACCGAGCGCTCTGGCTGCTGCTGACTACGGAGCGGCTACGGTACGCCGTGTGGAGCGCGCGCCAGAGAGACCTGGGAGAGAGCGAGAGAGTCACCGAGAGTGAGAGAGCAGTCGCGTATTGATCGTGTCGCACGGGGGTGGAGCAACCGCCGACCGACTAGCTGGTCTGCCTTGCCTGCCTGTTATGCCTACCTACCTCACTTGTCTGATGCCTTACAGCCTATAGCAGCACCTGGGATACTCTGCTTACTGACTGGCTACCTGACCCGCGCTGGAGAGCCGCTATACCTTGTCGGGATAGTAGCCAGTAGGCTAGACGACTGGACGGATGTCACACGAGAGCGAGGGATAAGATGTAGGAGATTTATTATTGTCTGGCATTTAAATGATGCCGACGACGCGATGAGATTCGAGTAATTGCGCGTGGCTACACGTAAAAGGGAGTCGGGCGTTGCTGCTGAGAAAAGTAAGCTCGCAAGTTGTTGTGAGTGGAAGGGAGGTCGGTGACGAAGGTCTGAAGTAGCGTCGAAAGAGCGTTACGTGTCTAGGGGGTAAATTTGAAAATCGAAGGGGTAAATTCGAGACGCTCTTGCGGGGAGAGACCGATCCACTCAGCTGATGTCTGGCAACAGTGGGGTGGTGGTGGTGGTGATGGTTGCCAGTCGACTTATGGCGTGCGCTATGGGGTGCATTCGTCTATGTCTCGTGCGGAGTCTCTATATAGATATACCTAAATGCATATCAGACTGCTTACAGGACCTTCGTTGCACGTGGAGCGAGAGGGAGCGAGGACAGATATAGATACACTCTAGCCTGAAACGCATATCTCTCCCTTCAGTCTCTCTCCGCAGCAGACTCTGGTGCCTCTCTGTCCATGTACTTTCCGTCTCCCTTCCATTGTACTCAACTTTGCTGAAGAGCTGCGTAATTTGAAAATTGGTGAGGTCAGTGTCGGAAATCAAGGGGGAAGCCGAGTAAGACTGAAAACGGCTGAAGGGATGGAAGGGTTCGTAGCTTAGAAAACGTACCTATACTTACTCGACAATCTAACAAGCCGCTCGGATAAAGTCACGTGTACCGTCGTGCGTGCACTTGTTTCCGACTTACCTTTGCTGATCTTCTATCCGACCCACCCGCCCATCAGCCCTTAGAGCAAACGTCCCCTTTTCGGTCCTTCCAGTGAGAATAGGCGAGTACACGGGTATGCTCGTTGGATACCGTATATTTACAACCAGTGAAAAAGATATGAGGTAGATAAAAAAATGAAAGAAAGGTCAGAGGGTAGAAGACACGGATAGAGAGTGTGTGCTGGATATGTGCAGAGTGAGATTAGGGGGTTAAACTAAGGAAGGAGTCCTGTAGTAAACGCATATAACGTCGCCATAAATTCCGAATATTATGTAGCACGTGCACATATGTGCAGAAAGGGGTGGACACACCCTCCCCATTCCCCACACCTCCTCCTCCTCCTCCTCCTCCTCATCCTGTGACTCGTAGAAGCGCTCCATGTCAAAGTAACTAGCCCACATAGAAGGCCGGGTTATGGCAAAGGGTCGAGGGTGTTCAGGAATTCCTGGGAGCGTCGAGTTAAAAGTTAGGGGAGACCACCAGAAGGAAATAGGAAGGTCAAAGGCCAAGAAGCCGACCAACAATTAAGGTCTCCTCGCCCTCGTGGAAATGTCCTGTGTTTATCGTAGACGTTTCCGCCCTTGTCGCTCGTCACCTTGGAATAAGAATATCTCAAGAGACACGAGAACATCTCTCAATGGGAAAATTCGCAACCACGAGGAGGACATCGCCAGAACTCCGAATCCCCGGCTGAAATACACTGGCAGAAGATCAGAGCCAGGAAGCTAAGAACTAAAATAAAATCTACCAGACACAGCAAGGAACCCGCCCTGTTCCTCTAACACGTGCATGACTTTGTAATGCGTGCCAATCGCAGGTAATTCACGGCTAAAGGTCATCGAATTATCTGATAATCTCAAGAACCTCGTATAACCGAAAAGCATCAGTAACGGACCAGTTGAATTTTCAGATAGCAGAGTTCTGATCGGAAGAATCACAAGGAACACTAAGGCGAAGTGGTTCGATGGATGAAAGGGAGTTGACAAAAAAAATAACAAGGAAATCCCGTAGACGAGGAAGGTAGGGACAAGATGAAGAAACGCTCAAAGGTTCTGCAGCTCTTCACAGACGTCACGACGGGGTCAACGGCTGCCGATATCGGTCCCACTGCCGTGGGATGCCAGGTCGAAAATATACGCCGGTAGCCGCCCGGAGGGAAGAGAGTCTTCGAATTGTCCGAGAGTCGCCGGTCAGGCATCGGTCCAAGTCCGTTTAAATCTCGTATAGATCCGTGCTAGGGGTTCAATGAGTCGCGAATCGCTGACCCGCGAGCGTATTTTAAAGCGACGTAGCCAAGAAGTCATCCCCGCGGTTAAAACTTCTGGCTTAATTATCCTCCTAGTATAATACAGGCTAGAACTTTGATATCCACCACTAGAGGCAAGTCCACCCCAACGTACCCCGAATGCAACATAATCTTAGTTCTTGATAGAAACCGAGAAAACGATGGAACTCTGACGCTGATAACGTCGCCGACACGAAAGTTCACTGAGAGATCCTAATGGAGAATTTACAGGGAGCTGAATCTATATCGGCAGACGTAGAAGAAACAGAACGTGACCACTATTCTCGTCGCGTTTCAAGACAACTCGAGACTAAGTATAGAAGATCGAGTCTCTGCCGACGTTTAAAAATACACGGGTTGATTCTTTTGCTTTTTGAAAGTCCCGCGAGCCAACGTCGAACGCCAGGAGGCGGCATCGATCGCGAACCGATCGACGTCCCGCGTCGAGTGAGATAGATATAGACATGTAGATATAGATAGAGAGAGAGAGAGAGAGAGAGAGAAGCAGGGTTGGTAATTGGGCTAGGCTGTCTAAAAGCGTGCTCTCGCACCGAGCCCAAAGAGCCAGGACCTACGACACGCTTCTCTTCCACTTATGTATCTATCGAACAGTGGATATTAGGTAGACCCTGAAGGAACACGTGTACGTAACTACGTATCCTACATAGAAATATTGGTATGAACTCTAATGGTAGGACGATAGAAAGGGTAGGATGGATCTCGAAGCCGGAACTACTGGTGCGGCTCGCTTGGTTAACGGACGTCAAGAGAGTCTAGTCTACCCTAGAGGCGGCGTCGACTTATTATCGCGATAATTAACAATTTCCCGAGGCATCAGACCGCAAAGGTAATTCTTAAGTCGGAATCGAGTGTGCGCGTGCGCACTGAACTCCCGTCTCATCTTTCCTTAAGACAAACAACGCAAGCCCTTCGTAAACTAGGATATAAAGTGTAGAGCAATAACCTATCCCAAGAGGTGGAGTAAGGGAAGCTATGGGGTTAAGTTAGTTCGTATACGTAATAAACGAAAGATTTGGTGGTTATGTAAAGCGTACTCACATTGTTGCTTGTGCCTGGACTCCATGAGGATCATTTGTTCGTGTTTGTGCCACGCAGCATCGGTAGTATCGGTCCCTGCAATACCCCTTGCACCTGCAGAGGGTTGCACTCCTCCACGGCCTCCACCGCCGCCTCCATACTCCATACCCGAACCCCCCAGGTGCTGCCTCAGGCAGTCCTCAGAAGCTCACAACATGGGGCTCGTGAGCCCTCGAGACCGTTCTCTATCACGATTATAGTATTGTCGGACCCTGGCTATGTCCGTTAAATACCCGGATAATATCTCCTCAAATTTATTTCACCTGGAACTCTTCCCGTGATTATGACTCTTGTAATGTTCCTGATGACACTCTCGCGGTAAACACGACTCACTTTAATGGATGCGTACGATTAGCTGAGCCAAGGATACCTGGTCTCAGGATTGCCAACGGTACCGCACTGAAGAAAACTGTAAGGACTTTCCACCTTCTTCGGCGAGGGTATCCTTTTACTAGGCCGAATTCTGATAGGCCTTGCAGGACTTTCCTTGCGTTAGGAATGAGGATGTGGTCTGTGTCCAGGTGGAGGATAGCTTCGATGAAGATGTCCTGTTATGGAGGATACTAATCTTACACCGTACTCGTCCTTCTCCTCTTCCTCTTCCTCCTCTTCGTCAGACGCTTCTTCTTCGTTATATATTTTGTTATGTGGCATACGAAAAATAGCTCTTATTTACACACGTGCACACTATCGCAATCTTTCGCTCCTTTTCTCTCGCTCTCTCTTGTGTTTTACTTTTTGCTTTCTGACAATTATTTCTCTCTCTCTCTCTCTTTCGCTCTCACAAACTCTCGTCCTGTTACTCTCGCGTTCTCTCTCTGATTCTGCTCTCGCAGGCTAAACTCTACTTTGGCGGTGATCCGTTGCGGTTTCTTGAGGTTCAGACTTCAGTTTGCGGTATATTTTTTTATTTATTTTATTTCTTCTTTACTTTTAATTAATTGTTACTATCGCTTTGCTTTCAGTTAACGTGTGGTTAATTCTTCTGGCCACGGTAATCAGGCTCAATTTTTCTTTTCTTCTCTGCGTCCCTTCTTCTTTAGTTTTCTTCTTCTTCTTCTTCTTCCTCCTCTTCTTCCTCAGAATCTTCCTCTTCCTCTTCCTCTTCACCGGATCCTTCGTCGCTAGCAATGCTTTCTTTAGATTTCGCCGTGCAGTTTCGCGAAGACAACGTCGTCACTTTTGTTTCTTCCTTCTCTCTCTCTCTCTCT
>JARPRG010000294.1:81294-127256 GCA_031001745.1 Hartigia nigra
GAACGATATGAATGAGGCGAAAAATGAGTTCAAGGGAGTAGTGAAACGTTCCCCCAGGTTTGCGGAAGTGTTTGTAAATGCAGCGAACGAGCGAGTTCACAGGAGATGGAAGGAGATAGAGATTAAAGAGAGAGAGAGAGAGAGAGAAGCTTTCCACAGGGGGCCTCTCTAGGCTTTCGGAAACGCCGCATCTAACAAAGCGATCGATCATCCGCGTCCATCGTGGGACAAACAAGAGCAACGACAGTCATCGGCCGGACCACCGTGTACTCGCCACTCGAAGTAAAGCCCTTTCCACTCATTAAGATCGCATTAAGGAACCCGTTAGATCGCCAGGAATAGTTTTCCACGATCGATTATGATCTGAAAAACAATATGGGACGACTAGAACGCTATTTCACGTAAATGGCTCTATACCTTGTGCATTGTTAGAAGGAAGCGGAAAAGCATCTTGTGATGTTCAAAATTGATGGCGCGAAATTTCAAGTGAAATGATATCGCTAATGCAACTAACGTATCACTCATAAGAATACTAGAGCATGGTGGTGGTCTACAGAGAAAGACAATAAGTTTGGAAAAATCCCGAGCCACTGACTAATCAGTTGACCTGACGGTTGTCTGCCAGCCAACCAAATCCTCTTGCTTTTCTGCCTGCAAGTCAGGCCAGATATGGCCATCTGTGAAAGACAAACACTGCCATGCATTGTCCCACGATCGGCAATTAGTCCGCCATTCGAGCCGCGCGTTGCCATGGGTGACTCACGGTTCTCAAAATATTTTGTGAAATGCGAGGAATCAGTTTGATCGTTCGGATGAATATCATACGTGGGTGTCGCTAATTTATTAGAACACGATTGTTCGTTTAATATATATATTTTGATAGTTTTTAATAATTCTTCGAAGTAGCAATTTCGTAACGCACCCCGTTTAAATAGTATATATATATATATATATTGGTTTTCTCTAGTGCAACGCGTGACTCAAACTTCGGGGAATCCCCTCATTATCATCGAGCAAACAAGTGACGAAATCAATTCGCAGGATGCGGAATACCTAACCCAACTCATCTAAGCATGCGTGCTTCATAGAAATGACTATCAGAATGCTATGAGATGGAATTGATTGTGAACGTAAAGAGCCCCGTGTGCCATGCATTAAAATAAGTTAAACAGCATTAACCAGACGATAGTGAATCATAAAAGTGAACAAGGTAGGTACAGTAAAGAATGTCAAAGTAGGCAAAAGTTTTGCGTTGTCCTTGAAGAAGGTAAAAGAGGTACAATATGGAATTTTCAATTAGTTGGTTAAATTAACCTGAATTTCGAACACGAGCACTGTATGCATCGAAGAACTAGCCCTCCATAAGCACGACGAAGGTCGGAAAGCGCATAAGATGGCAACAGCGGTGTATCCATTAGCATTGTAGAAAAGCATAGATAGAACTCCTCCATAGTTTCACTACTTGACTATCACTCTTTCCTTTTCTGTTTTACGATCCTCATGACAAAATTGAAGCACGGTCGGTTTTAAGAGAAGGGAGAAGCTTTACTGAGCGTGGAGCCTCGTAAATGTTAGATCGCGTTACAGCTGCGACGAAAATGTTGGGGTAGGTCTCGCGATGCGCCATCACGCGGACATGCCATGCCGAAGCGATAAAATTCATTTGGCCTTCCACAACGACATATCTGCGAATTACGTATTAGCTACGTTGAAGTAATAAGAGGTTAGCCAGCATGTGGACAGAACAGAAATGAATTCAGCGCAGAAGCTTTAAACGCATAGGAATACGACGTCGACCAAACAATGTTTGAGGTTAAGTCTGGAAGGCGGACAGTGACCTAACCCGTGGTAATGTAATGCCAACGAATCTCGAACTTTCACCAAATAGCAGGTTACGCTCGAAAAATCTCGCGTGTCTCTCTGCCCAAGAGAAAATCGAATCGAACATAACCGGAAAAGGGATACGACGTCATTTTCCAGTCTATCCACCTTTGCCCTCGTGCGGATGAACGGGAAGACACAGTGGCGCACTAAGTGCACAGATAAATATCGTGACGGTTCAGATACCTTTGTCGAGGATGAGGCACTAGATAATCACGGCTATCCACCCTGATGGTCTATCCGTGCCTGTTACACCGTGGAAGGACGATCGAAATTTTCCGTTAGTAACAGACGCTCGCGCACACTGCTCTCTAACCGATATAGCACTGATATCTTCACTGGCTAGCGAAATTCTCGCGTATCGCTGTCACACAAGGAGACTTTTGACAGTCGCACTTCACGAGGCACAGACTATAGGTATATATCATAAATATATGCGCGATGTATTCTCTCTCTTTCTTTCTACCTTTGCTAGTGTTATCCCACCCTTCGCGTCTTCCTTCCTCTTTTTTACTATACAATTATCATGCGTATATCTTTCTCTTAATCCATTCTGAAATGACACAAGAACTAGTAGGACCCGATTGTAGAAACTGTGATCTCTCACGTTGCGCACTCCTACGGACGACCGAATATCCAGCACGGTCGAACTACGCTGCCAAACTGTCACTGCTCGGCGCGTGTGGCACAGCGGATCGTATTCTTTGTTGCCTCGACGCGTATAATAAAATTGACTCGATTCCCCTTCCTCGGTTTGGCCCGGACCCGCTCGTTCGCTGGCCTCCCGGAAGACAACGTGGACAACGACGAGGAAGGATTTTAGGATAGAGATCCGGAATCGCAAGAGCGTAATCAGCGAAAGAGGATGAGCTACGTACTCCTTTATCGTCGTTGTGAGTGGATTGAAAAACGGTACCACGAAAAGAGCTACAATCAAGTCGTGACCATTAGATGAGATATCCGCTGACACGAGACAGAATTTTCACTGCTAATAACTTGCAACTTTATTTTCCTCGTTCTCGAGGTTATCCTGGTGTAGAGAAATATGCACAAAACACTAATAACACTTATACACACCGTGACGAGGATGTTCCTCGGGCGAAGCTGGCGAAGTTTCACACTTCGCCGAACAACAACTGCAATACTCTTACGGGCGATGTAGACAGTAGGAGCAACACACCCGGCACGTGGACGCCCTCGACTCGCACCTTTCACACGTTGCTGAGTTATGTTTCACGTAAAATGTCGGATTTTCGTTTTTATTTCACTTTAATATAAGCCACGTGATAGCAGCAGTAAGCAACGGCGGTAGCGAGAATTCAGGTTATGGCCATTAAAACGGAAACGCGAGACAGATAGCACTTGGACATAAGTATCCTTCCGCGTAACCAGGAACTCCTCGTTAGCTTTCACCCAGCCGTTATATTTCAGTGTTGCCCTTTTTCCTTCAGGCCCACGGCAACGAGTAACTCCAATGCTACAACTAATGATGATGAGGATCCCGATGACGAGGGTAATGATTATATCGACAGCGACAAGAACAAAGCTATGTGCGCCGGATATCCCAACTTGTTTTTGTTGTCAAGTGTGGCCAGCCGCAAGGAGCCCAAATCAGGTTATGGCCATCGAGGCGAGCATGATCTGCGTGCGAGCTGACAAGGAGGATCACGTGGTCCGTGGTCGACGGAGCGTCCCTCCGTGGCGCGTTTCTTCGCTGATTTTCCCAGTTTTGAGGGGCTCACCGGGGCCCGATCGCGCCTTCCCGAGGACCACTCGTCCCACGGTAGATCCGGACGAGGGTGGTCCGACCCGATGTACTCTCGGGTGAGACGACGACTTGGTGAACGCGACGTCGACGACGGCGGCGGCGGCGACGGCGGATCGTGTCGCTGGCGCCGCTGCGGACCAAGCCACCGGACACCCCCACGGCAGCTCTGCAGTGAACTCGCCCGCCAAAGGGTCAAAAGCACCGCGGCAAAATAATAACAAAACTCCCTAACGGACGGCTAACGCACGTCTTACCCTCGAACAACACCGTTACACCGTCACACGGCTTATCGCGCCTATGGGGCGCGCACTTTTTCACCCCTACGCCGAGATTTTGGCGGGTTTCCTCGGGCACGCACACTACCTCGCCGTGCATTCACCTCTTTCGCGTCGCCGACACGCTTCGACGAACTTATCCGCACCGCCGGGCCCTCCGAGACACGACTTTGCCACGGCCTCACGCAGCCTCATGGGCCACGCTCGCGCGATACACGACCCGGGCTCGCGGAAGCCTC
The DNA here is from genome assembly GCA_031001745.1 of Hartigia nigra. NCBI lineage: Eukaryota > Metazoa > Arthropoda > Insecta > Hymenoptera > Cephidae > Hartigia > Hartigia nigra. Next base: position 85,458 of record JARPRG010000294.1, read on the forward strand.
CTCGAGTGGTTGCGCTTCGCAAAAAAAAGCCGCGAGGCTGCACGAGACACGAGAACTGCACGCCCTAACCGCGGGGACACCGCATCGCTTTCTCGGGCGAACATGGAGCTAGATCCATGAGGAGAACTTCGCGAGACAGCCGTTGCGCGACGATGGCGCTTCATCACTCAGGGCTACCAACTCATGAGAACACGCCAAAAAATATGTTTATCATAAGCAACGTCGCGTTATCATTCTGTACAATGTGCTTTCTCATGCTGACACTTTTCTGAAATTCTCCAAAATTCTCTTATGGATGGAATTTTATAATACGGTTAGCCCTTTGAATTCCGTCTTTTTCATATAAAGGATTGCCATCTTTTAACCAATGACCGTTCGCCAAATCTTTACCGTATTTTGTGAAGCGGGACGTTTGAATGTTCCATTCGATTCATCCAATCGAGTCGCTCCAGGAATACCAGAATTTCATTAGGGACAGAATTGCGACTTGCAGATATAAACGTCTTCAAGAATTCTATTTATGTCAATCGAAATGATGATATAGTTGAAGTGCCAAATTGCGTGGGCTTGAAGTGACACGTCATACCTTGTTTAACCCGATTTATGTATTCTTTATGGACAGCAAAACACTGACGGATTTTATCTGCACAGAAAGTTCTTTCTACAATCAGCCATTAGTCACATCCCGCCAAATATAAGAAGCCTCAATGTTCTATCTAAAGGTGGCACCACTATCCTGGCGCCAGTGACGTACCGACCAGACGGCAGACGTTACATCATGTGTCGCAAGACGAGACTAAAAAAGCAAACTATAGTTTATCGCCTGTAACTTTCCTCAGATAAAATGGCAATGACGATAAACGTGTTTTTTCCACTCCTACGAAATTCTCCCACTTCAATCGTCACCGATCATCGTGATTATACTGTTTAGACACCTCACGAAGACGACGCTGCTTTCCAAGAGACGGTGGCTCATATCCGACGCTCGTGGACCCGACTTACCGATAGCTGGTGTGTAAGCTAATGCCGACGGACTCTACTGACTGTATATGCAGCGCAATATGTATGCAATGTCATGCGAAAACATTAGTATAGATTAGTTTTTATGCTGTCGTTGGCTTCCGAGAAGCGTGCGTGACGTCTACACGAAACGGCGCAGTTTTCCGTCAACAGGCGGAAGTATGAAAGGCATTGCGGACTCCACAGTGAATCAATCATATTTCTCTTTTTTTCTTCTTTCAATATTTTTTTAAGGTATTTACCTGAATGTAGAATCACTAAACGCCATTCGCTTTCTTCCATTCAGCAAGACAACCCAGTGTTTATTCGATCCTGTAGAAAGTCGTTCATTTGGCTTTACAACAGATTCGAATCGTTCTTGTTGCATCACGAAAACATTTTATGAACCTTTTTCAAATTGATTAGCAATTCCATAATCAACTAAAACATCTACACCATAACGAGAGATAATATACTGAACAAGCTTCATGTACTCCAAATTATTTCCGGAATTATACGCGAGGGACAAGTCTCCTTCGTGCAGTATTATAATAATTGTATTGTCCTGATCTGCAACTGATAATAAAAACAAGCTAAACAGAAAACGTTTGTACTATTAAGGTTTTATTGTATATCTATGGTATTCAGTTGAAGTAAACCAGTCAAATTTAACAGCTGTCTGACAAAACAAGAAATAACCAAGATCTTATATTTTCAGTTTACCCATACCTCTTGCAGATCTTTCATAATGTTGCTCCTTCAAAGTAATCCATTATATGGCAGCTGTCAAATTTAATTAGTGTATTCAAATTGATTGATTATAGGCCGGAATATTCAAAACAAACGCACAAACTCATGCCAGTGCGTTTATTTATTTTTTATGGAAGCACCTTCAGGTGGTAAGGAAGAATTAAAGATTTTTGCAAGAATAAGACGATACATACAAGTACATATTATATTACAAGATCCTATACGATTTTTTAAAAATATTTTACACATGGAATTAACACCGAACTATTGAATATTTTGCTGGGTACGTATGAACGATTTTTAAAGAAAAATTCGCCGATTGACGGAGCAGCATTTATTTTTTATAACATAATACACTACGCGGTGGCTAATGTATTGAGTGGCAATGCGGAACCATATCTATTTATAGGAAATGACAATGTGTGAAACCTTATCACACTTATATTGACATATATATATAAGTATTGCCATTTCCCAATGGCGCTCGATATAAAGTTCATTTACGTTTACATTATCATAAATGTACACGTAGCACTGACCTTTAGAAACTTTCACCGTTCTTACTCGAGTGTAATTCATATTTTATTTAATTTTTCAATTTTATTACACCAGAGTGGACGTGCCTCCTCGTACGACACCACATAACAGTAAAGATTTTATATAATATTTACAAAGAATAAATTTACATTACTGTCATGCTTATGGTTTTTTGTTTATCGTTAAAATGATTTTTAATATTTATCATCAGGTCAAGATTCACTTAATTCTCATTAGATCATCTGCTCAAGTGGAAAGGTGTACACTGGATAGTCATTTTGTTGCTATACGTGGGTGAGGATATTGTCGTATTAAAGAAACGATCATTCGTCTGATTTCCATTGGGCGAATAATTCCCATCGAAATTATTTGTTCAAGTATCAATAACGATACTTTAATGCAAACACGTGTTCTTATCTCCAGATTTGTACAAGCCCGAGCGATAAGATCACTCATACTTGCCATGTATTATGTTATTGACTTTCCCCGTAGTTGATGGATAAGTAGATAAACACTTTCATACTGCCCCCTGCTACCATTTATATATCCGTACATTCAATTCTGCGTATTTCCTCGTGGGAGAGCAAAGTTCAATGGTATACCGTGCGAATAGACAGATAGCAATTGCTTTTATATATATATATAATATATATATATATATCCCTCTGTTTCTCTCAGTTATCTCTCTCTCTTTAAATCTTTGTTTTAGAATTTACCACGAAAACCGCCCCGACCACCGCGAAAGGGTGGTCGACCTCCCAAATACTTCCCACGTGGATTTCCACGCACCTTGTACATATTTTGTTTGCCACGTGAGATAAATCCTCTGCCACGCCAATCTGATCCTCTTTGGTATCCATCCTGTTCCAATTCAATTTCCTCGCCAGAATCATCAATAGCCATTGGACTCTCACCACGACTGTGTTCACTTCTACTCTCATGAAAGTCATCATGATCCTCCATTGAGCCTCTGTACGTTGTGAAGCTGTCACGTGAGAAATGATCATGACGTGAACCCCTGTGAGCTAAGAAATGATCTCTGCCTCTGATAGGTGAACCCATACTCCTGGAACCATGATCAGAGGAACAGACTGGATTATCCATAGGACTGATATCACGGTCATTGGACCTTCTAGATGGAGAAGAATTTCTGGCCCAGGGTCGTTTCTGTGAGGAGTTACTTAGACTCCATCTGAGATCATCAGCCTCACGGATCTTTGGAGTATAATCAAATGTTTCACGCATGTTCCAATCAAGACGGTCCATGATTGGTCGTTTCTCCTCTTTGACAGACTGCTGCAAGTCGTATGGATATACTTGAACACCAAAGTCCAGCATTGTAACAGTTGCTTGAACAGACTTGGTCTCAGTTTCCACATCTTCCGTTTGACATATCTTCTGATGCATTTGATGACCGACTTTCTTGCTGTAGGCATGTTGCAATTCCTCTTCCTCGTCCCAATAAATCTTGTTCCTCCCTCTGCGTAGAAGAATGGAGTTTGACACATGCTCCTCCTGCTCACTCTGCTGATCGTTCTGCTTTGGATCAAAGAAGAATCGACCCTTCATCTTCAATCGTGGATCTTCATTGGGCAGGTCGCGTAGAGCATTTTCGCAACGTCGTAATATTTCTGGCTTGAATCCTACGTCCAGAAAAAAAGAAAGGATATCGTCGTATCATTAAATTGGGACACGTCGTATTCTCGATTTTCACAATTTTTTAAAATTATTTTAGGCTATTTTCTTTGGTATCGTAAACACGCACTTATTATTGACGGTGACACCCACGGTAATTCTTTTCTTTATCTTTCTCGATACGCACTTTGAAAAAGGGTTGTTCCTAAGAATTTCATGCAAATCCTACGTGGTCTCTTAAGACTTAAACTGGTAAAAATATGGGTATAATGATAATGAATTCATGGTCCATGAAATTATCAAAACTAAGGCTCAAGAAATATACGATATCTCACCTGGATATAAAACCGGTACACCAGTCGAATCTAGATGATGTAAAAGAAAAAAAAAAATGTAAAATAAATAATTAATACTGTAGTATAAATGATAAATAAATATAATCTCGCCTTTGCTTTGTTCTCTAACGAAGCAATGACATTGTGTATTAATGATGATTAATGAATGATTAAAATAGGGGACAGAATAAATGTATCTTCGCACCTTTCGCCGAAACGGATGCTTCCAGGAGGCTGGACAAGCTGGTCTTTTCGAATTGCTGGAATGTTTAACGTATGATTAAGGATATTTCTGTATCCTGTAATAGTCATAGAACGTACGAGTACATCAAAAATATAATTTATATCGTATAAAGAAATAGTAATCGAAATTAAATATACTTTTTTTTTTTAGTGATGTACCCCACGTGTAAGACGTTATTGGATTCTAAGTATTTGAAGTTTATTACTTTGCTGTTAGAGATAACCGGTGGTTCAGGAGTTTTTAAACGATCCGGAGATGTTCGCAATCCATTGTAAGGTGTTGTCGATCTCCGATCCTTGTAGTTATGAGATGTGGAAGAATGTGGGGGGCTGCTCGAATGTCTCTTGGCCTCTGATGGTTGTTGAACATTCGGCATGCAGTGCTGATTAAAGACCATACCCAGCTGATCTCCAGCTCCTGGAGGAGGTACTGGCTGTGGTGAAGGCACAGGTAGTGGAAGTAGAGGTGGACGAAGTATAGATTGCATAGGTCCAGAAGTTGGTTGGTTATACATCACAGGTCCAGCAGTGTAGTCAGGCTGCGGTGGTGGCAATATGGGCATTGGATCGAAGACCATAGGTCCTGGTGGATGTTGTTCGAAGGACATAAAGTTTGGTGGACCTCCTTGTATAGGCATTCCTGGTGGTCCTGGATGATGCAGATATGGTGGCGGTCCTGGATCTTGATCAGGATACACTGGAGCACCCATCAGTGGTGGAAGTCCTGGCATCGGTGGCTGCATGAATCCAGGGTTCATCTGTCCTGGTGGTATGATTCCATCGTTTCCAAACTGTCTTGTTATTTCATTGATGAATGGTGATCGTTTTCTACGGCGATCCGGGGATCTGCTATGACTACGACTTCTACGCCTTGGACTGAATCGACGACCTCCTGGTGAACGACTGTAACGCCTTCTATGACGTTCGATGCTCCGGCTTCTATGTCGATCACGGGATCGGCTCCTTCGGCTCGAAAGTTTAAAGTCGCTGTGGAAGTATTCTAGTACTAAAGCACTTGTCGAGACAATATTACAAATTTTGTATAGAAATGTAAATCATGATCTTGTTAATATAACTGTTTTAGAGGAAGTGCAATATGTCTGAGTTTTTACTGAAACTATTGCATTTTCTTATAATTTTACTCTCCCTGTTTTCATGGTAAACATATACACGGAGACTAATTTTATTTAAAATCGTACAGATCAATCAAACTAAAAGAAAGCTATCTAATTGAGATTAATAAGTTTAATTTTCAAAGTATTAACTATCCATTTCTCACCGTTCATTCGCTTCTCCCCGTCTTCTATGTCGTTCAGAGCTCCATCTTCTATCTGCACTAGTTCTCCGCTCCCAACTCAGTCTTCTTGAACGATCCATACTATGTTTACGTGGGCTTCTACGTCGTTCCGGACTTATGAGAAGTGGGCTTCTGCGGTGATCGGTGTTCAACTTCAAAGGGCTTCGACGTTTTTCGGTGCTTATTCTAATGGGGCTCCTGTGTTGTTCGGAACTTATTTTAAAGGGACTTCTTCGACGGTCCGGACTGAATGCTCCGGAAGTTCGTCGACGATGAGGACTTATTCTAATCCTATCGGAGCTTCTTCGCCGGTATGGACTCACTTTGTGGCGTTCGATACTCCTACGGCGTTCTCTGTTTCTTGACACACGAGGATTTCCACGTTCAAGATTCTGCTTGTCTGCTATGTTCTGGATAGCCTCTGCTTCGGTTCCTGGTGGCACCACGTTCTCAGAGTCCAGTAGATGCTTGATCGCCTTCTCCTTTTCGGCAAGGATCTTGCTCTCAGAATCCTTCTTCGTACGCATCTTATCCCTCTCGATGTCCTTTGTACTTTTAGAAGGGTCACGACGTACCTCCTCGAGCTTCTTTTCTTCTCGTTTGATTCTCTCCTTCTCCCGGTTGTTGGAACTTCTGTGATCACGTCGATTACGATCCCTATAATTAGGCTTGCCATCACTTTCTTCTCAAAGGGTGACCCATAGTTAACTATACATGCAATAAGGATAGTTTGGTTCTTATTGTATTTATGGATATTGAGAAGAAAATATATCTCCTGCAAGGATAGAAGATAAAGACATGCCAGATGAAGGAAATGAAATAAGGTCTAGCCCAAGTCGAAACCATTAGGCATGTCCAAATTAACTGCTTTTTATCATGCAAGACAAGATACTCGATGCTAACTTTAACAAAATAATCCAAGTGGAGATCTACATCGACCTAATTAATATTGAAAATCTCCTACTCAGCCCAGTAATTAACAACAGGTCTTAAGGAAGCTCAGCGTTTCTATTACAAAGAATCATCAGTCATAAAATTCATACTACGTTCCTAGTATTTAGCTTTAGAACACTGTCATGGCATATAGAGTATAATTAAGTATGTTAAAATAGACAGTCTGTCTAATTCTCTGTGCTACCTAGATATCTTTCTGCGCTCACGATCCTTAGCACGACTGTTGTTCTGCTTGGCAGTGTCTCGAGGTCGATCCTCCTCACCTTCCCACGCATCAACTACATCTAAACCTTTCATGAAGTCTTCGTCGTCAAGGAACTCCTGCAACTCCTCATCAGGAATATCTTTAAGTCCATCAATGGCCCGTTGAACATCATCCTTAGTCTTTGGCAGAGTCGACGCCACAACCGCATCCTTAACATTTTCTTGTGTCACCTTTTCATGTGCCATATTATCTTCCTCAGACTTCAATGTTTTGGAATCCTCAATCGGTGCAGAACTCATCTTCGCGAAGATGTGCTTCGGTATAATCCTAAACGCTTGAAATTACTTAAAGATTCGAATACCTCACTGCGAAATCCTTAAAATTCGTTTGTTATGCTCTTGCAGATACACGCACCCTATTAGGGTTCGCGTATGTCTTCCTTTCCCGTCGTTGTACACGGATGACTTCGCTTCCCAGCATAAACCTGTTTCTCCAAATGTCGAAAATGATATCCTTACACTTTGACCTCCCGTAGATGATCTACACAAAGTACGCGAATCAAAAATTTAACCAGTGTGTGGATCAGCAGTACGCCATGTTGCTTACAAATACCAACATACTGTTATAGGACACGACGGTAGGACTCACATTCATTATACAAGCACTGCACTTCTCCGAATTTACTACTGATAAAAATAACAACGTTATCATTTTAAGAATTGTATACGAGTGCGAAAAGTATCCTATTACTATACTGATACTTAATAACCTTATAGAGACTCAATGCAAAAATGACATAATCGTTTTGCGTATCTGTACATTTATTTGAATTTACTAGGCAGCGAACGATCTTCGAAATTTATTAAACAATGGATTTCATATTGAAAATTATTTTACTTATCCTTTACTTAATACACATGTAATTATATAAATTCATTGTTTATCTTTAAAAAAATCAGTACATCGATTTTAAGGAATAACAAAATATACGTCAGATTATGATTTTATACGTAATTACATGTATTGTATATGATTATTTTGTATAACATTACGAAAGTTATTGTCGATAGTAATAGAAAATAAAAGGATACACGCCTTCACACAATATTAAGAGAAAAAAAAATAAATTACTTATATCCGCATTAACATATCAAAGTAGAGTTCTTTTTCTAATCTCTTAAAATAGCTATTGTTTTTTGAACTGCAACATGTGCATTAACGTCTTATTGATAATAACACGAACCTTTTGAATAATGTATGACGATAATTCTCGATAAACCTTTTTACTACATTTATCATTATTGATTAATAACTGTACTTCTACAGGGTTTACCTTTTTTTCAAATAAGCACACAAACTTGATTCTTTCCTTATTCTGTTCGCGAATGGTATCTAATTTCTCGAGCATTGCCTCAGTTGCTAGAATCTCCTTATCTAAAATACTCAAGCTCGGATCCAAAATTTGCTTGGAAGATGTTCTCTGTCGCCAGAGACATAAGTTTCCAGAGCAATGAATAATAATTTTATCATTATCCTTCGAGTGCACGTCTGATAAGGCTTCCACCTTCTGCTGTTTGACTTCCCTGTCGTGCATTATCAATTCTACTTTGAATTTGAGAACCTTCTCAAAAATGTCCTTCAGTAAGTTTAGTATAACGCTATACCAATTTTCTCGAATAAATTGTGCCCTGTCCTCAATGTCTGTTCGCGTGTTAAAATCTTTTGGTAAACCTACGTGCAGGAATGAGCCACAAGGTATTATCAATCTATATTCATGTTCCTTCTTCACATTGTAACCAGCCGTAAATAATATCGGTAAAAGATTTTTGCAATCATCCTTTATCGCTGTTGCGCACACATCAGCTGCGATGGCGCATGTTTTCTGAAAATTTTCGACAATACGTTGAGATACATTTCCTGTGACGTTATGAGATAATTCTATAGGATCTTGCAGGCACATAGGTCTGTCACTGCGGAATACTGAAGTACCATCGCTTTCCTCTAGGAACTTGCTGTACAGTGACATAGATTTTGGTAAGTTTTTTATATCAGCAAAGACAGTTTTATCGTATGCAATTCCGTCTAATGGGCAGACAACATTTTTGTGAAGGTCGAATGCAGCGTAGAAGTTAAAGAATCCATTAAGAAGCTCAGGTATACTTTTCTTAGTGTTCGTCTGCGAGGAAGTATTACTCTTGTTGAAATTCACTTGCCAACCCTCGACTATTTGGGGCTCACATGATTTTTGAAGTTCCATCACAGTTGGAATTATATTCACGGATGATTGTTCCAGGTAGAATATCATTAACATGACCAAACCATAATTACTTATTTTACCCGAGCCGGATATTTCTAGGTGTCTTGCCCAATATTTAATAATTAACATCATTGGTCTCAATCTATCGTCAAGAGATAGATAATGTTTTATAAGATAACTATTGTGTATAGCTAGATCATTCTTAAATGAAATGTCACACGAAATATTCGTTGGTATATGAGAACATTTTATAATAGGTGTCTTTGCCTTGGGTATTGGCACTATATTTGTAAAAATTACTTTGTTTCTGTATAGGAGACTCTTTGCTATTTTGAAAACTTTTTGCATCAGTTTTGAGTCTTTCTTCTCGCTTATATTTCGGCCTGTAAAGTAACAATCTCGTTAAAATTATTACACCCTGAGAAGAGAACGATGAGGTGTAATAAGAATCTAAACTTTACCAATGTCAATGAATACATCTAAATCACATTTTTTGAAACCCAGTCCAGTTACAGTTGATCCAAATCTATAAGCTTTGCACTTGTAGAATTGTGTTTTGAATATTTGCTCAAGACTTGCGCAAATTGATCCGTATAAAGTCTCAGCATCAACGTCACTCAATTGAATTGCATTGAGAAATGCAATCAATTGACTGTCAAATGTTGTTTCTAGGTCAAAAATGCTGCTAATTTTATGATAAGCCAATTCGTCAATATCTTCATTTTCTTCGGTGTTCTTAGGCTTTGGTGCTGTAATTTAACATTCAAATTAATTATTAACGCATGGTTGAGTATTATGAAGTATGCCAATTAGTTACCATTATCATATAACATTTTGCGCTGAACATTCAGCTTGTGCATGTTCATCCAAATTGGTTTACTTAATAAGAACTCAACAGGCTCTCTGCAAATAATATTATACCGTTAGCAATTGCAAAGTGATTTATAAAAACATTTAAATATCCTACATAGCTCACCTGCTAGTAAACTCAATGATCATATGCCTCTGTCTAATGATACTTTTTCTTATCTCGCCATACTGTTGAAAAAAATTTTGCATTTCTTCAGGTGAGGCGGATGGTGGAATGTTTGATACGAATATTGATTTCTGTGCTCTGTTTTTCATTTCCAATCTTAAAACCTGTCTCAGGTGTTTCTTTCCCTTAATATGACCTTCGTAAGCATTCTTGTCAGCCAGATTTATAGCACAAACATCACACTGGAAGCTCATGATGATATGGTAAACCTCTGCTGTTCTGGTAAACTTTTCAAACTTTTGTCAATTTCATTCGATATGGAAAAATAATTTTTCCGTTTCTGTCTTCAACTCGTAGAAAATACTGAGGTTCGATAATGCCGTTAGAATTACCAGGGCTTAATATCACGTTATTCGGAGACTCATAAAAATTCAGTCCTTGCTCTTTAGCTTTCTGAAAGTCAATGTAAATAAAAATTTCAGCGTTTTCTCGCAAACCACAAATAAAGTTTAATCCTTTTGAAAAATGTATATGATTTCTCTTCATCCGTGATAAACCCTTTGTCCTAATACTTTTCCAGTTCTTGAAGTACGTTCCATGTATTATATCAAACTGAGGGTCATTCAAAGGCTGCAAGCTTAGAGTTTGAATTTGCTCAATAGAATGACCCTGATTGGCTTTAATTTCTATAATCCCATTATTTTTTCTTAATGTAAATCTGTTCTTATTATTGTTGGCAACAATACGTTCGATATCCCCCAGTGCGCATCCATATAATTTTGACAAAATTTCTTCTACGTCGATAAAACCATCCGATCGAATTTTCAGACCTTCCTTTACAGCACCATGCCGTAGCAAGTACGATAGTTTTTTACTAAGTCGGATATCACAGTTCTGCCTTTCCTAAAAGTAAATAGATATATTATTTTTCAATTATAAACAGACATTATAACACTCGAAGCATAAACATCATATAGTCTACTAATTTAATTAATTTATCCCTAAATAATTTCTAAGTATACATTATTATATGAAGTACTTTACAAAAATAATTTTATATTCGTGAATGGAAATTAGAGCATATAAACATTGAAACCAAAAGTTATTATTCTAACCCAGAAGTTTTAGTAAATAGTTTAGTAAAGTTAATAATAGATTGGATTCGGAATTGAATCACTTAGAAAAATAATAAAATTTTCATTACACAACCTTTAAAGACATAAATAACGTAGGAGTCGTATTTTTTCAACAATATGCCTTTAAATGTCGACGTAGTGCTTTTTAACGTTTTTCCATACAATACTACACAATACCCATCTTTATTACGAGCAACAACATCGCGTAATTCGACATATTTCTCTTCGATCGCATACAATGCCTAAACCATTGGTGTATTCCATTAGAGACAACCAGTATTAAAATTTTATATCACTGAGTCCAATTATTAGATTTTAACTTTGAAAGGAAAACTTCTAATGATGGTAATCGTTAAGATTTTTTTAAAGTCTATTAGCTAACACGGACTTATTACAGATTTTTAACAAATTTTAGAAGGGAAATCGAAAACTTGAGTAATGACATCGGTATATTCAAAACACTGACATAATAAAGATATGTATTTTGAATTATTGTCATCTGTTATTAATAAGGAATTGCGTAAAAAAAAATTATTATGAATTGAACTATTGTAAGATTAATAAATGATCATGCATGATCCCCTGAAATAAATAGTAACTATGCGTACTGTTCGAACATGAGCAATCCTAGTCAAAACCGGCGTGGAAGATAAACTGTTCACGTATCTATAAACGAGTTAAAAAAGCGCATAAACCAAAATGTCTTTCGTATCGAAAACAGTGTTGGTATCAAGCTGCATAGCATCTGTAGGCATTATCGGTTATGTCCATTATAAACAACAATACGAAAGGTAAGTAAATATGTGAGTTTATTTTTTGCACGAGGTTAGCTAAGTAAATGTTCCTTTTGGATTTTTTCAGGGATCAACTTCGTCAGGGTGTTATACGCGATGTCGAGACCCAACAACGTCGGAAAATTCAAAATATTTATGAACTTCGGCAACAAGAGGAATTAAGGAGGATGTTAAAAAAGGAGGAAGTAAATTCAGAAAGCACAGGAGGATGAAGCTTCCGTTTTCTGCTATCAACAATTTTGTAAATACATCATGTATCTGTAGTATTTGATATATGTTCCAACAGATGTTAGTTTACGGTATTATTAAAAAAGAATGTGAGAAAGTGGTGCTATTGAAAAAGTCGAAAAACACGACTAAAAAAATTGATTTGTTTTGGATAATTACCTTGCTATAAAAGGAAGGTGGCTTTTCATAGCTAGTAGGATACAACGGTTCTAACAGAAAGTAAAGCGTCTTTTACGACACAAGTAGATTTTATTTATATGAAGAAATCATGGCTATTGGTTAGCATTAGTAAATTAGACCAATGGTCTTGTTTCATTGCAATGGAGAAGTTGGAAAAAAGAAAAGCTGTAATGGAAGTGTGTTAATTTGTGCCTTATAAAATAAATGCCCAGCATTTATATTAGATATTGATTAGCTGGCAATTTCTAGAGGGATTCTGGCATATTTTACAAGTGCAGCTGGACTACACTTGGAAAGTTAGGCTGGGTTAGGTTAGGTTATACACTGGTTTGTGGGACGACTGTCGCTCTCATGCAAACAGGATAATTGTATCATTTATGCGAAGAACGATTCTGTCTTTTCCTTCCCTTGCCAGTTGACACGAGAATCATGGCGCTTAACCTTACTGTGAAAGTGCATCCCGTTGTTTTATTTCAAATTGTTGATGCATACGAACGTCGAAATGCGGATTCTCACCGTGTTATTGGCACCTTACTTGGTAAATAATAACAATTATTTCTAATATACCGGTATATTAAATCTCGTAACGAAGTCTCTGCTACCTATAACACTTTTGTATCGTTCGGCCTCATGTCATAAAGCTTTTAAGTTGATTTTGAGTCGTTAGTATTATTATTGATGTTTTCTAATTAATACTAATATCATACACTATGAATATCCATCACAATAAACTTATTTCTTACGATACAGGAACTGCTGAAAAGGGAGTGGTGGAAGTAACTAACTGTTTCTGTGTACCTCACAAGGAGTATGATGATCAAGTCGAAGCAGAATTGAATTACGCTATGGATTTGTATGATTTAAATCATAGGGTTAATACCCAAGAGAACATCGTGGGTTGGTGGGCCACCGGCAAAGAGGTTTGATAAAATATTCTCTTCAATGATTATAAGATTTTAAAGCATGAGTGACTTCTATATAAAACTCATTTGCAAACAGGTGACTAATCATTCATCTGTCATACATGAATATTATGCACGAGAGTGCAACAACCCAATACATTTGACACTGGATACAACATTAGCAAATACTCCTCGAATGGGAATAAGGGCATATGTTTGTGTTCAATTGGGAGTGCCAAATGGAAAGCAAGGATGTATGTTCACACCAGCAAAAGTTCAAGTATGTTATATAAATTTAGCTGCACATTATAAGTCTTTAAAAATCAATGTATTGGGTGATTCAATAAACTGACATTTGTAGGTTACTTGCTATGAGCCAGAAATCGTAGGTCTGCAACTGTGTGCAAAGACGCAGCAACCTGCATCTGGCTCGTTGAAGCCTGCTGGTACAGTAGAGCCAATGATGGATCTGGCACAAATTGCTGATGCTAGTTCAAAGCTCTCCTGTATGCTAGAACAAGTGCTTGCGTATGTAGATGATGTTTTAGCTGGCAAACAACTTCCTGACAACCAAGTAAATTGAATTGCATTATTGGCGTGCATTATTTTATTAGGTAGATTTTAAAACTGTATTCACTTCTAGGTTGGACGAGCTCTTTTGGATATGGTTCACTCTGTACCACAAATGTCAAGCGATCAATTTGATGATATGTTTAACAGCAACGTGAAAGATCTTTTAATGGTGGTGGCCTTATCACAACTGATCAAGACTCAGCTGCAACTCAACGAAAAATTAACTCTTCTTACTAGTTTATGAGTAAAGTGATTTCACCATCTAAAGTCCTGTATATTTTTGGATTTGCTGTGCTAACATCATCGTAGCACAATCGTCATTGAAACGTTATCAATACAATGTACATGCAATGGATAAATCAATTGCAAATAATAATGAAGATCCCGTATTTATTGTAACGCAATTATTTATTGCCCACGACATTTTGTTTAAGTAATTTTAATTTTAAGAAGGCGTGGATTAAAATACCAAATGAAAAACATTAGGTTATACTTTATAAATTAGTGTTACATTAATGTGCTTATTCTTCAGTATACTGAAAAATATCACATGGTAATAAATACTTCACAGTGTTAATTAATTGCCGATCAACGTAAGTATATGAAATTAATGCAATTAGAAGCCTTCCACATTGGTATCTTGTAGATGTTATTCGTTTATGAAATTAGATTCCACAATTTGAAGTATCATCCTTTTGATTGTCTAAAAGACAAGCCCAATCCGGAACTCTATTGCATTTCAAATAATTCTCTTTCGTGAGACACCTTGCCGGCAGATCTGCAATACCGAATATAGCACCTCCAAGCCATGCAGTATAATTTGGTTTGCTGGGTGCTTTATGAAATTTAAAAGTTTTTATCTTTAATTTATCAGAATAGAGATCACTCTTAAGTAAAGTATTTAATTCCGATTTGAGACGACTGGCGAAACCTTTTGCCATTGTTGTTCCACCAATCAATAAAATATTCTCTGCCAACTGCCGTCTTGTGTCTACAGGGCACTAAAAAAGATGTCAGAATTTAAAAAAGTACAACGAATAAGACAATTCAATATTACCTTGACAATGGCATCCAAGATCATAGTAGGTATACTAAGATTATCGTTATCCCGTTCCCACAGGATTTCAAAGGCTCTTTCTCTGACGTATCCAGGAATTTCAATAGTTTTTAAACCAGGATAATTAACAGCTGGTGGTGGAGACGGAGCATCATCCGTTTCTAATTTTGCTGACCGCTCTAAAGTCGTTACAAAGCATGTTCTCACTTTTATATCTTCTATAGTTTTCTCTGGAATGCATAGATCTGGTATAGAGTCTTTTAAATCCTTTTTTATACACCTGTAATAAGTTAGTAAGAGATTGTTGAACATAGTATCAATGACTTGACTTTATTATGATTACATTCAACTTACTCGTGTACGGCACAGGCTGCAAGTGGTAAAGCTTGCCATGCTTTAAGAATAGGAACTCCTTCGTACACTGGAATCAGTGTAGCTTCCTGATATCCAACATCAAGTACCAGAACAGTGTCAGTACCTAAAGTACTAATGGTTGCTAAATGAGTTGACAAAAGCAATAAAGACCCAACTTCAAAATGACGAAATAGCACTTTAGCCAACGTCTCTCTGAACTGAGTAGGAGTCAATAAAGATTCCAATACAACGATTCTTACATCTTTTGGACTTATCGCGACATGCCTAGAGGAAATAACATGATTAGCATTTACCACAATACTTATTCAATAATTATTACCTGAAAAACAGTAGATGAAGAAATTCCACAAGAAGCTGATATAGATCATCAGTATTTAGATAATTAAATATTCTTCTAATTTGTTTGCTCTCTGGGCATTTAACTTCAGTTTTTATAATTCCTCGTGGTGTAGCTTCGCCTGCGTAGCCAAATCTGTCATTGAAGATTTAATAATTGCTACAGACAATTTTTAAAGTATGATTAAAGTAGGACTAATTACTTACTTAGTATAAGCACTGCCAATATCAAGTACAACCATCTGTTTATCGGAAATATATCTAATTCCTTCATATCGCAACATTTTTGCTTATTATTTGTTAAATTTTGGTACGTAGCTTATATATTATTAAAAGATGTAAGTGCTTAACCTATATTCTGTTTGACAGTACTGTCACCCCAAAACAAGCGCGCAGCAAGTAATAGGCAGCGACCAATAGGAAAGATGCTTTGGAACTGATTTCTGACGTCACTGGTCGCTGCCTTTGATGTCCAGTGTAATGGCGGCGCGTAGAATGTAAAGACCGTGTTGGCATAAATTTGTAAACCAATGACAAAATTGTTTTTACCAATTGATGATTATGGAAAATTAGGTTTTAATGTCTCATCAATTTTAAATCATAAAATTGATCTACATGGGATGGTAAAAATAAACAAAGATAATTTAGTATATTTAGGCGTTGGAGAAATGATATATTCGAAAAATCTATGGATATAAAGTTTTTTACTCAAACTTATAGTAGATAAAAGTATACAGAGTTAGGTGAAGACAGAGTTTGTAAAAGGCTTGAATCACCTCACACAATCATTTCGAGTTCTCTCGCGTAATCTATCGCGAGAGTAGCTAAATCAGCACTAGGTATGGGTTCTTCGGCTTTCTTTTCGTTGGGTGTACCAAAATAGAAATAACCGTCCTTCGCTAAATTCCAGTTCTTCTTCGCTGCGAATGCCTTTGTTTCTTTCTCTGAACTTAAGTTCAACATTCGTGAAGCATCTTTTAGCGAGATTTTATCATATGCACTTTCCATGCAGGCGCCAATCTCATCCCGAATAGTATTTAACAAGATATCTATGAAAAAGTTATACGAAGCTGCTGGCACATTTCCTTTTGCCAAGAAAATTTTGTTATATGATCCTTCCATAAGGTACTGCTCAAGACTTAGGGGATGCCGAATGTATACATTAGACTGGATCTGATCAGATGGCAGAAGTTCCAGTTCTGTGTGAAATTCGGCTACACGATTTTGAGAGAGTAGAAACAGAAGATTCAAGCCAAGCAGCTGATATTTATAAGCTGATTCAGGCAATTCAGTATTGTAGTCAAAATAGTAACACTTCAGCTGGGCCATATACCGCTCGAACGAAGGTATATCCTCCGATGCAATGCTCCATTGTGCTCCAATCTCAAGTATATCGCCTTTAATAATAAAATATAATTATTATACTTGACTCATTATTAACATAAATGACTCATGCATTATAATAAAAAATATTCATAATACTCACGAGCAATTAATAACTCTTTCTGAGATGCTGTGCTATTTGAAGTAGGTAAGAACATTAGATGGGTGAGACCAACCTGTAATAAATAAAGAATCTTCTATCATGTATATTTTAATATTAAATTTAATGTGATAGCATAGTAATATAGTAGCCATAAACCTTTAACTAATATATTAGTGAAACACAATGACAGTTCATTTTTACAGTACACTGCAGCAGGATAGGTTATCTTGGACAAAGAATGAAAGAAGGCGTGTAAGTTTTCAAGAATATAAAATTATTGTACCTTTAACTGGCCCAGCAGATCCCCGCATTTCTTCAAATTGCACGGACTCTTGGTCCATTCTTGCTTTAAAGTTTGATAAAGCGAAATGACTTCTTTGAGAGCCGCCATGTTCACTCTACCGCAACGTAAGCATAAACTTTGTTGTCAAGAATAACCTAGAGAGGAAACCAAGTAACTGATATACGAAAAATATCGTTACATACGCATTAATTTTCACATTTAATTCAATTATTAAACAATTCAGATTTCAATGTTCAATGAATCAATTAAGAGTGCATTCTAAAATTCACTGCAAGTATTGCGAGAATTTTTTGACATCCTTCTGCAGAAGCTTTCTGACTAGTCCTATTCTGTAACAAGTGGTATCGCTAGAATAGCAAAGCTTCATTGGTTGTGTCCAGCTGAAATACCGCTTAGGGAGCAAATACATTGGTCAAATTTCACCAATTGTTGCATAATTTATGATCAAATGACCAATCAAACGTATTTGCTCCCTCAGCGGTATTTCCTGCTGAACAGCCATTTATCTAATAGTAATGGCTTCTTTCTTATGGGTCTAACTGGCGATTGGATAAAATTCAGTTACTGAGAAGATACTTTAAAGAAAAAAAATGGTAGTATCGTGTAAACGTTCAAAGAGAGTTTGAAGTGTTCACGAAACGGCAAAGAAACGAACGCACCGCAGTAGATCTTTTTTGAAAGCGCTTGAGCAGTGTTCTTTGCCGGCCTTCGACTTCCTCTTCCCGTGACACGATACAATGGCGTCTGGAGTAAGTGTTTTCCACGCGAGCTTTTCACCCTGAAACATCAGCATAGCCATACCCTAATCGCCGCATGAAATACTATAGAAATCATGGCTGAAACATTAGACAGCTAATGACTATTGCATTTTTTTCAGACCCTCTACACGTACCCGGAGAATTTCAGGGCTTACAAGGCCTTGATCGCAGCCAAGTACTCTGGAGCCCAAGTTAAGGTTTCCGAGGACTTCGTTTTCGGTGAAACCAACAAGAGCGAAGCTTTCCTCAAAAAATTCCCTCTCGGAAAGGTTAGTTTAAATTATTTAATTTAACTTTCCATCGTATTTCACAGTTCTGACGACAATTGTCAGCATATTGCAACTGGACAGTCTTTTGAAATTATTGCGTTTTTTGGTTGATATTTCATCGAGATTTTTTATTGTTAATTCATATTTTGTAGTATCATTCTGTATTCATGTAGAAAAATTCTATTGTATTTAGTATATTTGAAAAAATTAGTATCTTTTTTTTTTGTATTTTGTTTGAAGTTGCAGCTGTGTCAGATTAATCAGGTTAATATGTTTGTATTTAAGATTGGACCTGAATAAGAAAAACGATGATTTTTTTTAAATTGTAATATAATAATAAATTAAGGTAAACTGTAAAAACTTGTTATTGATATGTAGTATTAAATAGTATATTTTGTTATTTTCAGGCACCAGCTTTTGAAACAACTGATGGCAAATATCTCACAGAAAGCAATGCTATTGCTTATTATGGTAACATTCTGATAATTTTTTATTATGTGCTTTGAATTCTTGTATTTTGTTTTATTCTTTTTTTTTAATTATAATTTACAGTTGCAAATGAACAGTTGAGGGGTACGACAGATCTTGAAAGAGCTGAAGTCATCCAATGGTTTGGCTTTGCTGACTCTGAAATCCTTCCTGCAAGCAGTGCTTGGGTATTTCCCCTGCTTGGAATTATGCCATATAATAAGCAGGTTGGTCTTTAATAATTTTTTAGAAGTTACCTCTTATCAAAGACGGATTTTGGTCATTGCTATTCTGAATTCCGTAACTCAAAGAGGTAGATTAAAGCATACAACACATCCACACATGTCTGTACTTACTGTGCATGCATGTACTAATTGTGTCGTACAGTTTTACGATTAAAAATATTTGGACTTTGCGTAAAAGTAAAACATTGACATTAATACAGCTTTTCCTTTCAGACAATCGAACATGCTAAGGAGGATGTCAAAAAAGCACTGACTGCTCTCAATTCCCACCTACTTACACGTACCTTCTTGGTGGGAGAACGAATCACGCTCGCAGACATAAGTGTTGCAACGACTTTATTCCACTTGTATCAGTACGTTTTGGAACCCAGTCTACGCAAACCATACCAGCATGTGACTAGATGGTTCCAGACTATCATTAATCAACCCCAAACTATTGCTGTCATTGGTACCTTCAAGCTGGCCGATAAGATTCATGAATATGATCCCAAGAAGTATGTGGAACCCCACGGAAAGTCCTCAAAGAAAGAGAAGAAGGAGAAGGAGTCAAAGAAGGAATCTAAAGAGCCAAAGGAACCAAAGGCCAAAGAACCAGCTGAAGAATTGGATGCTGCAGATGCTGCTTTGGCTGCTGAACCTAAGTCCTCAAATCCGTTTGACTCTATGCCCAAGGGAAGCTTCGATCTTGAAGACTTCAAACGGTTTTACTCCAATGAGGATGAATCCAAGTCTATCCCCTACTTCTGGGAGAAGTTTGACCCAGCTCATTATAGCATTTGGCTTGGCGAGTACAAATACAATGATGAACTAACAAAGGTAAATACGTTGTAGAATCAGCTGGTGATCCAATTTTCCTTTGCAAACTGAAACTTATTTAATTTACACTGATGTATTAATTTTTTCAGGTATTCATGTCCTGCAATTTAATCAGTGGAATGTTCCAACGTTTGGATAAAATGCGAAAGGGTGCTTTTGCCAGTAGCTGTCTCTTTGGAACAGACAATGACAGCACTATCAGCGGAATCTGGGTGTGGCGTGGACAGGATCTTGTTTTCCCGGTAGGTTTCCTTTGAAATTAAAAAAAAATATATTCTAATTAGTAATAGATAATTTCTTTTATTGCATCATATCATTTCACATTTTTCTTTTGCAGTTGAGTCCCGATTGGCAAGTTGATTACGAGTCCTACCAGTGGACGAAGTTAGACCCTTCCCAGGATGAGACTAAGAATCTTGTAAAACAATATTTTAGCTGGACCGGTACTGACAAAGAGGGACGTAAATTTAACCAGGGAAAAATTTTCAAGTAAAGTTCGTCATAACCTTACAAGAAACAAATTGCAATTCACACGAAATAAACCTTAAAAAGTAACTTGAGACTAAAATTTCGCACATTAAACCCGGACAAAATCCTCTATCCGTGTGAGCGATTCAAGATCATCTTTCACGATGATGATGATGATGTTCCTCTCAAGCAATTATTTCTCAGCTACATTTATAATTTCATTAATTTCTTTTTAAGCATATTCTATGGAATAATAACATCTATCCGAGAAGTATTTCTATATGATAGCAACTGGCCGTTGAAGTAATTCTAGCCCTAATTGTCTATTACTTCCCTACTCGATGGCTTGTGTAAGAGCTTGGCTTTTTAGATCATCTTACGAAGATCGATTGGTTTAAAAATGCTTGTTCGACGTTGCTTGTAAGAATTGTTGATACAATTTAATCTGTAAACAGTCTTGTAAACGAAGCAATGTTATTTGTTTTTATCACCTTATATCAATATATATGGATTTTTTAAATTAAACTTTTAATATTACTATGAATTTCACATTACAACCTAGAACTTGTTCTTCCATTCTTAGCTATGGCAATGTTATCCTACTAGTTGAGGTCAAGATAAGCCTCTGTGGCTTCTGGTAATAAGAAAGTCTAGCAGTCGTGCCTTCTTAAACCCTAACTAGAGTTATAACAGACCTGTAGTGAGGCTGGTGTAAAAAAAAGCATAAGAATCCAATTTCAAAATTATAAATTTATTTTTTAACATATGTACAATGTCAATTTTTATGATGCAACTAAAGTTCTTTCTTTCATGTAATTATTTACATCCCCTTTGCAATAAGAAATTCTTTTACGCGGGATACATAGTCACCATGGAAAGTTAATGTGCATGCAGGCTCATGAACTCGCGCACCCATTTTCTTCCGAACTATTTTTTCCAAATATTCTTTAAGTTCTGCTTCCAGTGCCCAGATGTTTCCTTGAATTTTGCGTATTACTGTAAGTTTCCTTGTTCCTCT
Organism: Hartigia nigra; assembly: GCA_031001745.1. NCBI lineage: Eukaryota > Metazoa > Arthropoda > Insecta > Hymenoptera > Cephidae > Hartigia > Hartigia nigra. The sequence goes on from JARPRG010000294.1 coordinate 107,059, forward strand.
ATAGGATAGATGTAGATATACTGGTGGCATATGGTTTTTCGTTCGTTGCACAAAGTACGGATACTCCTTTGGATTGACTGTCAAACGCAAAAAGGAATATCGCATTATATAGACAGAAAATATCAATATATATATTTTTGTTTCAAAAAAGCTATGTACCTGTTTGCGGTACCCATCCTGAAGGGAAATTTGTCTTGTCTTTGGGTGGAAGAGGAACAGTTGGCTTTCTTAACACTTGCTCGACAAATGCCCATTCCTTCGGATCTTTTGATATCTCAAAGTCTGCATATTGTTTGGATTCATTGTATAATTCAGAAGATTTATAGTTACTCCATCTTTTTGTTACCTAAAATTGCATGATTATTTAATTAAATAATTTTTACTTTACAGGTCTAACAGTGAATTGTTTAAAAATAAGGCAATAAGAACAAGACAGCCATATTTATATTAATACAACAAATAGGTAAAAGTAAAAAAATGCTCAAGGATATAAAGTTTTTCAAATATTTTTAATAAAACTTTAATTTTGTTAATAAAACACATATATGACAGTGAAAACAAGAATCACTTGTAGGTTATACGTTAATGATGGCATTCTAATAATACTGTAAGTGTAATCGTTGTTTATGGAGAAAGGAGTTCGTCAGAATTTTATAAATCGTATCCAATTTTTATGGTGTCCCTTAACAAAGACAAGAAACGTGAAGCAAAGCACCTTTACTTCATATTAAACATTGGAATTGCTATTACGAACATCTTTTCTTAGACGTTCAAGTAACGTGTTATCAGTCTCTCGACATAACATTTCATAACGGTTAGCATCTCCTCGTACGTACAATGAAAATTTGCACGACGAGCAAAGATAAAAAAAACGTGAATGACACGTAACAAAATGAAGCGAGAAATAGGAGATAAGGGTCCGTCGTGAGGCCCTTCGTATGCTACATGGTAGTCAGAATCTGGTTATGTCAAAAACGACAAACTGAAGTAAATATAAATACGAACAATATCGAAGCATGACAGTTTGTACCTCTTGAACAGCCGGCAAAGTGGATTTTCGCGTCTCGTTGATTAAAGAATTGTGAAGGATCGGCGAGAGTCCGAATCGTGCGAAAATCCGAAGGGCGGCCATTTTGACTTCGGTAAATAAGGGTCGGTGGCCGCCATTGGTGCGCACGGGCGCGTCTTCCTTCTCGTTCTCGTGTCTTTCCGGGTTTTCCGCGCGCCGAGCCCGCTTTTCCACGATTTTCCGAGCTAGCAAGTAAGCTAGAGAGACGACGCATCAAATCTCGCTGAATATTGCATGGCTAAACGGGCTTGAGGTCATTAAATTCGGCGAATAAAGCGTGGACAGTTAGCACGAACGGCGTGTAGCCTCAGGAAAAGTGCCGCGTTGTTCCAAGTTCGTCTGAGATTTTTCCAGCGCATGAACATTTCTCCATATAATTTCATTGCTAGTGAGTTAAGTTGGCACTCGTAACGGGACAAGGGCCAAGTGATTTGAGGTTGAATAGTGTGGTTAAAGACGAAATAAATGAAATAACTTAGTGAAATATTATTGCGAACAGGCTATGGACCTGGGAGAGGTCGCGTGCTCGAACGGCAGATGTCGGTAGCGTCAAAACAGTAGGACAGCGTATAGACACCCTGCAACGGGATCGTGTTTTTCTGAGAGTTATTTTTCCCGTTTTCCCGGAAAAACGACGTACTTTCCGGAGAATTTTCGGCCTCAGAGGTGAGTACAATTGGTGCCGCGCATTTTTGGCCAAGAAATTCGTATGGCAGAAGCTCAGGAGCCCCAAAGTAAGCTTGAGAAGTTCGGAGTCAGCTCCGACCTTTTGTTTATTCCTGACGATTTTTTCGCGAAGATTTGACGCGAGATTTTCGCTATTTCGCGGTGGATATCCGTCCAATTTTCACACTGGGTAGTTAGTATATAATGTGCTCTTGCTCGCGAGATGAAAATTTCCGGGGTCCCTCCAAAAATCGACGAGATATCGATCAAAATATTTTCGAGCATTTTCCTGGCTGAAGAGGCGCACGATATATCCATGTAAATGCAAAGTTTGTCACGTAATTTTTCTGGCCGCCAGGGCCGCATTTATCAACCCTGACGCCCGTTCTATCACTTGTGCAGCCGTATGCCTAACCAAATATTTATTTTTTTCTTTCCTACGTGCTGTATTTTTCGCCTTTTCACCTTCGTACTAGAATAATATAGCGTCTGTTTCATCCTATTTTACAAATGGTGTCTGTGTGCATTAGTTAGCCTACAACCATATCGGCACCTCATGCTACATGTAGCTACGTAGATCATTAGATCCTTTTGATATCTTATGATGCAACATATGTTTAAACTGACATTGTACAACTAAAGTATAGTCGTTTTCTTTATTAGAAAAATATATATAAAAATATATGTTGACACTGCGAACCCAATAAGCACATTTTACAGTTTTATCATTTCCTTCGACAAAGAACTATCGAATGCTATCGAATAGTAGAAAGTTAAATAAATCTTCTTTTGTCATGGAGAGATTATTAAAATCATGAAAATGGATTTCAGGAACTAACAAAATGTAACGTCGAGGCAAATGGTATTTCAGGAGCCCAATGTGGGTGGAAGTGAGATGGCATCCAGGGAGAAGAGACCCTTAGCGCCTTCAAAATCAAAGCAGAAGGCGAATAATGACTCTGGCTTGCCATCCACCGATAGCAGGAGTAAAAAGGGCAAGACACTACCAGCCCCAAGACAGCAGCAACTCGCGCGTGACATTTTAGAAGCAGTAGCAACGGGTAGCCAGCTCCCGCCGAAATTGGAAGCAAGCCTGCCGCGTAAGAAGGTCCTGAAAAATCTGAAACGTAAACAGAAACTCAGAGCTGTGAAGGCAAACCTGATAAAGGTCAAAGTAGCCAAGAAGGTACCTATCAAGTCTCTGAGAAGAATCAATCCTGACGTTAAGAAAGGCGTAAAAACAAAAAAATTACGAAGGTCTGACGAAACGGATACGAAAGTCAACGAAGCCAACCCAAAGGCCTTGGAAAGCGACAACGAGGATAACGCTGAAGGACTCGCTAGGAGCACCAAAAATAATCTCAGAACCAAAAGAACAAAGACATTAAAGGGCACTGAAGAAATTGACGTAGCAGAATCTGAGGATAAAGACGCAGAGACCGGAGGTAATATAAAGACCAGTCCAAAGTCCGGTAGAAAAGTGAAAACGATAACAAGAAAATCCACAAATATTGAACTTGACAGCACCGAGGATAACAAATCCGTAGACGCGAAACTAACCAAGTTAACCGGACTCAAGAGGAACACAAGCAAGGATCGAGAGAGCTTGCCAAAGGTTACGGAAATCGAAATTAAGAGTCCTAAAGGTAAGAGAAGCCTCAAGGAAGTTGAAATAATTGGAGCCGTAAGAGCCGGCGGTGCTACCGAGACCAGAGCCAGGTCATTGATAGATAAAAATTCGATTGATCTCACCATTGACGAAGTAATAGCATCGATGCTCGGTGATCCGAATTTCGAGGACCACCAAAGAGTAGTAGAAAAGATAGAAGGTAAACTGACAAGGAGCAGGAAGACTTTACTGGGTGAGAAACTTCTATCCGAGAGCGAGATCAAGAAGGAGCCAGATTTCGACGAGGGTAAGATTGTCTCTGAGGAAGAGTGCCTAGAGGGTGAGGAAGGTATCCAGCAGCAGAAGATTATTCAACTGAGAAACAGATCAAACGTAGGACTAACGCCAAGGAGTCTAAGAAACGGTAAATTGCGACAACTATCTGATTCGGGTATACCGGCAGACTTGGATGTCAAAAAGCGCCGTAGACTTAATTCGGACGACCCCGTTATTTCAGACACGTGCGCCGAGTCCGTATCGGACGACAACATGGACGCTGAGTCGTGCTTCTACGAGTCCAGCGCAGGAGAATCACAGGAAGGGGCCGGAAAGAACGAGGTATCCGCCATCAAGGACGATATGCAAAAGAGCTTTGAGGATGCCATTGAAAATGGGGCAGAGATTGAGAACAACAACAACAGCGAGCGCGGTGACCGACCTGGTGAAGTTGGTCCGACGTTACGTTCAAAAACGAAAGCCAGAAACTCTGAAAATGACACCAAAGCCGAAGACACAAAAGAAGACGTTAAAGTATTGTTGAAGAATCAAGAGACCCAGGACGACGTGAAGAAGTCGTCGAATGCGGAACAACCTCGCAAGGACACTGTCCTGGCAAAATTAACTGATAAACCCAAGAGTCGTAGAAGCAGTCTTAACCTGGAAATGAAAAAGACTGTAAGCTCCTTTTATGGGAATGAGAAGAGCGACGGTAACTCCAAGTCCCAGATTGATCAGATGATTGAGAATATCAAGCTGACCATCGCGAAATCTATCGAGAGTAAAATATTTGGTCCTGATAAGAGTCTTTCGTTAAACAAGAACTTCGAGGTGCCTAAAATTGAAGAAATCGTTGCTCCGCTCAGCGCCGAGTCACAGAAACTTGGTCTCGAGGAGAACACCAAAGAGGATAAGCCCAACATCTCCAAGAATGAAAGTAAATCTGAAGGATCAGATAATTCGGTGCCTAAAGTTGCTGACACTGCCAATGAGATCGAGAAACTAGTCATGGGTGACATGGAATTGGTGGACACACAGTCCCAGAAGACACAAAAAAGCGAACCATCGAATGTAGACATAGCCAGAGGATTCGACGACGTAAGTTCAGCCAACAGGAACTGTGCGAGCTTTTCGAAATCTATGGTGAATGATTGTCAGGATGATAAGGATCAAGCCTCGAGCGCTGCCATGAACGTTTCAGACTCTAAACCGGATGATCAGAACGAGGACGAGGAGGACAAAAATCTAGAGAGTGCAAGGAAAGCAGCCGGCACCAGAAAGTCATTGAGGATCATCGACAAGAGCTCTTCTGACACTATTATTGATTCTGGTACGCGAAAGTCCTCTAGGATTCTCGACAAGAACACTCAAAAATCTACTGACTCTAAAGAACTGGAAATGACTGATTCTCAAGAACTAAATGAAGGTGTTCCAACCTATGAGAACTTCAAGCGCGATATCAAATCTAAGGAACCTTCATCAAATAATGCTAAGTCTACTGACAGTAATGAGAATCTGGCAGAGACCTTATCGTCCACAGCAACTGTTTCTGATAATTTACTAGAGGAACATTCCTTGCCGAATCCTAGTGGATCGGAAACTGACATCTGTTTAAATACATCAATGAGATCAGAGGAGTCTGAAACCCTAGAAAGTATTTCACGCGAGGTCGAGAGGCTCGTCGCAGAAACTTCCTTCAACCAGGAAGCCGAAAAGAATTCCAAAAGCAGTGAGCAAGCTCAAAATGTAGATAATACCGAGAAGGAGCCAGAGAAAAGCGAGAATGTGGCGGAAGTCGAGGAGAAGGACGACGACCCAATAGATTCTGAAACGGATGCGGAAGCTAATAGATATTTGGAAGCCTTGGAGACGTCCTTTGCTGACTCTGAAGCTTTAGCCGTGGCTAATGAGATCAGTGAGGTCCTTGACGAGGAGAAGACTCATCAGAATGAGACTGCCGACTCCAACGAAATTCAAAATGAGAATAAGGATTCTTCCGAAATAAACGGGGCTGCCCAAACCGTTAAAAACAATTGTCACTTATCAACCACGAATGGCTGTGATACCAATTCAGAAAACTCTATCAAGAACCGAGCTCAGAATTCATCTTCACCTTCTAAGGAGAAGGTTGTGGATACTGAAAGTATAGAGAGTAAAGAAATTGCTGAGGATGCTGATAAATCAGTCGTATCAAATTGTAGCATAAATGTCAATGTCCCCAGCGAATCGAGTTTGGGTAAACAAAAAAGTAACCAGAATCTCGTGGCAGAGATAGTGACAGATAATGACAAGTCTATCAACGAAAAGAACACGGATGAACAAAAATCGACAATCGAAGAAACCCGACGAGTCTTAAGGACACGAGACAAACAGAGAAAGATAGAAACCAGACAAAAATCAAGAAGTATCGAACGTAGTGAAATAAAGATCAAGGTCGAGGAGGATAGCGCTCAAACGGACATGGATGACAATCCAGCTTCGTCATCTGAAGAGCGAGCAACTCCAGAGTCAAGAACAAACACCAGAGGAGACGCAGAAAGTAGTCAAATTACTATTAAAGTCGAGGCAGAACCACAGGTCCGTACACGGAGAAGTAGGGAGGTCAAAAGACGTAAAGAGGACCAACAACAACAGAGTACACTCAAGTCCAAGCGCAGTAAGCGGGACCCAAGAAAATCTGATCAACAAAATAAGGAGGAGACGTTATTAGACAACGAAGTAGCAAAGATCAATGAGAACAATCGCTCTCATGTAAGCAAGTACGGCAAGTCTCTGGAAGGTGGCGAGAACTTTAGAGGATTCTCTGAAGGTGGTCGTGCACGAGGAAACAAGGTAGAGGACGTAGTGGAGGCCATTCGCAGTAAATCCGAGAACGACCTGGAGACTGTGCAAAATGAATCTGAGAGTAGTGGAGGAACTCTTTCAAGGAACAGGCCAGAGAGTCATACATCTAAACAGACTGACAATGCAGAGGCGACATCAGACAGTGAATGTAAGATCACAAAAACGCCTGAAACCTCCCAGAAGGACTCTGACGAAGCATCTACTTCCGGTGAGTCCTCAAGTAGCGTCGGTATCACATCCAAGATCCTGGAGACACCTGAAGACAAAGCCAAGAAGGAGTCCATTCTTCGTTTACTGGGATTGGAGTCTCTTGAGAAAGCTGCTGAGCGTATGAATCATCAGAAAGCAAAGAAAGAGCAGTATACGGGTACCTTGAAGACGGTGATCAGGGTGCAGAAGGAAAAGGACAAGGACAAGAAGAGGTCGCGCTCACCTTTGAAAATGGTATTAAAACAAGGCCGTGGAGATGGTGACGGTGACTCGCCAGAATTTTATACCATTCAAAAGGAGGTACGAATTGTTGTATAATATGTAATGTTGTCTAATCGATAAGTGAGTAAGACTTTATCCACTTCTTTATTTTGCAGTTTGGAACCAGTGGTTTGGGAGATAGCAGCTCTGGTGCGAACCGCAAGTTCACTACTAACCACAGACACTCTTGCGGTAATCCTGGTTGCGGGCATAACTACAATCTTAATCACACCTTTTTCCTTTACCGCTTTTGTCAAGATTCTCACATTACGGTTTGATCTTACAAGCTGTTACAGCCGGAGGATAAGTGCAAGGATCAATTTCACCTGATATTCAGTACAAATGAATGCCACTTGAGCTTCTTCAACGTGACTAAATTACTGATCTATTTTCACAATCCTCCGGTTAATATTGAGACACTTATCAGGATCTTGTTATGACAAAATAACAAAGCATGCATATAGTTAGTATAAACAGTGCTTTCTTCTCTACCAAGACACTGTGCTTTCTAACTTTGGTGCTTCGTCAGTACGCATTAACTATATACAAGTCGTATAATAACCAAAGTTGGAGGGTAGCCTTGGGAGGGTAGTTCAGCATCATTATTAAAAAACGAACGGATCATTAAACATTCCATTTATTGTGAACAGACGAAGACAATGAAGAGGTGCCTTCTAAGGATCGTCAATCCTTGGTGATACCTGAGAAGTCTTCATCCTTTTCGATTCATCCTGGTCGACTCTGTGCTGACGTCTGTTGCTATTGCTTTGGCAAGTTTGGCTCCTTGGACACGCCTATGCACTTGGCGCAAATGAGATCCGATGAAAGACGTAAAAAGATCTTAAACGCGGAAAGACATCTTACCAAGGATTCTTGTCTGTGCGATGCTTGTTATCGTCACGTTGATAGAAAAGTATGTCGACTCTTTAAAAGTCTAGGAATTATAGTAAAATTATATTATTGTCATTTCTTCTTATTAAGGCAAACACGAGTCCAACGAATATGCAAACAAAACCTCAGAGACGACAGCTCATGGTGACAAAATGTACAGCAAGAGACTGCAGGGAACCAGCGCGACACCATGTGAAACGGTGGTGGCTCTTCAAGATCAAGGCGGGTCTTCAGAACCAGGTTAGTTACTTAGCAGCCATGAACATTATGTTTGGGTTATATCTGTGTTATCAGTAAAATTTATATGGGTGAATTTTTGTCTTAGACACATGTGGACATTGATTGGGAATCTACCCAGCATACATCCCCATCGTTTTGTGTGAATCATTATTCGAAAATTGAAAAGTTCTTGACGTGCGCCCTGTGCAAACGTCGTTTGGTACGCAATCATACTCATCAGTTAGTCACCGCTGAAACTGATGAGCTGAATCAACGACTGAGACAGCAGGGTATTCCTGTACTTCTTACAACCGACACTTTTGTGTGTAAGCTCTGTCGTTACTTCGCACAGCTGCAGCTTAAGTACAAGGATGTGGAGAATATGAATGCCAATCATAGAGCGTTCTGTAAGAGTTATCGAAAAAGGTGGGGATCTTTTTATTTTATATCGAGTCAAAGATATTTTTTATTGTTATTAAAATAAATAAATGTAATTGCACAGAATCTTGCATTGTCTTGAAATTGACGTGCTGGAGAACGAGGAGGAAGAGACTGCGCAGGGCCAATCGACCAAGGAAAAGAGTAAACGCAAAAAGACCAAGTGCACGCAGCAAAGTAAAAACAGCAGTTTTAAATTGCCTGACGGGACAAACAATTGCACGTCGGAAAAGTCGACGCCAGAACCGAGCAAAAATGAGGGGACCAATTCTGAGACGAACAGTGAGAATCGCGCGAAAGCAACTGGAAGTGAGGAGACGATACCGACGGATGTTCAGGTTTTGAGTATTGAGAATAACGAGGAGAATCTAAAGAAACGGAAGTCAATTGATTCTCAAGTTTATACTGGTAATTTGTCCTTGGCTTGCGATGGCTCGAATGAAGTGGTTGAAATCCTAGCAATGGATAGGGAAGTCACCCTCACCAGGTTACCCAAGAGACCAAAAACGAACAATGATATAAATCCTGTGGTACAGAGACTTGGAGCAAATCCTTCTATCAGTGTCCGCACTCTTTTCCCCGGCGAAGAGGAGATGAATCTCCATGCGAATGTCGAGTTCAATAACGTTCGCGAGGTCACTCCTCAGGGTTGGGAGAAATGCGCGACAATGATACAATACGACCGGGACACAAAGATGTTGTGGCAGGAACTTCAGAGGCCTTACGGTAATCAAAGCTCTTTCCTGAGACATCTGATACTCTTGGAGAAGTATTACAGATCTGGAGATCTTGTATTAGCACCGAATGCCTCGCGCAATGCAATCAATTACTCCACCTCAGTGCAAAATCGGCTAATATCATACGAAGGTCCTGAAAAAATGGACGAACCAATAATGGAGCCGATATCCGCTGAGTATAGTAATTCGCGCAGACTTAGTGGGGGTTACGTGCTCGAAAGAGACAGACTTTCCTTACCAAGCACAAGTTCTTTGATACCGACTGGCTACAATCTGCCAGGTACTTCCCAGTCTACAAAGAGCAGTCCACCACGGGTTCTCAAACTGAATCCTGGTGTATCAATCATTAAGAAACCCCCGCCGAATCTACAACGTCTCAGTTTCCCATCAACAAGCGCAACAAATGGCGCGCTAAGGCGCAAAGAGGGTAACAAGGTGTCGGTGACGTCGGGCGGCAAGGTCTTCCAACTAAGTGAACCCGACTTTAAGCGACTGCAGACTCTCAAAAGGCAGAAGCAGCTGCTCAGTGAGAAGCAGTCTCAGAATCCTGGCGGCTCTTCAGCAAATTCAAGTTCATCAACAGGACCAAAAGCTCCGACACAGTATCAAAAGGCCCAAATCGCAGCACAGACCCAATTTCAAAAGCACCTACGGATACAGCAGGAGATGTTAAGTCGTCAGAGTAGAAGCGACTTCGAACCTCTGATATGCGACGTGCGCAGCGCGTCTAATGAGAGCAGTAGCAGCAGCACCCCGGCCCAAAATCTACTCAGTAACCTGAACTTACCGAAGTCTATACAGGTGACGACAAAGCCACCAAACCCTATTCCAATATTGCCAAAAATTCCGAAGTCCCTGACGGTTATACCGCAAACGGTCTCTAGACCCGTGGACAAGTGAACATCTCCTGACCCAGTACACAGGGCACCAGGAGCTGACAAGTAAGTGAATTACATAAAGGATAGAAGTGAAGTTATTTTCACACAGGATAAATGATATCTAGCAAAGAGTCAGAGATAAATCTATCATTAAGATTTCTTAATGTCACATCCCTCTTCACCTCCTATCATCCACACCACGAAGAAGAAGTCACAGCGTAAAACTGCCCTCACGATAATAAGAAGTGCGCAATTCACATGACGCGGACTTACTTAAGGCTCAAAACTATATAAATCCACTTGATTAACGAAATGATTCTCGCAAGCGTTACACACTATTTGCGTGATACGTTAAAACAAAGAAAGAGTAGGTACACATGACTCTTCATACGATTCCACGAGGATCGAGCGAATTACGAGAAAGAGTTGATGAAACTAGAGAATATACACACACACACACACACACACACAAGCGCGTTTTCACGGAACAATAGGTTCTTCATGTATTTCAACCAAAGCACCTAATATGCGCGCTAGGAAGTTTACACGTACTAATCTGTTCCCTCAAGAAAAGTGCCTAAAAGTGACACGGATGAAAGAGAGAGTCGTTAGTTTTTATTCGTCTAATAATTAGATACTACAAAAATACTGACTTAAAACGTTATATATATATATATATACGTACACACACACACACACACACACACATACGATATGCATATAACGAGTTATAATTGAAAAGTACCATATCAGAACAATACCTGAGTACTTTCCATTTTGCGTTCATTTCATTATTTAATACTTTAGATTCCAATGGGGATGCTCGAGCTTCGTGATTATAACGAGTAATTTACAGAAACTTTTAATGATGGACGAACCCATTAGTAGCGTCCGCGTATTAACGCTGATTTCTCTTTTTAATTTTTTTTTTCTACCCGTATACTGCAATTCGACGTGAAACCAAAAGTGTTTATGCACAGTAAACGCGAATAATAATTATTGTCGCTGAGCCACTATTCTCGCACCTCTTTTCTTTTTTTTAAGTCTAAGACAGTATCCGCTTTTTTGCCTTTTGACAGGAAGAGTCCATTCAGAAAACGGAAGATTAATTAATGTGATTAAGAGCTCGACACTTTTTTTTTTCACGTGACTGTAGACAATATTATTGTATCCACGTAGATATATATTTATATACACACACATGAATATATATATATTTTTTTCGAGTAAAGCAAATTAAGCACTTCCCGGTTCGTCCTGAGATTTCTACATATTTGCCTTTTTGAGAGACGTCGAGGAGCATAATAATTATTTGTAATTATACAGACGGAATTAGGTTATTATATAAACAATAAATGAATTAGGTATAGGATCCGCGTTGAGCTTATTTATTACAGGACTACTTTATTGGAGTGTACATAAATTAATAGATTACGATTAGCTGATAAATAATCGAATGATCGAACGACGTTCACGATTGCGATCGCGAGGCGAGCCTGATTCTTGTGGAAAGGAAAGGAAAATGGCGCGCGAGACAATTGAGTGTTCAGCATTTCCTTTTATTATTTGTTCTCTTTCTCTCTCGGTGTGTTCTAATCGGAAATGATATGCGTAGATAATACCGTCTCTCTCTTTCTTTCTTTCTTTCTTCTATTATCCGGCATTCGCGAATACGTCCGATTAGCAGCACAAAATATGGACGCTCGTGAGTCGCCGTCGTTGAGCGTTATACGCGAGTGATAATTCGACTGTACATAGTTAATAATTAAATTAATCAAGACGAAGAAAGAGTGGCTGGAGAAATAAGCGCGGGCTCGAAATGTTCGCGAATTTTGAATCACGGGCTATACGAGGAACAATGTTGAATGTATACACACAAAAAAAAACGGGGTACAATTTATCCAAGGAGACTGTGAATGATCATGTTTTACGAAGATGGGGAATTCAAGATTTACAGAGATCAAGAATCGAGGATGACAATTGCTATGAGGATCGCTATGATTTTACGAAGGATCGACAGAATCACGTCTGTACTCTGCATGTCGAACGATTGTTAAGGATGAAATGGCAAATATGATATGAGACTGACGGTCGAGTATTCAGAGGACTTATTGGACAGTGGAAAATTACTGTAGCCTGTTTTTGAAGGTACCTGTATATTCGACTTGCAACACGTTCACAAGGCAACGGATGGACATACGACTGCGGCAAATAATCTAAAATCCTGATTTGAAAAACATTTCTCAATTGGATACAGTGCTTAATGGTGGCACGTGATAAGCAGGAGAACTCGTGACGCGCGCCTATATACATATATATATAAATATATATAGTGAAAATGAAGTATAATTAAAAAAAAAAAGGTACGCGAAGGTACGTTATATATATAAATGCTCTATTTTACTAAGGATATTTTTGATATATCTATATATATAAATATATGTATATCGAACTAAAGTGAATTATTGCAGTCGCTTGATAATCAATTGTTGACACAGACTTTCGCGTCTGGACGGAAAGAGATAACAGGAAGAATGAAAAACAATAAAAAGAAATAACGAAGCGTTACGGCTGTAGCTAAGAGTCCTGGGATACTGACGAGTTTTTCCTTCTCAGTAAGACGTCTGCGCGAAGACATTGTATTTTTTTTTTTAATATTTCATAAATCCACGCAAGAAAGACGCCTCTCTTCGCTGGGATTCGAAAATCGGCCTTGCGACTAGAACAAAAGTAGAAAGATAAAGGAAAAGCAAAAGGTTATACCTCGTCTGTATCCGGGCACTCTTTTTTTTTTTGTCTACAGTGCCCCAGGTAAACAGTGGACTCTTTAACGTCGAGCACACAATGGTGAACGAAAGAGCGCGAACTGAGTTTAAGTTTTAAGAATTCTATTTTTCTGGTGGCAGAGAGGGAATATAAACTATTGTAAAAGGAACTGACGAAGTGGCTGATTATCATGGACCTGATTTTCTCGTCGTGATTCGACGAAGTAATCACGAATTAATAAATTAGTAAAATGATCCCGTAGTCGTCCTCGTGGGCATCCTCGAGGACGCTACGTCGTAATTCATCGACGAGGAGATCCTAAGTGTCCGGAACTATAACGTTAAGAAAGGAAACACGTAAAGGAATGTAAACGAAGAGGATTGTCAAAGATAGCGTTTAGCATGAAAGTACGTGAGAATGAGAGATATTTTACAAGCAATAAAGCGAACAGATTTGTAATCGGGGCGCAATATGAGTTGCGTCGGCCTTCGACGATGATTTTTTTTTTTCTAAGTTTTTAGATTGACACTCGATCGGTCCTTGTTGCTGCGCAACACCCTAAGTGTGCGAGCAAACGCGTGAGGCTTGTTGGGTCCCCGATGTGTGCCTGAGAATAATCTTCATGTGCGGAACTACCCTTTGAACTCTCGTCGAGGGTTTCTCCGGTCGATACTGAGGGATTGGGGGGTAGAGTAGGGAGTGACGAGAATCGAGGATTGTGTATGTTAAGTGATAGGACGACGTAGATGCGCTGAACGCTCAAAAAAGAGTAAAGTGAAAAAGAAGGTTAAGGTCTCGATCCCTTTGTGGGACCTCAATTAAGGTTCAGCGTGTCCAGGTCTCAGTTATGATTATTATGTTATTTAAATTAATATTAACACACGTTACTACTATTATAACAACCTTTGTTTATTTAGTTATAAAATGTAATAGTTATTTAGTTCTCTATCCTTTGTATATATTCGCAACACTCAATAAAAATGCAAAAAAAACTATTACGCCTTGTAACGTCATTCTTTTGTGTACACTGCTGTAGTGCATCGAGGTATAGGATTAGGCTGATTGGTATATTTCGATTAATTTTTATGGGAGAAAAAACGAAACTTCTTTAATCACATTTTTTTTTATGATTTATTTGCAATTTTTTCGTATAATTGGTAACTGATTTTGGATAACTAGTACTAAAATCTAAACAACGTACGAAACTTTATACATATGTTGCTAATTGTCTTATGGTTCTTAATGGGATAGCTATTTACAAGACATTTGGGTCACGATCATTCTTAATCACCCCTTTTGCTTCTCTGATTTTTCAAATCGGAGATACATATAATTCTTCTATGGGACCTTTCAAGTGCTGCCCTCTGCCTTTCCATTCGGTTTTACTTTGTATTAAGGAAATCACGTGACCCGGGCACTCTACGGAAGATTGGATTATTTTCTGTGCTCTTTCACACGCTGCTCACTTTGGTCAAGATCCTCGTCCTCGTTATCATCGTCGTCGTCGTCTACGTCTACGTATACGTCTACGTCGTCGTCGTCGTTATCGTCATCCTAATGATTATCTCGCTGGCCTGGTAAAAAGGTTGCAACTCTATTATTGATAACGGCGTTAAAGACGTGTACGAAATTAAGGCTGGAACCGTCGTAATTGAATTGGTCACTGACCAACCTCAATGGTCTTTAAGTACAGGACGTGTTCTGTGGTGTTAGAAACGCGTGTCTGTTTATAGTTACAACGAATAGGTGTCGCCACCGTCTACGTGCCGTCGTATCTGCAGATTTGTCAAAGAGGCGCTGTGCTCCTTTCTTTTTTTAAAGACTAAATAATACAAAATGAAAGAACTGACATACGAGCACATAACGAACGTGTTAAGACGGCACAATCACGCTTGTAGAAGGAAAAAAAAAAGGAATCTCAATAAGCGGCCATTCGGGAGACAAGAGCGCAATAATTCGAAAAGTTGTAAACGAGTTGGCTTGGCCGTTCGGCGATGGCGTGATTCATGGGAGAGGAGGGGCGATCGTACGATCTTGGATAATAAAATACGAGGAAAATAAAACCACGGCATAACCGTCTGACTAAGAGCTACACGTTAAAAAGTAATGGAACATTATTACGGATAACGAAATCAAAAGAATAAACTAAGGCCTGTGTCATTACCTTACAATAATATTATTACTTAAAAATAATTCCATTTTTACGAAGACTTATGTTTATACTGTAATATGTACAAGCATACATTTCTGGAACTGCCCCACCCCATCTCCCCAATGTCAATTCTACTACGTCATTCTTTCTAGCTCTCGCCTCTCATTCTCTCTTTCTTTCGTGTATTATGACAATTCGATCCTTTCATTCCTTCAACTCTCATCTGCTGACTCGAGTCATCAGTGTCAGTATCATTCACTCGTCAACAGTTATACGCATATTCTCAATCATCTCTTCCCCTCTGGATAACATGTTTTTAAAAAAGTATCTCTATGTACAAACAATATGTATACTGTATACATATATATTAAGGTGCTGTACGATACCGTGGAAGCTGTACGAAATTCTCCATCTCCGATACGCCATATGTTTTAAGATACGCACATCGCGAGATCTGGGTTTTCGCGATATTTCCTTTTCTGCTGTCCGGATGTCTGCGGGATGCGCATGCATCATTGCCCTCATCATATGGATGATCAATGATGATCCGAAGAGAAGAAAAGAACCCGGACTTCAGTATAAGAATCATTATCCGGAATCCGGGATATCTAAATATCACAGTTGATTAATATACGCATACCCTGCGATTCATTTAAGATCCCATGGAGCATCGACGGCGTCCTACAGGGACGTACATGCACCCGTACATGCGCGCAATGTTTTTCATTTTTTCTCCCTGTTTTTATCTCTAATTCTCTATATCCTTCCAATAGGAACGTCCCGATTTAACGCGTAAGGCTTGGATACACGCTGGGGACGTATCCGCGGTTCTATTTCCTCTAAGTCTCTAATCCAGGTACGAGGCTATGAAAGGTCATGATGTCGTGGAAGGCCCGTCCGCAGCTTTGGTTGTTATTACGCTCGAGTTTCGAGAGATCAAAGTGTAGATCCTCGTACCTCTCCTCCAGGGTCTTGGCAGGATCTGCAAACCTGGCAAACTCGCAGATTCTGTCAGCCTCGCAGGTGACGTCAGTCACCTCCATCAACCCGATGTCCGTCCCTCTCGAAACGGAGTTCACAGTGAGTTGAGCGTCATTCAGTTCGGACACAAAGAGACCATTGCTCGTGGAGGTGGCACGGTTCTCGTTGGTGGTGAGTCTATTCTCGGGGAAGCCCAGGGCAAGCGGTGTTTCTGATACGTCATCGATATGAGATAGGAGTCTTGGAGTAGGCGGTAGAATATAAAAGTCGCTGAACACGTCGTCCTGAAGATCAAGATCGTCATGCCTCTGTCTCTTGGGACTCAGGTTGTCGCTTCTGATCTCTTCGCTCAGTCTGAAATTTCGTAAAGATTAACCATGTAGAAAAATAAATCAATCAAAGCTATACAAACTGATCGAGCAGTTCCTTAGAATGCAAACTCACCTCTTCCTCTGGGAAGTATCGCCATCTATCGTGGTGACATTCAAATTGCTTCCCACGTTGTTCTCCTTGGTAGAATCATCCAGAAACGGAACAAGGGAGAGTCCGTAGTTCCTGGTTTTCTCGTCTCGATTCTCACGTTGGAGTCTTCTCACGGCATTATTAATCAGTACCGATCTGCAGAGACTCGCCTCGGGATCCTCGATGCGCCTCAATTTACCAGCTGATATCTTCAGCAGTCTTCTACGTTCCTCGCGCGCTCTGTACTTGGCGGATATCATGGTGGGTCGACTCCTGCGTATCACGAGGTCCTCCTCCAGTCTCATTTTAGCGTCTGAAAGTAGAAACAGCGAGTGTCAGGTTGTAGAAAATCTTTGAGTAAAAGTGCCAGAGCGTCGTTAATCGATCTCGGTGAAAGCAAGTCCCGATGAAACGCAATCGACATGCTTCGAGTAGCAAAGACTTGAGACGTTGAGCTATTTCACTCTTCGGCTCCTGGTAGGGATATTAAAGACCTGGCGTAATCTGATTGACCGTATCAAAAAGTGTCCCGTTCAGTTTTCCCACAGTGTTAAATTTAATAAAATAGAATTTTAACTGTAAACAAATATTGGAAAATGGCACAATACATCAAATCGGCTGATAACGGAGGAAGGACAGAGATTTTTCTATCGTTCACCAACATTGACCCACATTATATTCTGCTACGTGCTAAGTATATCTATATCAGTAGCTGTGCCTGTCGGATACAGTATATGCTTCTTACTATACTATAGATAAGCGTATCCGTAATATATGATACATATGTAACTAAGGGTCATGTAGAGCCCCGATAAAGTGTCAATGATCCTGGTCCGGGTAAGGGCTACGAGACGGTTAAAACACTATTTATAGAGACTTCAGACATTTTTTTCTCTCTTCTCTTATAGGCGTCTCCAGATCCAGAGTAAATAGAGGCACTTGGAGGTGATGAGAGAGAGTGAGCTTAAGGAAGGAACTGCCAGAGAAGGGTGTGAGTTGGAGGGCTGATTCGTGAGCGTTGAAATATTTGGAACGAGAGAAAAAGAAATAAAGAGGAAGAGGGAGAGAGATATATTAGAAGATGGTTGAAAAGGGGACGAGAAAGGATGTCAGAAGAAGGAAAATAGAAGTATATATACGAGTGGAGGAGATTGGTACGGTTGTTCCTAGAGTAGTATACATCCCCTCTTAGGGCGGACGTGACGTCACGACTAGTCGGAAGTCACTTCCGCGAATCCAAATGCGTCTCTGACCCTCGACCAGACGAAAATAGATCATTGCGCGTCCGCGCGCGTTCGAGCGCAGCCTCTTAGGTGATGAAAAAAAAAATAGGGTCTTGTAAGCTCACGAAACTGGCGATTGCTCCTGAAGTATCTACGAACTGATAGTTCATACTCGATCCGCTATGTGAAGTAGTTAGTTCGACGTTACCAGCGCCAGGCGGCGCTAGGAGCAGTACCTCGACACAACAGCATCGACACAAAATGCCGTGATCGTCCCTGTCCCCTTGAGAGATCTTTGTCTCGCTTAACGGTATACAAGGCTGGTTTTCAGTTAAACGTAAGTAAACCCGCTTCCTCCATAGGGAATTATCTTAGGGACTTAACAAACGATATCTCGACATCTAAGTAGTGGACATCGCGACCTACGACCGTAAACTGAACGAAATCACAGAGGTTAGTCGATCCCACGAACGTTACAGATAGCGATCGGAATATAAATATCGGTGCGATATCCTTCGGACTAGATTCGATATTCTCGAGGGACATTCGTTCCCAGGATGCTTGAAGCTCCTTATGCGTAATAGATAAAGAGGGTAAAGGTGTGCAACGATAAAAAAAAATAACTTTGATTCGTCTGCCACGACTTCCCTGAACCAAGGCTATTTAAATTAAAACTAGAGATCGAGCGGCGATTTTACGCTCGAGGAGCGCCTAGGCTAACTTTCTCTGCGAGCGAAAAAACCATGATACGTTACCTAACTGCAAAGTCTCGTTCGTGTCGCTGACTCGAGCGTCGTTGCGACTCCTCCCGTTCTCTCTCGATCCCTGTGTCTACGGAATCTAACGCTCTGCCTAACCCTATTCCTCTGCTCGGCGAGTACCCACCTCCACATCCATACCCAGGGAGAATGCCTCTCCTCGACCCCGCGCCATTTCTAGTATATATAACATATATCCTAGAATCCAAATAGCACATACACCCTGTGCTCTGATACTACAGAGCAATAGAAACGCATATTCTACACGATTCAGGGTCTTCACCACTGAGCCGTCTGATCTATACACATTAAAAAGAAACATTGCTTCCAGTTCTGTCAGCGTAAAAGGCTCGTCGATAAACCTGAGCAGAAGCCAATCTCACACAGGAACCAGCCGATCACGGTCGAGCACGCCGGATTGCACCGATCGAAATAGAAAGTAACTCCGGGAACGAATAGAAGGCGGGCGCGAGTCTCCGCCGATCGAGCCTTCTCGACTTGCTCACGGGGGCCTTGGATGGAATGCGAGGGCAAAAAGAATTACCGAATGGTTTACAGTTATAAATAAATACGGCTGGTGAACCGAGATTCGAACCGCGTTGATTCTCCTGCTCGAAGTACAGCCGCTGTGAATTGTTTCTTTCCCCACAAGCTACCAAGTACACGGAACGCGAAACTGTATACCTACGTGACGTTCCAGCGCGTAACGAGCCTGTCCCGTTGTGACTTCTACTGGTTGGTAAACGTCTCCTACCTATGCCAGAGGATAACGTACCGCGCTCAGCCAACTGATCCCCGACACCATACAAACTACCAAGTGCACCTTTAATGACCATAACAATAATAAAACACGTTATAAACCCTATAGCTGTAGTACACTCCATGAAACTATCTATGATGGTTTTTAAAATGGAATTCCGAGATTCGAACGACTTGAGGAATTTTACTTTCAGACATTGCTATATCAAGTTCTGAAGAATCGATGGGGGAATTGAGAAAGGGGCCTTCTTTCTTGGTTCCTTCAGACCCCCGAAAAAAAAAGGAGCAGGTCAAACGATGGACGGTGTCGACGACTCTGGCCATTAGCCTCGGGCCACCAATACTAGTCTGGTATATTGCTACTACGGACTACTACACAACCACTGCCAATATAACTGCTACGGACTACTACTTTATACCAAAGTTAGTATATTACTACTAACCACTACAGTATTCTCTGTCCAGGAGCACCGTCGCTAACGTCGTTTACGAACCTTTTGGGTTTCGGGATGCTGAACTAATACACGACTCGAAGATGCTGCGAAGGTGGCATCCGACATTCAGCGAGTGCTAAGGAGTTCCCTTGAATTTTTTTTTTTTTTTTTACGATTAGCTCGAGCGACAAGGAACCGCTTCAGGCAAGGACACATTCGCAAGGCTACCTGCGCCGTCACTTGCTATTATATTGCACTTCTGTTCCGTGCTGTGACGTACGCTTCTTTTTTACGCATGCAAGATGCGTACTTATTACATGAAACGCCTAATACCGTTTACATCAAGCAGGTATTATCTTGCTTTTATTTTTTATCTTTAAAAAAAGACATTTTTCCGAACACCTCAGAAACCTGGTGCATTTTTACAAAGCGGATTCAGGACAGTGAATTGCAAAAAGTTAAACTGTATTTAAATACTGGACTCTTGACAGTCACAAGGAAAATATTTATTCGACAATGACGCGTCGCGACGAAGTGTGTACTGTCCCATGTATATATATATATA
>JARPRG010000294.1:131026-157946 GCA_031001745.1 Hartigia nigra
ATACATATATATATATATAGCAATTGTGCTCACTAGGCGGTATAGGAGAAAATAGATTTGCAAAAAAAAAAGTATCAAACTCCTCGGGAAGTTGAGGATAAGAAATGAGATAGACGATAGAGAAAGATGTGAAACGGTTCAAAGGAAGAGGGGGAACGCGCATAACAGGAAGAACGAAGAAGAACGCAATAAATGACAATTGTGATTAATTGAATTATTCCTCGGCTCCTTTTCATACGACCCTGAAAGCGTCCAAAGAAATGGCGAGGTTTTAGAGCCGCTGGAAATGAAAGATAAGTTTGATAGGAGGTGGCTGAATTTTCGTAACTTGTCCGACTGGTAATTGGCCAAGCGCTAGTTATATAAGCGTTCGTGTCTTATGGGGTATTCCGTAATGCGTAATCCGCCTCCTCCGCATGCCAGTCAGCGACAACAGCGGCGTCGGCACAACCGCCACCATTACTATCGACATTAGCATCGTCTATGAACTTATATCCAGCATTCTCCACGTTCCGGGTGTATCGGCGAGCCTTGATCTACCGGATGTGCATACGTGAACAAATCAAACGGACAGTTACCTCATTGACTAAGGTCCCGTATAAAAGTAAGAGTTTCGACAGACAGAGAGAAAGAGAGTGGACGAACAAAAAAAAATGCCAATCGACATTGGAATCGTTGCTAGAGAGACAGCGTGTCTCGAAAACTACTTTAAATGGCCCACTTTCCTTACTTTCACGCGAGTCGCCTCCTCTCTTTCCTCTTATGCCTTCCAACACGATCCGCCCAGGTTTAGTTTACTGTACCTAGTGTAGTATATATCCCACCATACTATATATATATACTAAGAGCGCGGCAGTCTCGATTAATGTATAACGGGTCTCTGTACGTTCCTTCGACATCGTTTCACTGTTCTATAATAATCAGATTCAGAGCAGATTCGCACTGAGGTATCAGCTGCATGTCTCTAGTTGGAGTCTTATCAAGTATCGGACGAGGAGCGACTATCGGATCGCAAGGAATCAATGATATAGGGAGCCTATCGTATCTCGTAGTTCGCTCAGGCAGCCACGATAGCTCAACAATGCGAATCGATGCAATCGACTGGATCAACCTAACAGGACAAGGTCTGCGTTACGCCATGGGTCCTACGGATACAATCCATATATAAGTAATCTATACTCCGTATGTAACAGAGCATAATGGGGGAATCCTGCAATCCGGTGATCAAAACCATTACGATACTTGATAACAGATGGATTCGGTGGGAGCCCCAGTCTGCGGTGAGAGACGTAGCCGTTGCGTAGGACCCGTTTGGATGTCACAAATGGTGTAGCATGGGATGGCAGGAGGTGGGAGGTGTTGGATACAGAGCGACTATGGATAATAGCGGCAGTCAGATTATGCTGTATATACAGAGACACTAGCAGTGAGATTGGTTAGGTGGGTATAAGAGGAGAACTATAAGCTATAGACGGAGATCGAGAGAAAGACAGAAGTGTCGAGGTTGTTTAAACTGACAATACGTGACGTCATCGAAATTACTTTACCTCGAGTGAGCGCCGTCAGTGTCGTCACCGCCGTTACGAGTAACAACGACGACGTGTTATGCCAAAAGTAGATCCTCCTTCTTCTTCTCCTCCTCTTTTGCAAGCAGTCGCCTTGTTATTTCTTTGTCTTCTACGTACGATATTGCGATTAACTCTCTTCGGCTTCCGAATGACGTCGTGTTACGTTATACTAGAGTTATGTATCAGGTGAAACAAACGTAGGGAAATTATCAACCACAATAACGATGTCCTCTCACTCGTCTCACTGTATGTCTTCAGTTCATGTCACAGTTACTTTCGCCGTTTCATTCGCCCCTGCTTATCCTGATCGCGCCTCCTTAAACGCTAATGCCGTTGGTGCTTTGCTATCTCTGCCTCGGTCCTCCCTCTCTTACTCGCTCTCGAAGTCTGTCTCTCTTCTTTCCCTTTCTCACGCACTGACTCCCTCTCACTCCGTCTCACGGTATACTCTCTAGGCCGACACGAGGGACGCTGCTCTCTCGCGACAACCGTACGCGACCGAGGACAGACCACTACTGAGCATGTATTCGAGTGTACACCAGTGGCTATGCTACGATGCGGAGATACCCCACCGAAGCATAGCGCTACGACACGAGTCGAGTCGTTTTCCCCTTCGTGCCTTCTATATCCCCACCACTCACTCCCTATCTCTCAGGCTATTCTTCTCTCGCTTTGTGGGGATATTGCCATTTTTCTTGATTTTCGTTTTTTGTTTGGATTATAATCTCGTGCTCTTTGAGTGGATGGAGATTTCGACTGAAATTACCATCGGTATTAAATATTTCAGGTATCCTTTATTGTGGAGCGTTAACCTATTTCCCCTGAATTCCTTTACTGCTTTTCCCCACTTTGATGCCCACGATTTCGTTGATATTGCGATTTTTCGAAGAAGTTCCACTGGGACGTGCTCTCGTTTTCGTAGAATTCAAATGATTCAGTGGAACAGCAATAAGTGCGGTGCGTGTAAAATTTTTTTTCTGACGTCTTGGTCACGTCGTCCAATGTCCTTCGCCAGGTGTACTGATATTCAAAGAAACGGGGGTGCAGCAGCTGATTTCTTTAAAGCCGAACGAGACTTAAAGAGCTGCTAGTCAAAATATTCTCGTATTCTAGAAGACACACGTATGGGACGCAGATGAGGAGCTTTATGACTTCGTACTAACGAGGCACGCGTCACCGGGACTCCCAGTCACGACGGTTTCTCACGGATAACCACTAAAAATGCATAATCTTAGAGTTTCTAGTGCGTCGCAAGAACTAAATATTTTTTTTTCAAGAATCTAAAAAAACCATATCGCTATAGTATTACAGTACAACACGGATACCCAGGTAAGTACAGTATAACCAAGGGTTTTAGTACTGTTGACTGTTTCTCAACGAGCACACTGTAAACCCAAGTCTACCCCAAGGACCTTTAATTCAAATCCCTGCATCCTTCTGTAAGATTTTCATCCAGCCAGAAGGAACGTGTGCCACGGGCATCGTGGTTACGACGTCGCAACTCTGTAAGTCAGAAAAAGAGGTCACGATTTTCACAGCTCCACTTTTACCGTCGTACAAGACAAGGAAAGACGATCGTTCGATCAGGGTGAAAATTTGAGCTTCGAATCACCTTCGATGCCCCGGCACCCCGAGTAAAAGGACTGAATGGTTAGGGTGAAAACACGAGGGTCGTCTCTCAGTCTTGCACAGGAGTCCCGCCCCATGTGTCCGTCTTTCTTGGATTCATGTTAGGCCGCGTGAGCCTTTTGTTCTGCTCCGTCTCTCGCTGTCGTAGTGGCGTCCTTCCGCACACAGCGAAAGCAGCAGCCACGCACTGAGTACTGAGCGTCACGTAGTTCCCGAGGCCTACGAAGCCTACGACTCCTTTCGATATATAGATATATACACATATGTGCTCTCCCTACGGGAACACGTGCTCACGGTGACTAGCGGCGATCCGTGAACGGAGCCAGTTAACTGGCGAAGAAGAGAAGGCGGATCGATTTTTAGCAAATTTTCATCGACTTTCCTGCCGGCAGAAATTAGGATTCCTCTAGAAGCGATAGATAATCGAGATACTGCACGTAGAGACTGTACCCATCGAGGATATTCAAAAGGTAGTTGGAAGGTCTACGCTCACGACTTGTCTGGTGTCGCTCATTCTTTCTTCAGACGTTACTATAGAGCTCTGTCGCTCACTAAAGTCACTGGTGCTCGGATTCATTTGCTAGCTGACTCGACACGAGGCAGACACGGTGTTTAAAGGTTCAGCCACATTTAACGTTATGGACGATTACCGAGGTAGTTGTAAAAATTGAGCAAATCTTTATCAGCCATTTTTGCGTTGCACATTATGTTTCTTTTGTTCGATACGATTCGTGAGAGACGACGACATTTCGAAAGCGCAGTGGATAATGAGCGGTGGAAGATACCGATGTTAACTAATATGGCGGTTGGAGGTTATTGGCGCAGACAGCAGCGAACCACTTTGCAATTCATCGAGGAGCGAGCATTATATAAAGGATTTCATGGCCTACTCCAAGTTTTAACTCTGGTTAATCGGGATGGGTTATTCGTAAATATTGAAAAGCGTGTTTAGAGCCTTTCTCATAGGCTATTGGCCATTACCCATCTCGACCCTTCGTAGACTTCGAAGACTCACCCTTGGTCTCCACCTCCCTCCGCAGTCCTTACCTCACCCCTGGTAGATTTTGAAGGTTCTCAATGGAGTTTAGTCGGCTGGGGTTAGTTATACCCTGTTTCTATGGCGTTTATGCCCTCGAGGCAGCCATCGACGTAACCTTCCGAGCCTACCGAGTGGAAAATACTCTCTCTCTGAACAAGCGCACACTATAAACGTGATCTTTCCGATTCTTTCCAATAATCTCTCAATAGATTCTTGATAATCGATCGTCTTAGTCGTTCGCATATGATATCTCCAAGTTATCTCATTCTCATCTACAGATTTATCCGGTTCAAGTGTATTAGTCAAATCTGACAGCTATAGAGAAGCATCTTGAGGATATGAAAAAAATGTCAATATTTTCAATTTCAAATATTTCATATTTCCTCGGCTCAATAATGACTTTCTAATCGTGCGTAATCATTAATAAATTCAATGTTATGAAATAATGGTCAATAAAAGTTATCAGTTGACAATTTTCAAATGTGATTACTTCATTTAAGAATGACCCTGTCTTTTTAAGACTGTTCTCAATGTAAACTGCAAATATCCAAAGAGATCCGCCACTCGCAAGAGTATAAGATTATCGAATTTCAATTGGCTGCTAACGCTGTACTAAATCCTAATTCGTATCTGCCAGTCCCCATCTTAAAATCGACTGCTGCCAACAGACGAATCCAAGAAAACAACAAAGAATTCGATAATTCATAAAGTCTTAATAGCAAAGAGCAAGTATGCATAATTTCGCGCGAAAGCGCCGCGTCGATTCTCGTCCAGAGGCTTTCGAAGATCGCTCGATTTTCCAGCGGAGGTGTCAAGATGGCGGGCGATGCCTACGTGACACGGGCGTATCGGGGAGTCCGGGGTCAGCGGCGCGCGCGGCGCGCGTAGGGCATATGTCTGTCTATTGCGGCGATACTCGGCTCCGGTTCTACTCTCTCGCTCATTTGCTCTTGCGCGAGTCACTTGCTCTGCCCCCTGTCCCAGACCCACAGTCATCTTGCTCACCGAGGGACGCTCTCTCTCTCTCTCTATCTCTCTCTCACCTTACCCCACCACTACGCGCCGCCACTACATTACACGAATAAAAGATTTTTTCGATGGGACTCTCGTACGTCTGCTTGCTTACCACTCTCTCTTGCTCACTTACTTACATGCTTATTTCGCTGCTGGTACATACGCTCCTTGGGTTACTCGAATGCTCACTGTTGCTCGTTTCTTGCCGCGCGAGGTTCCCTAATCGGATTATTTTCGAGCTCGTTATCGGCCAGCCACGGTTACGTTTTCGCCAGTGTAGACCGGAAAGATCGATGAGAACGGACCAAAGCAAGAACTTGCCAACTCACTAAACTCGACTCGCTCGCTCGCTCGCTCACTCACTTGTCGTGGCTCTTAACGTTAAATGAACTACTACGTTATTAGCGTATAGCCTCGCGCGATTACGCGTCTATGTTTTCATCCTGACTATGTATTAGGCTTTAGCCGCGCGACCGCCTAACCGAGCAGAACAGCTTCCGCGCGCCCTACTAATTTCCGATCGACCTCGGGGACGCGAAAGTTTCCTACGACTATGACTATTGCTAGTAACACGAGGACGGATAGCGAGAATTATTACGTGGATTACGTGTTTGCGCGCAGTGACTGTTCGATGTAAATTCGTAAAGCGTAATCCCTATATGATGTGTGTATATATATATATATATAGCGATGAATTTTTTAAGCTCGTATGTACGAAAAGCTTTATGTATTGTCTTGTTGGGACTGTGATATTACGCGATAGACTGATAAGACGATATGGTACCGCATTAGAGAAACGTTTTTCCAGATAGAAGAGGAATCCGATCGATGAACATGCCGACGAGTGGCGCTAGCACTGTTACGCCACGACACTGGATTACGACGGATAGATAGATGGATAGGTGGCTCATTGATTTTCTAATAGTGATTTTCGTGATTTTAGGTAAATACACTTGAGCATTAGTATATTTGTGGGTCAGAAGTTATCGATAAGAGTCTGGAGGAGACAGTGAAATCTTTTATCTATAGGAAAGAGAATATAAAAATAAAAAACAAATTGATCATTTTCAGGGATTTTAGTTTACTCCAATGTGAATATATATATATATATATATATATATATGTATGTATACTATTGACCCTCTTTCTAAAATCATTAAGCGGAGCCCCGAAACTCGCCAAACGTCCCGGCGCTCGTTGAAAAGCCGGCTGTCGAGTTGGAAAGTCGTTCTTTTTTCCTCTTTCCTTCACAATCTCGTTCAGTCAGCTTCCCCACCATGACGTACCTCGTCAGTCTAGTCCACACGACTCTCCTAGGAATTCATGGAAAACGTACTATGACTTTCCTTTCGACGGTAGCGCACCGTAATCGCAGCCTTTCCACCACAAAACGAGGAGAGAACCGACCGGGCTATTTTCATTTGGCGAATATTATGCCAGCCGAAAACGTATCCAGATTACAACTCGTGGTTCGCCTTGTTTATCGTCTGAATAGAGTACTCCGTATTTTCGTTGAGTAGCCTCGATGACTATTCTTAGACCGGTAAGGGGAGTCCACCCTACGTATCGACGGCATCCTCGGCAATTCGTTGAAATAAGTGATTCTAACCGGATACGCCTTAGGAAACTTCATTACAGCGAAGACAAACGCGTCCATCCCCAGGTCTGTCGCGTGGCACCCCGAGTATAACAAGATCTCCGGGTGTGCATCCAGACTGCGTATCCATCCATACGCATGCAGCAGTAGTGTACGTGTTGCGCAAAGGGGAAGGACGCTCTGAAAGACGCCATCATCCCGCACGAGAATCCGTGGCGTTCGAGTACGCAGAAAGAAGTCGTCGAAAAATAGCATACTTGATTCTAAGTAAAAAAAAAAAAATAAGACAGAATTTTCAAGGAACAGCTGCTCAAATAGATAACATTGCATCCAGTACGATTTTCGCACTGTCATGTCTGTAGACTCGAGCTCGAGAGTCGTGCACAGAAAACATAAAACAATGTAGGATAAAACGAAAGGATGACAAAAAAATATTAAAGCACGAAAACGTACGCGTGTTCGAAGTTTCGACGACTGAAAAGTCAGTGCTGCCCCGCATCGCCCCGATCCCATCATAAGTCTCAGGACAATGAAAACAATGTGCTCGGATGAGTAATCCTCCTCTCTCTCTCGTGCCCCTCCGCCCCCGCAATTCTCCCCGCCATCTATCGCCACTCGTCCGTACCTTGGAGCGACGTGCTACACAAACCAACCGCTGCTCAAGAGAAAGAGAGAAAGAAGGAAAGAGAAGCTGCCCATGTATACACTTACATTAGTCAGCGAAGTAGCATGCCTATCTACCTACTTAGGGAATTCGAAGCCAAGTATGGCGACGTAGTGCGTCGATGTCGTCGTTATCGTTGCCGATGAGGAGGAGTGCGTATGTACGTATATAAATATGTAAACGTAGAAAGGAAATATCACGACGGTGGCTACTTCTTTATCGCGCGTTCGTTTCTGGCAACATATTTTCGTAGCTGACCTCCGTAATTTCATCAATTACAGCGTTGTCTTTTTCGCCGTACTCTCGGCAATGTCGACAGGACAGCTATGTCGTCGGGTCTGAACGTACCGTTACGCATGTCTCGCCCGCAGATGTACCAGATTATATGTACGTAAATACAATAGCATCCAACGTATACCGTGGCATTATGCAATCCAGGACACGATCGATTACGAAGTATACGCGAATTTTTAGATGATCGACAAAAATCATGACACTTGACGGCTGTGCTCGGCCGATAGCAACTCCTGATAAGATATCAGACCTCTTAACTTATCGTTTATAGGCCGATTAGTGACCTTTTCGAGAATACACGAATCTTGCGCCTGCAGCTTAATATGTCTTAGGTATTAATCCGTGTATATTCTGTAATACATATTAAAAGATATGGCATCTACAGTTGATGTTTCTAATGTAGTCGTGCATGCGTACGTTCTCATCGTAGCGAATGATTGCCAGAAGCACAGACTGGCGATCGTAGTAAAGTTAACCGGAGCCCTTGCAGCAAGTAAGTAATACGCGGGACTCTTTTGGCTTTGACTATAGGTAGCCGACCGGCCTGTTGGTCTCTTGGTCGATTCTCGGACGAAATATGTAGGGGTATATGCAGACAGATGCCTGTAGTAGCGAGTATATAATATATACTGCACTTGCACAGAGTCTACATACAATATATGTACACATAAAAATGTGCATATACTCCGA
Source organism: Hartigia nigra (assembly GCA_031001745.1). Taxonomy (NCBI): domain Eukaryota; kingdom Metazoa; phylum Arthropoda; class Insecta; order Hymenoptera; family Cephidae; genus Hartigia; species Hartigia nigra. Next base: position 139,522 of record JARPRG010000294.1, read on the forward strand.
CCGATATAGATATACATATAATATAGAATTATATATACAGCTTTTGCGAAGCTCCTCATTTTCCCCGAGACCAAAAATTACCTGTACTTATTCGTCCATCTACCTAACCTATCCATACTTATCGTCTCGTGCGTATTGTACGTATACTATATATGGAGTAGAGATACGGCTGGTCGACATAGCGAGGTATCCATTTCGCCCACCTATTTTCATGTGCGGATGCACGAGAGAGAAAAACAAGTGATGGAGAATCCGATGGACAGGATCGCGTCAGCGACGCCAGCGAGGGGCGCCGTCGACGACGACGTCGACGCCAGGACAGGAGCATTGTCCACCTGTCCCCCTAGATCTCCCTCCTGGCACCTGCGTGACGTCACGCCAGGAAACAGCTGGTCGTTCCTTTCTTACCTGCCTACAGTCTCGTGCACTCGGAGCACTGTTTCATCGTGTGGTTTCTCTCTCTTTGTCTCTGCTCCCCTCTCTTTCCCTCCCTCTCTCGTTACGCCTCTCCGTCTCTCTCCCTCGTTAAGCTATTGGGTACTCCTTTCTTCCAAGTTTCCTTGCTCCTTCCGGCCGTCCCCCTCGCACAAGCGTAACCTTCTGCAAGTACTCTCGCATTCCCCAGCCCTGAACTCCACCAGGTTCGTACGAAAGTCTTCCCCGTAGCCTTTAACCCTCTGGTATATCGTCACCGAAAGTCTGACATTTAAATCGACCACTCTTACCTCTCTCTCTCTCTTTCTCTCTCCTTTCTCCCTTTATAGGCTTTGCCAGGAGTGGTCTTACCGAATCGGGAATTCATAGCGTTTCCGAATGATAAATACATATGTAAGAGAAGGCCGCGAGAGATTCGCGAGGACGAGGACGAGGACGAACCTGGTGACGCAGTATCGTTAATCCTTTATGAGTGCGAATATAGTTGCTCAGGCGTGACCACTGTGTATCGTGGGCGCATTTTTAAAGGGCACTGAGAATAAGGTATACCTACGGTCAATATGGATAGAAAGAGAGAGAGAGAGAGAGTGAGAGATGGGTGGAATAAAAAGAGAAAGAAAAAAAAAAGAGACCACCATCCTGCCGTAGTATGGATACAGGTTTTCTAGCCGCAGACGAGAGAGCACAATGGACCAGGAGCGTAAAGGCCGGGGCTTTTCGGACACGAGGAATCCGGGCCCACCATGTTAACGAGAGAGAGACGTTCCAGGGTTCGATATTAAACGGCCGCTAGACGCAGAATGCTGCTGCTTCTGTCGTAGCCTTCCGCCTATATGTATAACGTATGTACATATAGTCAGAGTACACGTATATACATATCTATGGTACAGAGTATAGTACAAACTGTGCGGAGCTGGGAGTCGAATAAAAGGCAGAGAATATCGGAAAAATACTATATATCGGTGCCCAAGCCAAACGCGTTCCATAGACACGCTCGCTTATCTCAGAAATGCGCCGCCTGTTATCCACTGTGTGTCCCTCCCTATCTCTCGTATATCTTTCCTGTGAAGATCTCTACGGTTTCTCTTCGACTCCCCTCCATCTGTCCTCCTCGCACTCTCTCACCTCGTTCACTCCACGTGCATCTGTCTCAGTTATTGTTCTCCCACTTTGACTCTCCGTTCCTCTAACCACCCACCCCCTAATCAATCACTCTCTCTCTCTCTCTCTCTCATTCCCTCCCTCTTGTTCGGAGACTTGTCATCACCACTCTCTCTCGCACTTAGGTAAGTCCATCTTTCGTCCTTTTCGCTCTCGCAGGGCATACTGATCCCGGCTCTTACTCCTCGCTGGGGGACAAAGCGCGAACTAAGCCGAGTGTAGCCGAAGCATACTACGCTAAAACTACAGTTAGTTCACTCGATAGACGCGTGGCTGAGTACGATCTCTATCTGCATACTATTTCGCCTGTCTAAACGTAACCGCAGGACGTAGCGCGTATACATATAGATGCATTGGGCATTCTTACATATACCGGTCTACAGGTAGAAGAATGTCGCGAATCTTTGAGGTGCTTAGTATTACGGTAGCCATGAGGAGAATCACGTGACAATTTTATGCATATATACTTCGTAAGGATAACGGAGTTTTATGAGAGTACGTAAAGGAATAGCCATGACTCGATTATTAATCGAGTGGTAACTACTACTTCAATCTGTAGTTAGTTCGGTAGATAGACGCGTGGCGGTGCACGCTGCATTCTATCAATTTTTCTTTGCCGCAGTTCCATATAGTATACTGTGTGGATATGACGTTACAGAGAGCATGGAAATCTACGTATTATACGTATGGACGAATGTATATGAGTGCACAGGGCTGACTCTTGCATTCCTAAAAGCCGATTCCTTTTCTGCTGAGTAAAAGTAAGCACGATGTGTGCCCCCAAATCGTTGTTTGGATATACGAGCATTATCTGTGTATCTGTATTATGTATATTGACGCTCTCAATTCTCGTATGTTATTATTACGGGCGGCAAGAGACGCAAGTATGTACGTAGTTGCCACCTGCGCCTTTCTTACGTGGTTACTACTTCACTTCGCGAAAGAAAGGAGTATGTACGTTCGTGCTTGTATATACCGTGTCTGAGCGTCTTCTTGAATTCTTTTTATTTTCACTCGGCATTGGTCGCAGTGTGTATAGCGGTGTGCCATGATGCCCGGAATTAAATTTCCTTCGCTGACGATAGCCAACCTAACGGAATATTCTACTCGACGACCGTTTTGTTTAACGGCCCAGGAAAACGCATCCGTTCACGTAGATGCATATATACACGTATTTTGTATACGTATATTACATAGCCCTGCAGGAAGCTTTTGGGTCAGGATGACGTAAGAGCAATCTATGGGATTCAATTTTCCCGCCTTTGCGTTTCCTTCCTTCCTGTAGTTCTCTTTCCTTGTCACTGGACTTTCCGTAGGGAGGCGAACGACCACAAGGAGTCCATCGTACCCACTTAACAAAATTGTTCGTTCCTGCACGAAGCCATCTATCTCTCTCTCTCTCTCTTTTTTTTTTCTCTCTCTCTCTATCTCTACGTACCAATGAAAGATTTATGTTAATCCATCAAACCCCCTTTCGCTTCGTCACTTAAATCGAAAGCTCATCCGAATGAAAATTAGCGCGTTCGAAGAATTCGAGAAATTGTTTTCATCCAGATATACTACTAGACTCTTTAATGACTTGACGTAATAATTATCATGACTTCCATCGATAAGATCAATGTCACTTGGTGGGCCGAACGATCAAGGTCACCGTTGTAACAGACCCTTACTCGATCACACGAAAAATTGACGCACGCGCTCAGCGTGAACACAGTAGATATCAGTGCATTAAATAGTGAAGCAAGTGCGTGCTATTTATCGTATCGCGACGCAGCGTAAAGCTTCGTGCACGAGGAATGAAAAATTGGGCAACTATTTCTCAGCGTCAATGCCAGCGTGTCGCGAGTCATTTCCCAACCGTTGCTTGTAATACCATTCTCGTGCCTTCCTAACTCTGACATTCTCACTTTATTCCGGCTCTCAGCCGAGCTGTGCCGCTCGGCTGAGCGCTGGCTTCTTATGTACAGTTAGACCCAGATTGCGGCTCGCGCTAGAATACGTTCCTCTCCTAGGTAAACCAGTCAGGTCTCAGGTATCAGAAAAACCAAAGATATAATTTTTCTGCGCCAGCGGAGACCTGCTCGAACCATGTATCTAGGAATTCGCCTTCGTAGAATAACCTTGAGACACGGACAAGCATGCACAGTCCAAAACCGAGTGACTATACCTTTTGGCAGTTTGCGTAGTAGGGGATCGCGTGAAGTGCTGGGAAGATACGAAAGTAAATGACGGTAAGGATAACAAGAGAAAATACAAGCCATAGGAGCAAACGAAGATAGAGTAAATTCAAGAGAGCATTGCACCATCTATCTCTTTCTCTCTTATGGAACGTAAAGGCGGACTAACGGCGAGTGGTAGAGTGCCGTTCTCCGTAGTAGTGTAGTACGTTTCGCGTCGTGACCCAGAAACCCACTTTCGTCCGAATTAAAAGCGAAATCAACGCGTTACCTCATTCACAGCCCATTTCCTGGCACAGCGGCGAAGAGGACATCGATGACGCGAGGTGGTAAGCGATTTTCGAAATGATCGTTAGACCTAGGACAACCAGCTTACGTTCCCTTTTGTTTTTCCCTTTACCATGTCTCATCAAGCTTGTCATATTATATTTGCAGATCCCTACTTAATCCACCCATTTTACAAGCGCCCCTGTAGAGCCGTTGACTTTGTCAGGCTCAAAAACGACTAGTCCTATGGAAACGGACCGTCGACGACGTCGAGGACGTCGAGGACTACAACGATCGATAAGCGGCGTCTCCACTGGGGAATTAACGGGAGTTACTGCGACTACCAGCGGCTGATTACCGAGTCTTTAATCTACGAGCGCGCCAAGGCTTAGCCAAGGAGCTGAGTGACCATATCCCGCAACCCGAGTCCTGAAACCTCATCCTCGTCTGATACATATAGCAACTCCGAGAAGCATTTGCCGGGTATAATTCACTCGTTCATTTTCAAAGATCGATACCTACTGACTACCCTTTAACAACCTTTCTCACTCTCTCCTTCTTGCGTGTGTTCCAGCCTCCTCTTTACCTCCACTCTCACCCTCCGTTCTGTCTGTCTGGCTACCGAGGGTTTGTTTGGCGGCCGTCAATGTTAAGTCGGCTGGTTAGAAAAGGAGGGGAATACACCTGCCTCCTCGCTCGCCGCTTGGCTTGGCTTAATATTAGAGCGAGAGTTTCTATTTTTAAGAAGGAACCAATCTACGTACTCGATTCCTTTTCGAACATGGAGAAAGACTCAAAGGGAGCACAGAGGAGAGAAAAGACTCGATACGTCTACTACGTGCTTACGCCGACGCAATTTATACCTAGGAGGCAACAGTCGGCTTTGAAAAGTCTTCGCTCCCGTCATCTACACCAAGTCAGTAACGTAGTAATACTGCCGTGTAAATTCCATGGTTAAGGATTCTTGGCTTTATCCAAGGCTTCGAATCGTCTGTTTTCGGCTTCCAAGTACATAAAGGATCGTAGAAACGTTTTGGTGTAACACCAATTTTCTACTTACGGCCATGGCATATTCGTCATACTATATACGTATATATATTTTCACCCACCTCCACACACCCTTTGCAGATCCTTCAAAGCGGCACGAGTTCAATGACGTATACCATCCTCTAAAGACGTAAATACGCAGTCGCGGTAATTTCCACAGAGTCATCGTCGTAACGCGTACACCAAAAGCGTCTTGGACATCGCATAACTGGCAATCAATATATAGCAAGTTCCCCTTACCTATATAATACGTCGATATTCCTATTTAGTATACGTATAATAAACTGAGAAACACCTTTAAAGCGTATTATCGATTCTCTCGTTATTCCTTCAGTCATATACGCAGATACGTATCATGAATATATCCGTGATTCCATGAATATTAATTTCTCTTCAAAACATCTAATGCCATCACGAAGCGAGACCTTGTAAAGTCCAAGTCATTTTTCTCACACTTTTCTAAATATTCTCCATTCTCCACTCGCTCCTTCCTCCCTCCCTCCCTTCTCTCGCCACGCACCCTGCGTGTATCACGCTTCAAAATGCTTCCTATAACAGTCGTTAATATATAAATTTATTTCATATAAAATTCTAATATCCAAAGTGTGTTCGGGCCAATGGGCCGTGTCTCGTATATTGCGCTAAAGTGCGCCGCGGCGACGATGATGGCGGCGTCGGCGAGCAAGACAGCTGGTAGTGGTAAAACAGCCTTGTGGCTCTACTTTCTATTACGTCACGAGAGATGAGGCCTTCGTAGGACACCACGAGTCTCGCAGTCAGCCGTGGCGAGGCTGCTGCGACGGTTCCTTTCGAAATGACATGACCAGTGCTTTAACGTTTCTCAACTCTCTTGCTGATTCTAATCGATTGTCCTTTCTTTCTGAGAGGGTGACAAGAGTCTTACACTTTAACTAAGGTACTGGTGAGCATAGGACCTCGAAACCAGATGGTTATGTCATTGCGAGCCAGGACGAACGTTGCTCGGTACACAATCGCGTGAGGGCTTCTTTAAATAAATATATATATATTGGTTTGGTTGCAAGGTAAAAATAGATGCTTTGCAAAAAGTCCCCGATGCTGCTCTGGGATCGAAATGACAAAGAATTCGACGCCGATGAGAAGAACTTTGATTGATTTTTTTCTCTTTTTTTTTTTGTTTCATCAAATATAATTCGTCTCCTCGTCTTTCTTTGCAATTGCTTTTCTTTATGATAAAAAATTGCACATGATTTGTTGTTAGTAAATATTTTTTTGCTCGAGCCGAGAATCGAACGCCGTTATACGTTCCAGACGAGCAATACGTTTCGATGAAATTTATGATACTACTCGATGTACGTTGAGATTAAAGCAGGCTTTTTTTGGCGTTCCAGGGAAAAAAGAGAAGCTTCGAGAATTCCCGTAGTATCGCATAACCGATGAGTGATACGAGAGGGTGAGTCACATTTTCATTTGGCAAGGAGGAAAGTTTCACGAATCGTTACGTGGCTATTTGCAAAAATTGTGATTCAAGCATAAATAAAAATAGAAAGAGTAAGGACAGAGGAAAAAGCCCTTTCGAAAAAGGTCCTTGCGCGCGTACGGTAGCATCGAAGTAAACCCAGTGTGAATGAACTTGGGGTCCTTGGGGCGAGTGAACCGAGCCCCAGTCGAATGTGTTCGGGACGGGAAGGGGGGCAGCCTTTACTCCTCTACGTCCCTGAGTTGCCAATTGGGCCAATGCCTCGGTATCGTTGCTCCCAAAAACACCTTTACAAATCAATTCATATTTCCCGCGTCTTGTATACGTCGAACAAAGAATCAACCAATAATACTCAAATGCACATGGACTATCGAGAGAGAGAAACGAAACGAATGAAAACAAGAGTACAGCAATAAGTGAGTCGATCGTCGTCCCGATAGGTCCTCGTATTATACCATACTATACATATGTAAGTGACTACAGTAACGGCCTGCGATACGGCTACGTCTTTCTAGCGACGACGACGACGTTCGGCACTCGAGCAATAATAATTGCGAGTATTTTTACGTAATCGGAGAGACCGACAAAAGCCAAGAGAAATATGACGACACGCGTGCCTGGCTGCTGGCGTGCGTGCGCGAGTTCATGATTGCGTCCCTGATTATAAGGTAAATAAATATTCGTACAAGTGACCGGGTTGCAGTGCTACCAAGCATTGTCATTGTTACCTTTGGTACCAGTGCTGATATTAGCAATGCCTACGTATAACGCTAACGAGAATGTATAAGCATATTTCTACGTACGTCTCTATATAGTCAAACAAGCGTTTACGAACGAAGGTCGAACAATTTTATCAGTGACGTATCGGAACCTCACGAATCTCCGTAAGCGATGTGCTGTGGTTCCTATATATACTGTATCTACGGAATCTGCAATACCGACCGCGTAATCCACGGATACGTCCATGCGATAGAGACTGTATCAGAGCTCGCTACTACGCTCCTTATGTATTCTAGTATCTCTTTGTCGACTCTTCGTGTACACGATGACTCCTGCGACGCTCTCTCGGCAAGCTGTAACACGACGTAGCGACTCTATCTATATATACGTACACACAGAGACCAAGAGAAGACCACAGACAAAGGGAAACGCAGTCTCGCGGTCTCGAGAGATATTTCTAATGTTTACGTGCCAAGTTCTCTTTTCGCAGCTAGGTTATACCTTGGGCATCGACTCGAATGTGCTTGGAGGTATAAATAAAGTGAAAAAGAGAATAACGCGCTTTTCAGATATCGCAAAAATTATGATACCTATATATCGATTCGTAGGGATCTTATCATTTCTGCGAATGCTTCAAAAGTATAGCATATCATTTACTATGATTATCTACAGTCTGTTTGAGTGACTTCCACTGGCAGTGTACATTTGAGTTTTCATTGTACTTTATATCGCTGGTGGTTACTCCGGCTGGGATCACGGGTTATAATCATGATACTGTGCAGTGCGTATCGTTCGCTACGCAATTTACATCGTGAAAGTAACAGTGGATTATAAGGGAAGTTTCGAAAAGCTTCTACTATTCTTTACTATGTTCAGAATGCATGAGAGGGAATAAAGAGCGCCAGGTGGGTTAGACTGGTAATACGGTGTAGCAGCAGCAGGAGCAGCAGCAGCAGCAGTATTGCCAACGGCAGTGGGAGGTATGGAGTAGGGCCGAAAGTTTATCCGAGGAACGGGCAGGTGAGCGGTATCGTTTTCCATGGGTCGAACAGGTCGCGTACTTATCCCTGAAGTTTGGTATAGATAAGACGAATACAGTACGAATGATAGTGGATGTTTATGACAAGTCTAAGAATTAATACGAGTCGAGTTAAACGCTTATAATAAAGTTATCAAAATTATTAACATAATAATCATGGCTAAGTGGATTTTATGTATACGTATATCTATATTTATGGCATAACTGGTTAGATACAAGTATGTGTGGTTTAGTTAGATTATTCAGCCCAAACGCACCACCTGAACATGGTTTTGCCATAAAGATCAAACGGGCGCGCTAACTTCAGGTGGTGCCTCTGGGCTGAATAATCTGGTATATAAGGGAGAAACTAAGAAATGGCTCGACGTTTACAAAGATGTTAGTAATTGTTTTCCTTTGAAAAGAAACATCTATTTCTGTCTCTTCCACCAATCTGACGATACGACCACGCAAGCATACGACAACATATCATGCACGTACTACGTATGTAAAGCAGTGAGCGCAACGCGGCTTTTCGAAAGTCAAAAACGCGAGGTCTGTCGAGCCTTTCTCTCCCTGTGGATCTTGAGAAATTGCGAAGGTCGTGAAAGAATGCTTACCCTCTAGCAGGTGCCAGTCCTCATCGAGCGAGGCCAAAGCCTGTGCCTGATTAGCCTGCTGTTCGAAGTCGAGCATCTTGAAGTTGTTCCAGTCGTATGGATCCTCAGAGTCTTTATCTTAGAGTTCACTCACGACCTGGAACCGTTCCTAAGATTGTCGTTCTTTTTAACTTATCTTATTTCTCTTTCCTCTTCAAAGTCTTACTTCTCTTTCTGTTCGTCTTAACACTTGCGGAATTCCCTCTGGTAACCACTTCACCACTTTACTGCTTGCTACTGGCGCGCGTCACGTCTCGCGCCTCGTCGCCTCTACTTATCTCCCTCTGGCTTCAGTACGTATCAAGCGTATATAAATATTTCGGATTTGAGTTTTTATCTTTGAGGTAGGAATGAGAAGAGCAGTGCACGGATGATATTTTGTTCCTCTTATATCTCTCTTGCTTTTCTTTTTGACAGTGTCACTCTGCTTCTCTCTCTCTCTCTTTAACGTTCTTAATACTCTATACCTCTTACTCTCTGCAAGCGATTGACGACCGACTTTCCTTTACGAAGCAGCCGGTCGCATGTTTCTGCAGAGTAGCAAAACACTTTCCAGCGTGTAATCCCTGCGTATAGAAACGTAACACGTTCAACGGTGAATCCGTCGTCGATGCTCGGCCGATAACTAGCCGCGCATTTTTTGTCCTCTTTCTCTTTCACTTCTCGCAGATTTCGTATCTTGCCGTGCAGTTGCTCCTACTAGAATTCTGTATATGTATCATGCGTGATTGTATTTTCGTAACGTCACGGATTCCACTCCGTTTTCCACGATGACGTAGAGAAAGACTGATAGCAAGTGTGTTTAATTTAATAATGACAGATCTTCGTCTAGCGAGCAGGAGATTTTATTTTATATTAATGTATACCGATATTTGACGTTTGCTTATTTATATGCTGACTGATGATTATATCTATGTCTTTATATACTCTGAAATAATTCCGATCCTCCGGTCCCACATGTGCTCGCGGCGAGATTCGTACCGCGACTGATTTCCCCTATCACTCCGTGCTCAGCTGCCCTCGGCCTCCTGCCACCCACTAGTCCTACGACTCCCCACCGCTTGTCGCCACTGTCGACTCCCCGTCCCACGACTGACGCCGCCAACGCTCTATCCCTCCCCATTTCTCAGCCCCACTCATCCTCTCACGCGACTCTCAGGCTCGACCGTTAATGTAGCAAGAGAGAGCTTGGGGCACCCGTGAATCCTTTCTGTATGTACTGTCTCTTAGGCATTTTTTAAAAATTTAATACTCTCGGTATTCTTCTCGCTGTTTTTCATGCTCGTGCTTCTTGATTAGTTTTGTATGGGATTTCGAGTTGCTGTCACCAGGCATTTTTGGGCCTGCTTATTAGATGCTATGCAGATGTTTAAGGAAATGATTGTCAATATGGCGTCCACTGTAATTTAAAATTTCTACATACGGTACAGGTGATCGTTGGGTTTTCTTTCTTACGTGGATACGTCAGGATCGCCTCGTCACAAAATCTCCAAGGCATATATTATTGGTCACGTTTATAAAGAAGCAGCTTTTGCACTCGGTTAGAATATAAAAAGGCGCGTGTCTCATGCGATGAGTGTGCCTCTAGCTAGTATACATTTGTGACATCCTTTGGTCACGCTTACTCGCACGTCACCGATACCACATCTTTTTAGAATACAATCCTGACACACACGTATTATGGTATTTTGTGGTCTAAGGGCGCGTATCCTGACTGACAAGGTATACACTCAGTTGTTTACCAGTTTGGCGTATTAACTCGTGCCGCAGACAGCGGACGTTTATACCATGAGGACAAGTTGTACGTGCTTCGAGGACTTCTTGGTCTTATCTGAGCGATAGCTAGAAAGTTTATCACTACTTCGTACCAAACAATCCTATCAGTTGTTAAGCGGAGGCATAGTTAAAGGCCATAGTTATCATCATCAGACCCTCGTTTTCGTTGGTCTTTTCCACGAATTTCTAATGAGCCATGAAATCTCGAATTTTAGGCACGGGTCCGAGTTGGTCGCGTGCTTCTACGGCCCTGATGGCTCGCGCGCGTCGTCATTTGTCCTCGTCCCCCCTTGCTTCTCTGCCGCCACCAAACCCTCGCCGTCGTCCGCACCCTCCGCTCTCCACTGCGAGTTTTCACTCCGTCTACGTCTTCCTCACGCGAGTTAACTCCACCGTGGTAGCCTCATCGCTGTCGTACGCCTCTCGACTCCTCTCTTTGATAGCAAGTCGCGCGCGCGCCATCCCAGATGCTTGCTTGCGTGTTTCCTAGCCTCTTCTGTCCTCTTTCATCAGGCCACTACGCTCGCACCATGCTTCATTATATAGTTTACTATACTCTACTATACACTGCGTACCTACCAACCTATACCTTATCCATGAGGCAAGCCTCCATACGTTGCTGTACCATCATCATCATCATCATCATCCCTTTTCCATTGTATTCCGTTTTTCTTAGTATCCTGGGATAACCCTACGTCTGGATTCTTATCTTATTTTTACTTCGAGCGTTTTTATTATAGATAGTAAACGAAAGCCGTTGTGACGTCATCGGCGTCGGTACATGGATCTACGCACGCTCCTGCTTTACGTACACGGTGACGCGCTTGCTGCTTTTCGTTGGGTACGTTGGTCTCTAGTGGAGCTACAGGTTCCTCTTGAACACTGATTGAAAGAAAAAAGAAGAACAGTTATATATATTTCTCGAATATTTTGTATTTTTCGTCATTTTCAGCCATGACGATCTGCTGTCGAGTAAGATCAAGGCTGTGCAGTAGAACTTGATCCTGATATATGTACGTTAGATATGTAGAACTATACCTGGTGCATACGTGACTAAAATCCATAGCTGGAATGTATTGTATTATTTGAATTATCTTAGGAAGGATATGGAAGCGTGCATACGTATTTTGGTGAAAGTCACTCGAAGAAACCAGGCATCGCGAGCTGTCTTTGTGCTACGTTGCATTGAGAACGTTAACCCTCGCGAGAGCTGCACAGGACGTTGTATACTTGTGCACACGTATATATATATATATATATATATATATATATCTTATACACGTATACGAATATATAAGCTGTATTGGAATTTTTCAGTTACCCTCTCGCATGTTCTTTACCCTCCAACACAAGTTTTCTAACCATACTTTTTTATTTGCTTGAAGAGACGAGGTGTAATGGCATAAATTTTTGACGGTTTACGGCTCTGCGACTCGCTACGACCTGGCTTCATCGTGAAACTTCGTCGAACACTTGGAATTTATTTTAAGACCGCGTCCTCCTCTTGTACCATGACGTTCCAGTGCAAGAAATCGACTAATACGGATTTCAAATAACACCAGCGTAGGAGCTTTACGTCTGGTAATCAATCGACAGACGTAACATTAATAATTAACGAAGTCGAACAGAAATCTCAAAATATAATTATCTCACCTGATAGTTTTATAGACTAAATCATAACATTTCTTCTTGAAATACCTTTCTGTCGAACTCTACTTTGAAGCCATTCGAGCTATTTCTTTTGTCCCCTTTTTATCCAGCCCTGTTACGTGCTGACCTGTATCAAGGTACATCGCCCGGCCGGGATTAACCGGCGCTGCAAACCTGGAGCAGAGAATGGCCACCAGCTTGGCGGCTTTTGAATTTTAAAGCACGTAGGCGTCACTCTTAAGAGCGTGTATCCATGGTAACGATTTCCCACGTGACGTCATGAACCACGAAGACACGTGTTCCACCTTTCTGATGGCATTCGGTTAGTCTCATGCTTTATAGTTAAAACGTTACCCTTAACCTCCTCGTTATTCCTGGTATATTTCTTCAAAAGGCAATTGCACCGCTGCCTGTTACTCTGTTTCTCTCTCACTCTCACTCCCGAGATTATAACATTTTCTAGCTCTAGAAAGAGAGAATTCATTCGTTTTTCTATCCTTATTTTCAATTTCGATATTTCTGTAGTCAAATCGTTAATATACCTTGGAGTTTGAAAAGTTCATCCACGCGTCCGTCTACTTCCTATGCATTTTTCCAGTTACCCCAGTAGATAATAGTACATTAATACCAGTCTCTGGTAATAGACTTTGGACCTTGTTAGGTTAGGTTTGCTAGCTTCAGTTTATCGCCTTTAGGGATAATTATATGTACCAGCACGGGATTGGTAGAAGTTGCTAGAAATAGTAATGGCTTTTAGGTGTCTACCGAAACGAGTCCTCTACTGTGGCATTGAATTGAGCGAGGTGATGGTACAGTAGTGGGACGGATCTCGCAGTTTCTTCCGGTAGGTCAACAAATTGGGCCGTCGGACAATTTTGTAACTATGCCAGCCGCGTAACGACATTCTTACATCGACGTATTTGAGCGGCTTGAAAGGATTGTATTTTCTCTTGCTCATTCTTTGGCCGTCTCTTTCTCTTTCTCTCTATTTATGTCTCTTGCTGACTGCACCTTTCGAATTCTGTTGCTTTAACCAGACTGATGGTAAAGTGCCTTTTGATTTCGGTATACTATACTGACTTGCTTTCACCGTTACGTTAATAACGTCACGTGTCAAGGAACCAACTTTTTTTTTACTTTTTCCCCCCATTTGTTCTTATTCACTGATTATAACTGTTTCGGCTAATTGTAAGAGAACTTGCTGTTTTATTCTGTGATACTTGTAGGATGTTATTTTTTTAACGACTCGGCTACGCGTGTCTTGCGTTTCTTCCTGAAACAGCTTACTGCGAAAATTTAGTAACCGATCAGCATGATGTAGATTAGATAAGCAGCAACGTTTCCGTCACTTTTTGATAAAACTATGTCTATCGTTATTATGTTTTTATGTTACAGTGCATTTGTTATGTGATGTAAATGGGCATAAAGAGGGTCTATTTGTTTATTAAACAGTCCACGATTTCTTAGAAACGAAGCAGTTTAAATCTATTTGAATATGAAATATGGTCGGTGTGTGATATCAGTGTATAGATTTTAGGTGTGATATGAACATATTTTTTTGCGAGTTTCTTAAATACTATTGCGATCTATCGTTAGCGCAAATGTATTCAAAATTAGTTCAAAGACTAGACTCCTCTGTTAATGTTTGAGCCTAGTTATTACATAATTACATATTACGATAATGCGTAATAATTTTTTCAGGCCCCTATCACAGGGCAACACGACGCACAAGCATGTCGGATTGCCTATCGGCAGGCGCTTTATGTACTCTGGAAAATATAAAGTTCGAAATGCAGTCTCCTATATGGAAACGAAGCTTTTAAGGTAATCTAGTTAAAAATAACGTAAAAAATTGGTAATTTTATTTCGTTTTAAAGTATTCTTTACTCGCTTCAGCTTGATGCTAGATGCCAATATTATTTGCGAATGTATAAAATTATCTGTTTCACAGTATGCTGTAGAATATACGTATTAAAGTATTGCACATCTATCGGGGCTATGCAGTTGCTCTCTATTCCATGTTGTGACATTTTCTAGAGAAAGTTTCTCGGGTGGTTACGGTATTATTTTGAGTTGCTCAAAAATTTTCTACAGATGTCGCCACCTACAGCACTTAAAGTGCAAACATCTGTGACTGTATGGACTGAACATGACTGTAGTTGGTCGAACAGCTGACGACAACGGTGCGTGGATTTTAATTGTCGCATAACCTGTACCGCCTGGACGACTGCTGTAAATTACTATTTTCGGGTGCTACACATCTCTGTAGACCTCAACAATGTTTGGCATTACTGCAGCTCGATTTGCTCTTACTATAAGGACGTTCGCGACAAAGGCTGAGGAAATTGGGAATCTTGTCAAGGTATGCTTTTTGGAAGGTTATGTGCCGGTTTTATTTTCGAGGATACTATGGTTTTTGTTAATTTAATATTTTTACTATTTAATGTTTGGCCGATTGGTGGGGTTTTGTATGGTATTATCTATTGGAATTTTGTAACCGAGATTTAGCTTTTGTTACATCACGTTTTGTAAGTCTATCTTGTTCATTGCGTTGTATTCTGATTGAATGTTGTAGAAAAACAAGGTCGTCGTTTTTATGAAGGGAGTGCCAGAAGCTCCAAAGTGTGGTTTTAGTAATGCTGTCGTACAAATAATGAGGATGCATGGAGTACAGTACGATGCTCATGACGTGCTTCAGGATGATGAACTTCGACAAGGTAAAAGTATTCTTGTATTTATTGTAGGTATCGCTCTTTTCCCGAACAATATTTATATAATCGAAAAATATTGAATGTATAATGATCTATAGTATATTATATTTCAAGGTATAAAGGAATTTACGAATTGGCCAACGATCCCACAAGTATTCATAGATGGTGAATTTGTGGGGGGTTGCGATATCATGCTTCAAATGCATCAAAATGGCGAGTTAATCGAAGAGCTTAAGAAAGTTGGAATAGTTAGCTCCCTCTTGGAAAAAGAGTCGTCGACTGCAGCTACCGAGGAATTGAAAAAATAGATCACTGACTCGTGCTGTAAATAGCTGGATTAATTACAATTTTACTAATATATATAACCTCGTTACTAGTCGATTTTTGTTACAATAAAACTTTCGAACATAAATTAGATATTGGATTTAAAAAATTTCTATGACTCACGTATATCTAATGTGATACTTATACATTTTTGATTTAGTGTTCATGTTACAATTTACTTAGTTCCTTTCTAAGTATTTTGCCAGCACTATTTTTTGGTATTTGTTGCACAAACTGTACATGTCCCAAGTGCTTGTGCTTACTAAGGTGCTGGGCTACAAAATTCATAACTTCATCTTCGCTAATTTTCCTTTCTGGTTTGGGTACCACAAATGCCTTAGGAATCTGGCCAAAGCGATCGTGCTCTACGCCGATCACGGCAACGTCTACGATACCCTCATGAGCTTGTAGAACTTCCTCAATTTCCACAGGTGAAACTTGTAACCCCTTGACTTTGATTAATTCCTTTAGTCGACCATTCACAAACAAGGCACCTGTCGAACACAAGCACAGAATCAGATACAGTTTACGTAATATATGTTTTTACAATAATCACATCTTTACCGTCGTTCTTCAGGAATCCAAGGTCACCAGTTTTAAACCATTCACCATCCATACATTCAGCAGTAGCTTGAGGGTTCTTGTAATAACCTTTCATAACCTGAGGCCCCTTCGCATATATCTCTCCTACCTCACCAAAGCCCAAATTACGATCATAATTATTTTCTTCGCGTCCAACAATTCTGAATTGTGTGTTCGGTATAATAAAACCTGTTGAATTCATTTCCGGATACGAATGTTTCCTCATGGTGAGTATCGGCGAGGTCTCGGTGAGGCCGTACCTTAAGCATTACCAAAAATCAGAATAAACAGTGTCGTCAAGCTGCCACGAGATTGATTGTATCAATTACCCTTGGCCTATTTGCAAATCTGGTGGTGCACGATTCTGAAACCTTTGGATGCACTCGTTACTGAGTGGAGCGGCGCCTGAGATTATTAATCTGACAGACTCCAAATGACTTCTAGTTACTCTATCGTCGTTAGCCAAGAACTGCATAATCGGTGGTACGAGATAGAGCAACGTGGGATGAGATTTTTGCAACAACTGGAGGAAACGCTCCGTGGAAAATCGTGGTACGAATATCAGCTTGGCGCCATAACTGTTACAAACAAGAATCAGACTGTTAGTCAAAATAAAAAAATGCTTTATATAATTCTACAAATTTTAACATTACCAAAGGCTACTGGCCAAGCAAACTGACAGTGCATAAATGTGAAACATTGGTAGAAACATAGGAATAACTTCCTGAAACGATTCCGTCGCATCTATCGTAGGGTTTATTGCCTCGTAACGTATTTGTAACATACAGGAGCCAAAGTTCCTGTAACGAGTGAAGAAGAGGAAAAAAAAAGATTAGTTATAGCTTGAGATATGTTTTTTCTTAAAAAATATTCAATTACTTGTGCGATAGTTCAACGCCCTTAGGTAAGCCCGTGGTACCGCTTGAATATGGTAGAAAAACGGTGTCCTCGTTATTTACAGTAGTTTTTTCAATTTTTTCAAAATCCTCAATGCCATCTGCTATCATATCGTCGAAGTTCACGCATCCGCTAGGTAAGGCATCGCCATCGTTGATAACAACAGGTGGCATTTTAATATTGGAATTATTTTCAAGGCAAGCCTTAACATCTGCATATTTGGATGGGATTGTGAAAACGGCAAGAGCGTCGGAATTTAAAATCTGTCTATTTGTTTCATACGTTGTATAGTTCACGTTTACCATGGAGACCTGTCCGGAAAAAATTAGACGTTTAATTTATTAATGAATGGAGTGACGTCACTATCCGATTATCACTCTTACTTTGGTATCTTTATTCATACATTCATCCGCCCTTATTTGCATCTAAAATAACGATCCCTTCACTTACTTTGAGACCAGCTTGACTCGCACCAAGTATAATAATAATATATTCCGGAATGTTTGTTGCCACGATGGCAATCGTATCACCTGGTACAAATTTATTTTTTCTTAAAGACGTCGCAAATCTTCCACTTAATTTTTTCAATTGCTCATACGTGTAACTTCGACCGGTTTCTGCACATACCTTAAAATAACGTTTAACGCGATGTGAAGTTTATAAAAAATCTTTCAACAATGAAAATTCATTTACAATCAGGTCATAAAAATATAATTAATTGTTCATTTGCATACCAAGGCTGTTTTATTAGCCCATTTATGAAGATTCTTCCAGACTAGATCATGTATCAATTCCTTGGTATCAACATTCACATCCCCAAACGGACTGCTTATTATGTTGTCCGCACTGATTTTGGCTTCATATTTGATATTTGAAATTTTTCTACGTTGATAAGATAGCACAGAATGGTTATTTATTCCAAAGAATCTTTCGTGTGTCGCGCAGAAAATGGTTCTCGTTATTGCCGAAGTTAAGTTCAAGTATCGATAACGAATGTTTGGCAAAATTATCGAAAAGAGATTAGACATTATTGAAATTTATTACGTATGTATGCTTTATTAGCTCCTTTCAGCTCAAAGTGTGTCGGGTACTAACAATAATTATGAAGTTTGCTCGCCATTTATATCCTCCCCCACACAATGATTGATCATTTTCAGAAGTAGGAATATCGCATACCTAATGATTCTTGGCTAGCTTAGCCTAATGAAAAGTAACATTTAACGCACTAAGGATTTTCGATGGATTTTCTTATTTTATACATTTATAATAAAGACCTCTAAAAAGAAAAAAACTTTTACATTTATTCGCGACCTTGTGGTAAACATTTAAGCGCCGTATATATTTTTGAAATTTCAAACCTCATTAGTCCCCCCTTAAGATAGCTAAATTTTAATAGAAGCAAAATGGTTCTAACAAAAAGAATTTTTACTACTATTTTTTTATACTATGTTACAGGGACTCTATTTCTTTTCAAATTTTCGTATCACGCTTCACACTTGTTCAAACAGTTTTTTATTTGCATTCTTGCGTGATGGGACTTTA
>JARPRG010000294.1:172779-198211 GCA_031001745.1 Hartigia nigra
TCGTTCCCTTATCTCAATTGGTATCCGCAGAGACACCGCTATGGCTGCTTTTGCAAATAGCGCCGATAAAGAACGAACGGGACCTGGTGGTCCTGTTCCTGTTAACCTTCCGGGATATCACGGCCTTGAAACAACCAATAGAGACGGACGACAGCAAGGGTGGATTATCAAAATTCGCAAAGCTCGCCCGATCTGTCACGAGATCGAGGTCCGTGCTTGTTTCGCAATTCAGTTCCCATTTGCCAGCGCTGAAGGATTCCGCAATGCCAACAACTGCGAAACAATCGCATCTGGCGCACGTGAGTGATTTCCCATTGTCAAATGGGATCGGTACCCATCAGATTGATACCGATAAGTCTATTTCTTATCTGAAATACTTCTATTCAGATGATGTCCCTCAGTGGAGATGTAATGCCACAATATCGACAAGAGGCTCCCAAGACACCGCCTCATATTCTTCTGCATTATTGCGCCTTCAAGGCCATTTGGGATTGGATTATATTGTGTCTAACGTTCTACACGGCCATTATGGTGCCGTATAACGTCGCCTTTAAGAATAAGACTAGCGAGGACGTTTCGCTGTTGGTGGTTGACAGTATAGTTGATGTCATATTCTTCATTGACATCGTACTCAATTTTCATACGACTTTCGTCGGTGCCGGCGGCGAGGTGGTTTCCGATCCTAAGGTACAAAAAAGACTTTTTTTTTGTTTACCAATTTGTCTTTTTTTTTCTAATTATGTACTTTGGTATTTGTCGATACTTGCAAGAGAGTATAGAGACAGTTCATGTTTTGGTTTTTTTTTTAGGTTATCAGAATGAATTACCTTAAGTCCTGGTTTATTATCGATCTTCTAAGCTGTCTACCTTACGATGTCTTCAATGCGTTCGATCACGATGAGGATGGCATTGGTAGCTTATTCTCCGCGCTGAAGGTTGTCAGACTCCTCAGACTTGGGAGGGTCGTTCGAAAATTGGATCGGTATCTCGAGTATGGCGCTGCCATGCTGATTCTTCTACTCTGCTTCTACATGCTAGTCGCCCACTGGCTGGCCTGTATTTGGTACGTCACATTAAGGTGATTTCACCCTGCGTACACATATTTCAGGTAACATATGTATAAAGAGGGCTGCGCCAATGATTTACCTGAATCACAGTCAATTTCATGTCACATATGTCCAATAGGCACTTTGCATCTATCTTTGGTGAACCTTGGCTCTGACCTTTGATTAACACTGACACTACAGAGACATATTAGATCGGAATCAGCTGCCAACGTTATTAGTTGTTGATAATATCAATTGATTTATTGAAAATCAATGATATCATTAATATCGATTCTATACCGATGCCTCCAATTAAGAATAAGGATCAAAAATTGTAACCTGCGGCCGACTCTTCTTCGTTTAAGGTATTCCATAGGAAGATCGGACGCCGACAATGGAGTTCAATATTCCTGGCTTTGGAAACTGGCGAACGTTACGCAATCGCCCTATAGCTACTTGTGGACCAATGCTAGTACAGCACCGGAATTGGTAGCTGGTCCATCTCGCCGCACTATGTACGTCACTGCCCTTTACTTCACGATGACCTGTATGACCTCTGTGGGTTTCGGTAACGTTGCGGCCGAAACGGATAACGAGAAAATCTTCACAATCTGCATGATGATTATTGCTGGTAATCGAATATCTTCGTACAGTTCATATACTTTTGAAATTACCTACTTTTTCAATTTCATTTTACTCAATGTTTTTTCATGCACTTAACACGTTAAATTGCTCCTACTTCAGCGCTACTTTATGCAACCATTTTTGGCCACGTCACAACCATCATTCAACAAATGACTTCCGCTACGGCCAAGTATCATGACATGCTCAACAATGTGCGAGAGTTCATGAAGCTTCACGAAGTTCCGAAGGCTTTGAGCGAACGTGTCATGGATTATGTAGTGAGCACCTGGGCCATGACAAAGGGTCTTGATACTGACAAAGTCCTCAATTACTGTCCCAAGGATATGAAAGCTGATATTTGTGTGCATCTAAATCGCAAGGTCTTCAATGAACATCCTGCCTTTAGGTATGATATCCTTGAACCTGCAGTCAAATGCTACTGGAATTAGTCACTTACATTTATAACCTGTTACTCTATATATTTTTTGTATATTCTTACAGACTAGCTTCTGACGGTTGTTTACGTGCATTGGCCATGCACTTCACCATGTCCCACAGTGCTCCTGGTGATCTACTCTATCACACGGGAGAGTCTATTGACTCCCTTTGCTTCATCGTGACTGGAAGTCTTGAAGTTATCCAGGACGATGAGGTCGTTGCGATTCTTGGGAAGGGCGATGTCTTCGGTGATAGCTTCTGGAAAGATTCTGCCATCGGACAGAGTGCTGCTAACGTCAGGGCTCTCACCTATTGCGATCTTCATACTATCAAGCGGGATCGTCTTCTAGAGGTTTTGGACTTCTATCAGGCCTTCGCTAACTCGTTCGCCAGGAACCTTGTTCTTACTTACAATCTACGTCATAGGGTGAGTCCGTTAATATCTATTTAGACATACGTTATTCCTAGCTTGATTCTGGTAAGGACGGAAGATTGATTGCTAGCATGGAATTACTCACGAATTGTTTATTTGACTTGCAGTATTTCTAACAACCATATGATTTTCTTTGGTACACTTCAAACACATTTCAACGTTTCTTCGTTTATCCATTTTCCTCTCTTAAAAATTCTTTAAACAACTGATAGTTAGGATATGTTACTTATTATAATTCACAGCATAGCGGCTGTGCATTCCTCTACAAGGGAGGATAAAAAAGATAGGCTGTATAATGAGGATGCGTCCTTCACGTCATTTTATATTAACCGAATAAGAAAACAAGTATTTATCATTTTCGAAAGGCAGACTCTTGCTTTCGGAAAGATTTATAAGATTAGTAATAACAGGCACTGTGAGCACCTATTTTACAGGCGGATACGTCTATTAGCCGACTGCAGTATAAACAATAATAAGAGGCAATGGTGAAATTGATCAAATATACAGAATGCTCAATATAGCCAGATAACATGTTTATATAATAAATTCACAACAAGAGATAAGTCTCGATTAATATATCAGGCCGTTATTCGAATATCGAGTTATCGGTAACTTTTCACGAAGGAATATAGAAGTAAACAATTTAGCTGTCAATAGAAGATATCTAAATACATAACCTTAAGATCTACGTGTATAATTCGTTGAGACTGGTAATTGCAAACGCCCCCAATAAATTACTAAAGTAATATTCGCTGTATAGGAATTTGGTACGAGATATTTCGTTTTCTTTCTTTTTCATTCCTATGTGAAGATTCAATGAACACGTCCTATTATTAACAGTGAAGTTCGAATGAAATATATATATATTATCTTGATAGTAATCTCTTTCGTAAATTCGTAAAAGTTTTGAATATCATTTCTACTTGATTCATCGAAAAAATGTCTATGTTCGGTGGATCGTAGATAAATAAATATTTACGAACAGACATAGAAGATTAACAATATATAATTAATCTTTTCTTTCTCGTAAACCTTCACTGTGCATTTTACGACCTGCGAGTTCCAGCATGACTTTAGATGCTGGATCTTGGTCCAGGATAGATTTGGAATCTCTTACGTCCTCTTCAGGTTCTGGAACCGGTCCAACACCCCATACTTCACAATGTTTTAATGTGAAGTTCTCCTTGCCGCTGAGTTGCAGGTAGCCTTGGAAAGTTGTGCAGGAGACACTAGATTTTCCTGTACCATATTCACAGTCCAACCAAAGTCCAGGATAGTTCAGCTGACCTCCCATTAGTAGTCCATTTGGCATAGTTTGCTGATGAAGATTCAGGTATTGATAGTGATTGTTGTAGCCGGTTGCTGGGAAAATTAGAATGTTTGGGTCCAACTTGAATAGAATGCAGGATTGATTTCCAATAAAGTTTGGTCCAAGTACCCAGCTGTCTGAGGCAAATCCACCAAATACGTGGTTGTCTGTATCTTGAAGTATAATGATGGTAGAGCCTTGCATCGAGATTCTTCCTAGCATTGTGGAAAATGATTCTCCGTGTACTTGACTTGAAAATAAGAATCTCCACTCATTGCGAAGCTCATGAGGCAGATTTAAATTTAGAAAGAGAACATCACCAAGACTCACGATACTTGGGAAGTGTGGTATGTTCTCAAGTCCATGACAAATTGGCAACAAATTCAATTCATTCATTTTTGCTCCTATATTCTTGTCTCCTTTTTTCTGAGAGGCCAGGAATAGGCACTGGAAGATATGTGACTGAATCTTCTTGAAGGTTGCTGCTTGCACAAACCAATTTTCAACTTGGTCAACAGTCAATACATCCCCATATTTAATAAGATCTTCGCAGAGGCTCCGAGACCACAATCCTATCCTTCTAGTGTTGACTGTGCAGCCAATGCTGCTCCATGAGAGGTAGTGTGCATTTCCACAATTCTTTTGCAGTCTTAAATAGGAGTTTATCGTGGCTTGAATATACTGAAGGAAAGTGGTGGTAGGCATCTCAAATTTCTGTTCTTCCTCAGAGAAGCCATCGAAGACCAAGCTGGTCCTCTCTTCAGGACTGCCACGAACAGCAAATACATACAGACGTCCAAAGTTCTCCCCGTTTATAGTAGAAATTTTCTTCCCAGGTTCATGACACAGAAATCGTACAACAAATTGCAGAAGCACATCATCCAGATGCGTAGACCAGTGTTTGAATATATCCTCACGTTTTATAGAACCAGAACTGCGTGACATGGATTTGAAAAGATTCTCAACCAATGTCAGCTCGTCGGCGGACAAAATATTCGCCGAGGAAGCGGACCTACTGGAAACATGACCCATCTGAAAATTGAAAAAATACATCAAATAATTCACACCACTGAATTCTCTAAGTGCTCCTGTGATAGCTCTTATCACTTTCATTGAGGTAGATTACTCGGAAGATATATTAAATCAAAATGTCAATTACTAATTGAAAAGATGATATCTCTTATCAATGTTCCTATCCAGGCCTAGTTAATGATTAGTTAAGTGATCAGAACCGATAACAGAAAACTATATAATTTTCGTAAACAAAATTATGTCACTTAAACAAGCTATAAAACTCATTTATTATCATAAAACCGAATTACTCACTGTGTAATGTCCTCTCTCTCTCAAAAAAAAGGAGAAACACTAATTAAAAATTACAAAAATAAATCACGCGGAACACTCAAATATTTCAAAATTGACCAATAACCGAATTCGCATCGTAGACGGTCCAGGATATCCGGCAAGAAGCTCTCCTGTTAACGTCAGGAATCTAACTGGTAACTAACATAAGAACGATTCAGAATCATGTAAGGCTACGTGAGGTACAAACTTTCGTTAAGTAATCCGGCCAGACCTTTAGTTGGGAAATACACACAGATCGTCGAGCTGCTATCCATATACTTGTTCACGGTCTCGCGCGAAATCTCGGCGAGTTTCGAAAAAATTCGTACGTTAAACATTTAAAGCACTAATATTTACGGATCGCATAACTCATCTCGGTTCTAATAGAATACTGCGCGCCCGGTTCTAGCTCGGGGCCGTATGCAGTCCGTCACGATAAATAAAATATTTTGAGGTTATACGAACGGTGCTATTCTCTACACCATTCCTGTATCGACTACCATCTGGGCGCATGCTCGACTTGCGCAAAATCTCCCACTTAACATAAGTAGAACTATGTTTTACATCTGTGCGCCTGTTATATGCTTCCATTACCCCTTTAAATAATATAAAATTAAAATATAAGAGATTTTTTCTACAGTGAAAAAATATAGTTATAATCGAGGCTAGTATACGGAACTACATACGTATACCTGGATCATTTACCATCATACGCTGCCGAGGGAAATTATATACTGTAGAATGGTATCTTGTATTGTTCCCTGGAGAATAAAAAGAGAGAATGAGTTGGTCACATTAAAACTCATAGTATCCTGTAAAATCTTAATCGGTGAAATGATAGTTATCATTACGAGAAACATCGCGTAAGGAAACAGCCAGTGGCCAGATATTCCATCAGAGAGTATTCCACTGGAAGATCATTAGAGATCACTCGGTTCACATTGAGCAAAGGTATTTAAGGTTCATATGAAGGTACACACAAAAGGGTAAATTTGTTTGCGTGAGCTTTAGGGGCTAGGGATATATTAAATGGGGGAAAATTGTTTTGTCAAGTAATTTTCCAGAATGCGAAACTGATGATGTTTCGTGGTCTGACGTTAGAATCTGAGTATCTGCAGCATCCATTGTAGGCTCCATTAAAGCGGCTAATAATAAATTGTGTTGCACGCCATTGTCCGTTTACATTAAAGATATAACCCACTGTACCAGGCAGTAAATCGAACGGTTATGAGCCATAGCCTTGATTCACTGTAGGAGACCGAGATCGTTAAAGTAAATAACTCCACTGCGAGTAACTCGCGCCCAACTACCCATTAATATAAGCCAAGGCTTACGAAGATGGTCCCTTTGTCTTTCAGCTGATCTTCCGGAAGGTGGCAGACGTCCGGCGTGAGAAGGAATTGGCTGAGAGAAGGAAAAACGAGCCGCAGCTGGATCAGACGCAGGATCATCTCGTGCGGAAGATCTTCTCGAGGTAGGACCAATTCCGTGTAGGTCTCATGGACAGAGAGCCTCTTCCGGCTATATCTTATTATCTCAATTAATCGTTCCAATTACCGGGACCAGGAGCTAAGAAACAGACTATGATAAAAAATAGGGATGAATTCTTCTTTATCCCACATGCTCGAATGCTCTGCCTCAGGCAGGCTTTACGTAAACGGAAATGAATCAGTTTGATTCTTGCTCCTGCTTATATCTCTTCTTCCTCCTTCATCTTGTCAAATCTCTCTCGTGCATCCTTTTCACGTTATTAGATTAGACAAGATTATTACTCTCTAATCATTTCCTAGATTCCTACCTTCCGTCCTTCAAGATTCATTTCCTACTCTCTATCATCTCTTATTTCTTCTCGCAATATCCTCTCTCGCCTTTATTATCTCTCTCTCTTTCTCTCTCCCTCTTATCATATCCACGCTGGACATCATTATCTATCCCTATCCTACTCCCTCGATCCAACTATCTAATCTGTTTTTGGATCCGTAACGCGCACGTAGTGCTAAAATGGCGAGGAAATTTCTTTATGTGACTGTTGATCGTTGCTTGGCTGGCTGTGTCCGAAAAGGTTCAAGACCGACGGGGAACCCCAGACGCACGTGACGAGAGCCCTGACTAGTCGGCAGACACAGGATTCCGACGAGGAGCTCACCGTGAACGTCCTGCCGCCCTGGCCAAGTTTTAGGCAATTTCATTTCTTACGTATTTATTTCTTTCCCTTTAATTTTTTTACCATCTCTGCTACGTACTACATATAAATATTGATACTCTTATACATATATAAATATATACAATACTATATATAAAATACTCATATACGTATATAAACCATACATATTATTATATGTGTATATAACGTCTTCCATATATGAACATCCGACATATCGTATCCTTATTCTTGCTCATGTTACTTCATTATCACCCGATATATATACATACCACATATTGCTATTATTATACCAACTCTTATGTGACATCATTCGTGTTTACCACATTACATTTTTCTTCGTATATTATTATATACACCGCATCTCGTATGAAAATACGGCTCGAATCGATGCTTCGCTCTTACCTACAACGCCACTCGACGCCTCTCGGAACGACGCCAGGACCTTGATAGCCTGCAACTGCCGTTCCCGAGGACCCTTTTATTCCTCTGCTAATTCAATTAATTAATTGGACATTCAGGGTACCTGGCTCCATCCGAATGGCGGCCTGTATCATATGGCGTCTATAATATATTATACCTATATACTTGCCATTTTAACGATCACCGCAGTTTTACGAATGCTAGAGTGCTGTAAGATATACGCCTTTAGAGGGTTATGTGCATATGTATATTTCTTTTATATTATATTAGTATATAAAGTACCAGGATCGTCTATAGAGCCAATATTACGGATTTTTCACTCAGATCCATAAAAGTAATACCAGCTTCCGCATCCACGTATACCTACATCTTATGTATATGCATTGTGTCCGACTTTTTGTCACTGTCAAATTCGCATTGACAGTTGACAAATATTCGGATACGCTCGTACGTTATCCTGTCCTTTGTTCCGTCCGACGAACTGTCAGGCTCCATTCTTTTTTGAATTTTATACGCAACGCGGTATGCATGTAACGGACACACTCTAGGATTCAAATTTTTCTCTGTCACCTATACTCAATTCTTTTATATATCAATTACACTGATAGCAGCACGCTAAAAAAAAGTTCTCGTTACGCTTCTTCTCTTCATTGAATGCTGTCTTTTTGCATTACGTGATATTTACGATAATCTCATTCACGTGCAAAGTACCAATTTTAAATCCGATGCTAATACGGTTTGTACGCAGGTGCAATAACGTAAGTGTCATTGCATTAGTTTTACTTCGAATCGTACGACTCTATTGCGATCCGGTTAAACTATCCATGGGTACCTGGAATTGCATTACAGTTGGAATCACGTTACTCCATACAGGATCGATGTCCCTGATAGTTTCAAAGCGTGGTGCTATTATTGTATTGTCATTATATCACAGCGATAGCGAACGATCGAAATAGGCTACTCCAATGGGTAGCGTAAAGGGCGATTTCACTGCAATGGCGGGTCATTTAAAATGGCTAAAGAATACATTCGGACTACGTATATATTTTGACACTTTTTTCTTCTTCTTCTTCCAACACTTTGCTCGCTATCGCTCGTGACTTCCCGTATGACTATCGCCATTATCGTCTTATCACAAAAATATTTTAGTCCCGTAAGCACACCTCGTAGGTTGCTCGTGAACACCGCTGGAGCTGTACCCTATAGCCTTTTTGTAGCGAATTTCTGTAACGATACGTAAGAGAAAAAAAAAAAAACAGTCTACTTCGCGGTTATCGAAAGATCCACGAAGCATATATGTCTTTATTATTATATTAATATTATTATTCTAATTAACCTGCCGCCTAGATATATATATATATAAATATATATTATCGGTAATCCCGGTATGCCAAGCGCCCGATTTACTCGGTTTATTATACGACGATCGTTAAATGGACTTTTTTCTGCTTTCTTTTTTGCGTTTTCGCGACACAGGTTTCGACGGGAAAGGCATACGGCTGACGTTGAAAAAGGCGACGGGAAGGACGGTAAGGATGCCGAATCCTCGCACTCCAGGAAACTCTCCTCGGCTGATGAGAATAGTACGGGTCGGGCACGGCCTAGTAAATGGGGACGTCTTCTGGGTGAGTTAACTTGGTAATCCTCTAGTAGGGATATTAGCGCAGTAACGTTACTAGCTTTGGTTTATAGTACAGTGATGACTTGTACGTAGCACAGGTCGACCTTGTGGTCTTCTTCAAGCGGAATTATATAGCGTTGGTACTCAAGAAACAATTACGTGGATTTAGCCTGTTTCCCATTCGTTATAGTCGAGACACTACTGTGCTCTAGGACCATGATAAGTTTTGGTTTCTGTGTATGGTGTTGGAAACTTTTTAATTATCCTGGTCCCGCGGTTTATCTCTCTGATACGAAATTGAGACCTTTGTGGTTTTGGTGCTTCGCCTTTGGGCTTTGGCCATTTTGATGGTTCAAGTGTTTTTCGAGGATTTAGGGTGTTGATGAGTTTTTAAGTTATTAATAAGAGATTGTAGAGAATTTCATTAAAGGTCTTTCTATACTATTTTCAGGAAGTTCCAGTTTGGATTCTGGTAGCGAGACTG
Source organism: Hartigia nigra (assembly GCA_031001745.1). NCBI lineage: Eukaryota > Metazoa > Arthropoda > Insecta > Hymenoptera > Cephidae > Hartigia > Hartigia nigra. Next base: position 182,663 of record JARPRG010000294.1, read on the forward strand.
GAACTGGGACTGACACCTTCAAGAGATCCCTGAGTGCAAGGGACTCGAGACCGACTTCGAGTGCGGGAACGAACAAGGTCTTCCCGAAGCTGGGTAAACTCGGTGGAACCATAGAGGAAGTTAGCGACGGTGATCATCTTAAGGATCCTCATCCGACGCAGCCAGCAAGTCTAGGTGTTGATTCCAAGCAACTGTCCTTGAGAAGGTTGGAAAGCTACGACGGTGGTTTAATATCTCAACCCAGTCACGATCGAGAGATTCTCGCAGCGGTCCTCGAGGTTAAGGTGGACCTGAAGCTCGAGGTACAGCGTGTCAATCAGCGCTTAGCCAAGATCGAGGATATGCTACAGAATCTCATTAGTCGATTACCAGCAAGTAGTCCACCTGCTACAGCAGGGACGCCAACACCTCAGCAACCATCTCAAGCTTCCCAAAGGAACCCAGTGTCCTTGGCAGCAGTATCCACGTCTTCGCAGCAACAACAAACAGTGGACAAAAGTAATGCGGAACAAAAGACTCCAGTGAGCACGTGCTCGACGACACCAGTGACTACGACGTCCTCATCTACGGATCCTAGCAGAGATCAAACCTCCACCACGGTATCGGAACGTCTCACCAAGAGCCAAGAGCAACATCATCATCATCCTGAAAGAACGAAGGACTCGGATCGTCTAACCAGCAGTTCCGTCGACTTCAAGCCCACGCGGGAGGTCAGTAAGGAACTTCTGGAGAGACTCACTCAGGCCTCAACCTCCAGGGAGGAAAGTAACGCCCTAGGACCACTTATTCTGCGAAAGCGTAGAAGTAAATCTCGCAACAAGGGTGCTGCGCCTCTCGCGCCTCTCGTCACCCAACCGGTCAGCCCCTCGGAGCCGACGGAGACGACGCAAATGCTCGAGTGCACCGAGGACCGTGATCTAACCGGAGACAGAAGCGAGAGAACCGAGAGAACCGAGAGAGCCGAGCGATTGGAACGCAAGAGACCTCCACCTCGGCCACGGGAATATTTATGAAAATTCGTTCAAGCGATATCTTCGCCTATCATTATCGCGGCTCGATCACTCGGGTTCCTGGTTCACTTTACCCGGGTGTGTACATATTGATTGTGACCGTCCGAATATCATCCATCGTCTACAACTCTAGATTCTATCTTCGGAGCGTTGACATGCTTATTGTCAGGATGGAGGAAGCCTCGTACACGTTCAAGGCACCTCGACGGATTTAACAGAGTGATAATAAATGTTGCTTATCTTCGGCGTGCCTACTAGGGACAGTATCAGCCAAGCCATGTGCGTCAGGTCGCGGAGAACGATGTGATCGATGACGATCGGTAACCGTGAATATTCTTAATAACGCCTTCCGTGACACCAAAGGAATACCTTGTGCGCGATAAACGTTAGCATACAGAGGAATTCACTTAACGCGAATTCCGAATGATTTAAACCTGGGGACAGAAACCTTAGGCACTCACAGTAATATTAACGTGTAAGTTCGCGCTCGCATTTTCGCTATAAGCTTCGCGCGAGATCTCGTATCTCTGTTAAATAAAAAGAAACAAACAAAAAAATAATTTAACGATATACAGATAATACATACAGGCGAACGATTTTGATAGGGTTATGGGAGGGCTTTGAGGGGGTTACAGGGGGAGGGAAAACACGCAGTACGTACTACGACATACACATTTTTGCATAGCCGCAGAAAAAACGATTAAAATCCACGTTTATCGCTTGCGACGGCTTCTTTTTTTTTCGAGACATCGAAGTATTCCAAGATTAATACGATATTACGGTTATCAATAGATAAATACACGCAATAGAAGAAATAAACCGTAGTTTATTAATACATAAAAGAGCAGTAGGCTTGTAATATACGTTCGGGCGGACGTCGCTCGAGGGCGGATCTAAGGGTTGATTTTATTGCCGAAGGTCAAAGGTCAAGGGTCATACCAAGAGTACAGTACTCGTACCTAGGTAAATTTCAGAAAGATCATTTATGAAATCTAACAAGGTGGTACTACCGAGCAATGGGTCGACGTTCGCTCGTACGAGCGAGTACCTTTCAAAAGTCTTTTCTATTGGAAGCCTCGAGCGAACGAGAGACGAAATTGAACTTGAGATTATACGAGAAAGAGAGAGACGGATTCTTATCATCAGAGCGAAATGGATCTCCTCGCGGATCTGTATGTCTGTAATTAATTAACGATAGGCTAGTTAGGAGACTTTTGGTAATGAATTGTTATTATGGCTGTGTTCGCTATTTCGGGGATGGGCTAAGAGAGTGAGTGAGAGAGTGAGAGCGAGTGAGTGAGTGCGTGCGTGCGAAAGAAAGAAAGAGAGAGAGAGAGAGAGAGAATGTAACGATTTGATTGATCCGAATATTCCTTTATAAGGACGATAGCGTTTCCGGCTGATCGCATAATAATTTTTAAGAAGGGCGAGAAAGTAACCGCGTCTCGTCACATGTCCTTCTCTATTTTCATTCGTTAATTGCACCACTCCGATCCCCGTTCTGTCCTCTTTATTATTATTATTCATCTTCTTCATGTATCTCTTGCCTTCTTCGCTTGTAATTCTCAGGGGACGCATATCGCGGTTCTGCGCGATTCAGAAGTCGATGACCTTTCGAGGCGCGGTTAATTCGTCACGCAAGAAAAGGACCTAAGCCCGCGTACTCGTACAGGCACATACGGGAGCCAAATATAGCAATATTAGATATATATATATACATATATACATATATAATATAATTATATACGACAAAACGAAAATATTGCGAAAGATTATACAGTTCACGATTAACAATGCTAGATTTTTGACTCGTTCGCGTCCGATCGCGAGTATCTTTGTTGGAGAATGGAAAACGAAAAAAAAACAACAAGATCAATATATATATATATAGGTATATATATTAATAAAAATGAATATAAGAGGAAAAATGGATATAAAGTGCGCAGGATCGCCGTAATTTCGATTTGTCGCGGGTATCGCTTCCGGTAAGTTTTCGGTACCTGAATTGAGTCAGTGAAAGAATCGATATATTTAAAAAAAATATATATACATATATATATCGAATGGGTAATCAATCAATTCAATCGATCATGACGGTTCACGGGTGTTAGTAGATAATAAAGCGAAAGTCATAGCTCATACTGTGCAATGTGTATATTTATTAATTATGTATAATAATTATTGCATATTAATAAATATACACGCAGTCACTGGGTGTATATCTATGCATATGCATATTTTACAGGTAAAAGATGGACGAGAGGTAAAGGACGGATTGGCAATGGAAAAAAGTAAGGCGTGGTATATGGTTTTGTGGGGTGTGGCGGTCGGAGGGGGAAGAATGGTTGAGAGGGAGAGAAATTAGGGGAAAAAAAAAAGATAAAGAGGAAAAACAAGTAACAAATTTGTTAATTAGGTTTTAGGATGCAGAGACGATATAGCTGGCTCTATCGTAGTTTATATACTAATTGCGAAACTTTGAAACGCCGTTGAACGATTTTAGCAGCCTGACAAATCCGCTCGTGCTTGCGGTCGCGGTCGACTATTTGCGAGGTCTCGATTTTTCGAGTGACGTCATCGCAGGATACAGTGCAACGGGGAGATCACGTGGTGGGGGCGCGTTAATGGGTTAAGGAGGGATGAAAGATGGGGGATAAAGGATAAAGAAAATATGTCGCCTCGAAATCCGAGCCTTGCCACTTATATCGTGCGCCGTTGACACGTTACGCATTGTATAAGAAAAAAAATTGCAAAATTCCACTGTCGTTGTTCAAACTTTTACGAAAGAATTAAGGTTCGCGAATATCTCTCGTTATTGGCCGTAATCGCCAACGGTTAAGGACCGTCAGCCAATCACGTGAGAGTTTATATAATAACGATTTGATTTGCCGTTGTTACTTTTATTTAGTCTACGTTTTTTTTTTTTCTTTTTCTTTATTAATTTCTATGTCAGCCATTGACGTGGCCTAACGAGATAACGAGTCATCGAGATTTCCTGATTGATTGGAATATGAAAAGTTTGAGATGCGATCGATAAAGCTATGACGTAATTTATTAATTATAGGAAAACCGTTACTCACTCACGGTATTGGCTACGGTACTTTGTACTTTATTATTGGCTATGATGTACGTCAGGCTTTTCGCACGACGAGCGACCCACGATTATTCCACGGGTTTTGCAATCGTTTTAATTGCGCCTTGCCAGGAGCGAGTAATTGCAATTGTACATAGAAAGAAGTGCCCACGCGGTGTACACGTAGGAGAAAATAGAAGAAAGTAGTAAGAATGAAAGAAAGTGAGAGAAATAGAGAGAGAGAGAGAGAGTGAATATATGGATGCGAGACACAAGAGAGAATGAGAAATGAGAAAAATAACAATTAGAAAAACAAAGAAGAAAGCACGTAATGGGAACAGGAAAAATGAATTACAAAAGAGTGTCATCCTTAAAAAGTTCGTCTGTCTTATTCGGTAATTTCGAAAATTCTAGTCGACTTGTGAAACAAAAAAAAAAATACGGGAAAAATAGTAAACAAAGACAAGATGCAATGAAACGACTAATCCGTCGTTGCGAAATTCTCTCGTTACTCGCGCACCGTAATATCTATTGCGTCATTTAACAAAAGTGTACTTAAGCGAAAGAATAATTAAGAACGTTTCAAATAATGCCGCCATTTTAAGCTACAGTGCTGACTGAACGAGGGAGGTTTGCAGCTGCATAGTGAAAATCGATATTTATTATATAACCTATATCCAGAGATGCACACGTACGCAAATTACCTTCGCTGCTGTATCTTCTTGTTTTTAATAATTAAAGCCTCCACCTAGATCTCTAATAGGTACAGCTAGATTTCCGTTACGTAATTCAATAGATATTCGACAATTCGACCACTTTAAAAATATTCATGAATACGCACGTGAAAATTTCTGTCACACGTTTAGGATACATCCCAGTGACAACAATGATTTATAAGGTACGTGTGCTGCCTGGATTATTCGATTGAATTATATCCGAATGACGACACTCGACGACGAGGATGTTACGATGACGTTTTCTGATTGAGAAAAAAAAAGGACGTGACAGCATAACTTCGTGAAAGGTTTTAACGAGTGTCTAATTAGTTATTACATTGAGGGATTATGCGAAAATAGTATATATATACACGCATATGTGGATACATATATGTGTATGTATATACGTAAATTATTAGGCGGTAAAAATGGAGGTAATTTTTGCTATAACTAATACTTCGTCCATTTTTCTATATGGGCAGTTCGTTGCGCTATCAAGTATCCTCGACCTTATAATCTAGTCCCTTGTCATCGCCCGAGAGTTCTCCCGCAGGATGCGTTACTAGGATACACACAAGACACAGGTATGCAAGGAAAATTACTTTAACCCTACCTTACCTTGACGTTGCAGGGAAGAGAATGGCTGCTCAGGAAGAACAAGAAACTGTTGAAAAATACAAGCGGAGTACTTTCGGGCCCTTTGTAGTAAATCATTGAAAATTGTCGCTCTGAAATTTTTTCCAAACAAGTTTTCTCGAGTCGTGGCCATTATTCGAGGGGTGGATTAAAATCGTGACGATGAATTGCGATGTGGTGGTAAAGAAAATAGCAGAAAAAGAATATATATATATATATATAGAGAGAGAGAGACAGAGAGAGAGAGAGAGAGAGAGAATGAATAAAATCAGTAATGTTAACAATGGCATAATACGATACGATCGTCGATGGCAGGAAACGGCTGTCTATCTACCTGTTCGTTCACTCGCGTATACCTATATGTACGGTATTATTATTATTATTGTAATCGTACATATGCATGGTACATGCATTGATAATCGTGCACTCATGTGCACACTTACACGAAAAAGGCTGTGCGCGAGAATATATCGAAATAACGTGAAGTTCACCACGACAACTTCGACATAACGACTGGTCGTTTGCCAGCGAGGATCGTTCGAGAAACCCTTGAAAGATCAAATTATAGCATCGAACGAAGCCTGGCTAGAATACTCAAAATGAAACTGCTTTCAAAACTTATAATAAAAACGTCTGAAACTTTATTGATTTTCGTTCGACAATGCGAAACTGTGTATTTTCTTTTTTTTCTTTTAATATAAAACAATCCTATTTACATTGTATTAACATTAGAACAGTTATGCTTCGTATAATTAGGTTAACCGAGTCAATCCTGGACGTCGTGTCTTCTTTCACTTCTTCCAAGGACTTCTACGGGTCCGATAGACACTTCTGGTTCCTTGGAATCTTCTGCGTATAGAGCTGGATGCAGGATACAGATTCAGGATGCTCTGTGACTTTTTTTTTATACAGATTTCTTTCTTCACTTTCCTTCCCTCCTTTTAGTTTTGTGTATACTCCTTCTTCTCCAGAACGTGGATGTAGAAGGCTGGAGATTTGACCTCTTCGAGGGATTTAAAATCTCCGTAGATGGTGTGCTTCGCTCTGTAGTGGAAGGCCTCTTCCAACATACTACGGAAAACTGTGAATCTATGAGGATAATAGGATAACCTGAATTCACTAATATTCTCGGGATTGGATGAGTCCAGAGTTATCAGATAATCCAAGGTAACTATGGCAGGCTTGCCACATACGTATAGCACAGAGGTCTTGATGTCGGTCATATGATTGCTCTGAAAATATAATTTATTGTAAATGGATATATTTTCTTTATAATTCGATTTACTTTATAACTTATTATTTACCAATATTATTTACTTACATTATAATATATGCATTTAGAGGGCGTTGATCCAGTCTCAATCATATAATCATAATTTCTGTGATCAATCAGTAAGAGACCACCGGGTTTCACGCAACGCTCGAAATTCGAAAGTGCTTGTCTGAAATGAAAAGCGTACTTAATATCTGGTTCTTTTTCTTTTTAATTGTTTCGTTAAAAAAGAAAAATAATGTATCTACCTTTGTTCTCTTTGATCGCCAAAGGAGTCCGGCATGTGAGCGAAACTGTTGCCAAGGCATATAACGGCATCAAAACCATCCCCAATCAAGTGGCTAATGTCGCTTGGTAATGTCAGCCAGTTTGCTTCCTCAATAACTGGAAATAGATTAACAACTCAGTCGTATTTATGCCGAACTATTTGTAGCAAGAATCACGGTTCTGTCTATAAGATTTTCTCAATATCCAGAATCCCGTCCAGAACTGCAAATTATTATCGTTTGGTTGGTAAGTTTGTACATTCACAAGACAACCAAGAATAGACTGGATAAATATCGTAAGCCAGTAATTTAAAACCGGTATTATTCGATCTTTTGCATTTTTCCAATCGTATTTCAGAGTCGCAGAGTAATTCTGTTTACGTTTGCTATGCTGTTCCTTTATTCCTTCTTGATTCGCTTCATCAGCGTCCCAAGAATTTTCAACCCGGCTATCGGAAATTCAAAATAACAAAACAAAACGAATCAGAGTTGTTCGCGTGTCCAGTAAGTGCTAAAGGTTTCGTCAATCAAGAAGAAATTATGATAACTCGATTAAACTGTTTTGCTATGATAAAACCGTTAGCATTCATCATAACAGCTGACCTTCCATGATAAGACGGATAACCTCCTGAGACGCGATGTGTTTTATCACTTTAATGAATGCCCAATATCACTCACATGAATTTTTATCAAAATTTAATCAGGTGTACATACCCCAGTTGTCAAAAGCAGGTTCCTTCCTACGTTCCCATCTTGATTTCAAGGCATACTTTAGCATTTTATCGGAAGCATCCACACTGACAACCTCGAAACCCTCCTCCAGGAGCATCACGGAATCTATTCCGGTACCGCAAGCCACATCAAGTATTCTGTGGCATCCTTTCTCCCGTAGAAGACCCACTAGGAAGTCCTTGTAATTTTGCGTACGTTCCTTCTTATCCCCGATGAAGACTTCCCATACTTTGGCTGCTCTACCATCGGCGTACTGATCACGTACACCTTCTGCTGCTGTTCCCAGGGAACGAGTACGGAACACGGAGTCCACCATTTTACCTGGTAATTATATTACCCATATAACAAAAACCATGCTAATTACTTAACTCTCGTACTATCTGCTCTGTACTATGGTCTATGTCATTATCAATTATTCAGTTGAATCTTCAGGAATGGTTATAATCAAAAGAGGAATCAGATTGCTGACAGAAATTTATATTAATTTTTGATATTATCATTGGGACTATTTGTATTGATATATTGTGAATATCGTTAGACTGATATTTTATGGAATTTAATTACAAACACGATGTATACCCTTGCACTTGACAGATGCTTATCGTGGGAAATGATGACTATACTCAAAAATCTTGAGAGTTCGAAGAAAACTGACGTGATACCCCAACAATCTCTGTTACTTATACCCTGTTGAATTACATCATCATACTCGACGCAAACTCTACCAGTCATCACTATCGGCGCTACCCTCCCGCTGAACATGATCTAATCATTCGCCACATGATGAAACATTCTTCAGTGTTGTTTGACATAGCTTAAATTATAGATTATAAAATGAAGTCAAACATCCAATCAGTGGGGCGTGCTGGGAAGATACTGGACGTGAAAATGATGCTTCAAAGATACTTACAGATGACAAACAAATAAATTCCACTAAATAAGGCATCGATGCATCCTCTTCTTCGATTATATATATATTTATATATACACACATTTCGCAATACACACACATCTACTTTGAAATTTTTACAACAATCGATATCGTTATGACGGTTATGAAAACGATAACAGTCAATATCAGTATTTAAAAAAGTTGTATATTCTTTTTAAAGTTTTGGGCTTACGTCAGCCCATAGGGTAGTTGATCACGATTGGACGGTGATGCTGCAGATTTTATTGGTTCATTAGCATCTGCTCATTCGTCTTACGTATTGTCCTGAAGAAATTTAAATAGTCGGTAGATAGATCAGGTTTTTTGATATAATATCGAAATCGTTCGACACCCTTGAACTGTATAGGACTATAATCTTCATACCTAAATGCAAATAGTCTGTATCGTGACCAAGAACGCTGATATGCTATTGTTAGGATTAAAAAAAAACAATAAGGTTATCAGAATAATATACGCAATACGAAGTCAACATTAGTAACAATAGATTAAGATATATTAATATCCCTCTGCGTAGTGCTGCCACGATAGCCTTTCTTGTGATGAATTTAAAAGAATACGTGGTCGATACACTTTTGATCTTCGATAAGGACACGTATGAGATTTTAAAGACTTTATTCTTGTTGAAAGCCAAAAAAACAGGTGTAAATATCCTTGGTTTCATTGCATTTAAAAAAAAAAGAGGGTAAGCGTATTTCGTCGATACGAACAAAAATTGCTAACGAATTTCCAATAGCAAAATACAATCAGAAAGAGAAAATATATTCCTTATTTGATTTGGTAACATTGCAAATATCTTTTTATCAATCAATTGTACACGAGTTCTTGTTTCTTGAACAAGTATGACAGTCTATGGATATTATACACAGTCAGTTGCAGAAAGTCTCGACTCTGTGTGTCTTTTGTTAATGGAAACGGTAATGACGCTTTTGCATTGTTCTGCGTCCGATGGGAAAGAAGAAAATAAGCAGTCAAGTTTTCATACAGATGAACAATGGAGATATTGGACAGCGTTGCTTTGTTTAAAAAGACGAATAAACGTCGTGCCGCTAGTATTTTCTAATATTTTATTTTAGTCTGACACAATTTTCAGTATGACTTTCTATGGATGTCTTATTGTCCGTCAGTTCCGGCGATGAGTATTGTTTGTGAGTAGCAGTGACGTGACGACATTGGTAAAACTTTTGCCATTTGCATATAACCGCTGATAAGAGATACGAGTTTCTTTTAACTATACAAAAACTCGTAAGTTCAAGGGAGAGGAGGAATATTTATTTCAAGATTGGCATAAATTACTTAAACTATTGCAATTGGCGTCGAACTTTTCGGTATATATTTATTATTAACATTATACTTATTTACATGGTCTTATGTCATTGTACTCCTTGGATAGATGCAATAGTACGGAAATTATATATTCGTTCAATGCCTCAAGATGGCTCGATGACTAGAGGCATTCGAAGATAAAGATCCAAATTTTACGTGTGTTAGATGAAAGTTTAATTTTGACCTATGCACAATTTCAATGAGATTTTACCGTACAGTTTTTAAGATATACAAAATCGAACTGTCCATTTTCTCCATATAGATATACTGTATACGTAATTGAACTTAAAAATTCGATATTTTTATTTTTACGTACGGTAAGTTCTCGATTAACGATTTCACTAATTAATTTTTGAACTTTTTTTTCACAGATTTTAACTTATTAATACCTATTATTATTTTCTTCAGTATGATCATCGAACTACCTTAAGTATCTAATAAGTAAAAGGCCTTAACTCGACGTTTAGAAATGCATTTGAAGGGGACGAGTGTTTTGTCTTTTTTTTTATACAGCCACTCGGTACATTCGATACGTGGCAAGAGTATGTTACTTTTTTCTACTTGATTCTTTTTTGTTTTTGGAATTTTCATCACGATACCTTATCTTATATCAAAATGAAATGAACGTTGGCAGGATTGTGTCGTATCGTTTTCTTTTCTTGTCTTCTGTTTGGTAGAATTACACGCTAAGATCTTTGATAGTTTTTCTTAAGCTGCACATAAAATAGTGTTATCCGGGATGCTTTAAAATCAGTATACCAATTCGTTATCACGAAACTTAATAAGGTCCGGTACACGCATTAACGTACCCATTAAAAAGCACATGGATTATTATATCGCAGGATTATCATTCTAATATATATTTCTTTAACATTGTTATACTCGTGAATAAGATTTATCTATGGGATCATTATTAATATAATCGATTCACGAATAATATGGATCTAGGAGACTTTTTTGTATTGAGACCCATACAAAGATGGCCCTTGAAAATGCAGTTTCCACGTGGTTTAAATTATAGTATCACTTAATATAAGATAGTTTAATACTAATCGTTTTATAATTGAGCTGCCTAGAAAGTTTCACAGCTGAATATTAGTAAGGACCAGGAGAAACACAGAAAAGAATTCGATCAGTCTTTCCGACTCGTCAATTCGTTATTTATCAGTCCCGGCATGTATTAATTGTCACCAGTGAATCTGGCCAAGTCAATCTGAACTGCCTGTTATTATAATACTATTAAATAATATTTGTATAAGGTACCGAGCGGCATGTTTACAAAGTGAACTGCCTTTGGTGGATAATTAAACATTAACGATTCGTATTCTATCTAATGTTAATGAGTTAGAGTGAAATCCAATTGATGTAAACAGTGATACTGACTTTGTAATAGAATCTCAAATTGATATCATTTTTTAACAGGCTAAATACAGAAACGTATACTATCTTCGATTCTAAATGATAAAATTATTATATCATTTAAATCACTTCTTGAATTCCTCGGGGGTAATCGAAAATCGATTAGTAACGGATTAAATTTCAATATATACACCCTTTATATTTATGAAAAAATTCTTCTTAATCTCAAGGCACTTGGGTACGAATTCCTTAGTTAATATTTCAATGCAGTGCACTATCGTCTACACACCTGTTAACTGATAATCGCACTCGGTGCAAACGCTCGAATTTAACGTTTATGTTAATGTCTTTGTGTCACATTGGAATGTTAAGTCATAGTGAACGGATAAAGTAAATGCCTCGAATTCTTCAGGCTTTTCACGCGGCATAATGTTTCTTTCTTCGTTTCTTTATAAATAAACGTTATTACGTAACGTCGATATAGATACCATATACTAGCGATGCTACTTTTTCAATGAAAACTGTAATTTCTCAATAAGATCTCGTCAGCAATTTGTATGCCTTGCTCCTCTCATTAGTGGTATCAGGATGCTGGGACTCTGAGCTTGTCTCAGGAACGGATGCTGTAACAATTCTGCTGCTGTGGCTCTTTGGGCAGGATCCCGAACCAACATTCTTTCTAGGAAGCCCTGAAGTCGTGGACTAACCTGTAACGATATAGTTTGAAATGTTCAGTTGAAATCCTTGAAAATATGTGAAATACATGATTTATTAAAAGTGACAAGAGGATCTACCTTGTGAGAATTTTTCAGTTTTGGAGGTGGCATGTCTCTGATACGTCGCATAGCTTGAAGTGGAGGTTCGTTAAAGAAAGGAGGTTCACCGTCTACCATTTCTATGATCATTATACCCAAGGACCAGATATCAACCTCAGGTCCATACGGTAACCTGCAATTAGTGTAACAATGAATGATTTTTATTCAAGATGGAACGACATCAGTGAATAAATTATAATATACCCTACCTGGAAATCACTTCTGGACTCATCCAATATGGTGTACCTACAAGAGATTTACGCTTTGGTAATTCTTGAGAGACTTGAGCACAAAAACCAAAATCGGACAGTTTAACACGACCGTCGGCTGTCAGAAGGATCGAATCTGATTTTATATCTCTGTGGATGACACCCTGGGAATGTAAGTACGCTAATGGCTTAAGGCACTGTGAGCAGACTGTAGCAATCTGACTCTCGTCCATGCGTGAGTGTGTTACGATGTCTGTCAGGGCGCCACCTTCCAAATACTCCATGACGACCCAAAGCTCATCATCTACTAAGAAACTATCGTACATCTCTACTATGTTAGGATGATGATAGTCCCTCATTATGACAACCTCGTTGAAAAGAAGTTCTCGTCTCTGCTGTTTTCTCAAGTCCATTTTCTTCACGGCTACTTGACGATTCGTACTCTTATCCGTAGCTATGCAAACTGTGCCTGTACTACCTTCACCGATTTTTAAGAAATTCTCAAGATTCTCTCTCGGATCACCACGACTTACCTAAAAACGATATAGTGAATATAATATTTAATATAAATATGACGTTCATTCATTATGTTGTGAAGAAAATTCAATACTTACAACCATCTGGAGCGCTGCCCTAAATTGCTCGTGTGTCAATCTCTGTTCAGCACTTTGTTTATTAGCGTTGTTTGCTCCAGAAGCAGTGGCCAAATTTCCTGAAGACACTGCAGTCTTCATGTTCTGGTTCTGATCCGGAGTTGAACTGACACCAGGAACTGTTGAGGTGACAGCTGACTTTGAGAGATTATGCATGGATTGCGAGCTTTCTATTGGTTTTTGGAAATGAGCGTGTAAATTCGGTGGGTTTTCGCTAATCGTATAGTTTTGAGAATGCTTGTTCACGTTGTGTGAACTTAGTTGACTCAGTGGACGTTGAGAGGCTATTGAACCAACTGGTGAAATCTTGGGTTGCAGTTTATGTAGCAATACGTTTTGAGCCATCTGATGATCTCGTGAAGAGGAGTCTATGTTGGCTCCCTGAAATATTAAAGGAATTACACGTCTTTTTATCGTTACGCAAAATGTGGTTGATTCGACATCTAAGTTATGTTTTAACAAGTGTCAGATAAACGCTGTGAGTTGTGTATATAATAGATTAGATTATCTATATCCTTGAAGATAGTATTACTCACTGGTATATTCCCATTGTATTGACCCAATGATATGGCTGATGGTGGATTCATCCTCTGGAAATCATGTTCCGATATCTGTGGGGTATTTGGATTCGACATGGGTCCCTGTAGGTTGGGAATGGGACTTAAGTTTTGGAAATTAAGAGACATATTTTGCGCACTCGAACCTAAGTGAGTCAAATTCGGTGACGACTGCATGTTAGGATTGAGATTTTGCAAGTTGGGTATCAAGTTCTGGAGATTAGGATTTAAACCAGGAGCCATATTTGGGGAATTCTGTCTTAGACCATCAGGGTAGACATGTGGTTTTCCGAAATTGGGATATGCTTGCATTTGGGCTGGACTGGAGGATATCTCTTGACCTTCTGGCACAGATGGCGGAAGGTTTGAATTATTTCTAAAAATTATAAAACAGTGTGTAATAAACTCTTTGTAATACTCTTAATGATAATATTACCTGTAGTCTCTTCTAAGCCTTGGCGGGCTTGAAGATCGTAGTGAATTTGATCTCGCAACTGTGCTAGTCTTGGGAAGTTTATTTTCAGCAGTTTTCTCTCCCAATCTTGCAATTTTTGAATCATTATGACCTCTCACAATAGTCTTCAAATCAAGAATATCTGTAGGTGTTATTTCACTGGGATCTACCAGAGGCAATGGGCGATTGCTGGACTTGAGAATTTGATTATTCCCAACAATAGATGCCCATTGTAAAGGAAGTCCCACAAACTTTCCCTCACGCTTATCAAACCCTGTATGTACTCTATGTTCAAAATTGGTAGGAGTAGAAATCTGTGGCTTCTTTTTCTTCTTGGCAAACATTTTCACTTTAAAATGCTTTCATAGACACTGTACAATTCCTGAAACAAAAACAGCGATCATACAGATGACGTTACCTTGTCGAAAATCTCAGATACTCACAATCTCAACAGTTGCTTAATAAAAACAGCTTCAACTTCAGACTTCAGCAAGCAATCTTCGAATCTATACTACAGTAAGATCTTCAGGGCATTAAAATATCCTTAGCAAGAATCTTTACTGATACAAGCAACACACTTTTCTACAGTATAAACAGCTCGTCATATATCCAGCATCCACATAATAAATCCTGTTCTCGGAGATAGCCACGAGGTCATCATCATCGTGGTCAAAAAAGCATTGAAAATTCGGGAAAAACGATATTGGGCCAAAGGAAGCCAAGTGACAGCAACGCCTAGTTACCACAGGTATGCTATGCGTATGAACATTCAGGAGGGACGTTGGTTAGTATATCAAACTCTAATTAAACAGTATGCATTTCCGAGTACCACGATAGGATCAAAAACGGATGCTGTGCACAATATCGGCAAAAATTCATTGAATTGACTCGCGAAATCACATCATAAATACACCGTTCCTCGCTTCGACAGGTTGTTTGCGCTGTGGCGCCTCCACTCGATGGAGATAGAACCGTACCTGGTATTTCAGTCTCTAGTCATTGCGCAGCCATTTCGAAGTAATAATCTTCAATATGCGCAGGGCGCTTAGAATTTGATTGTTTGTTGAACATCTTGTTACCTTGGACACTTCGTATTTCCATTAAATTAGAATCCACTGGTTGGCTTCATGTTTGACTGAGTCGTCTATGATATCCCAGTACCACTATGAGCTGTTCAATAATGACAGTTTCTGGTATTTCCTGTACCGTTTCCAGTTGCGCATTCTAATTGCCCTGGCACACTTTAGCTCAAATGATCAAATGCTATCCACGTTCGTACACTGCCAGACTTCAAGATGATTCGATACTAATATTGAATTGATAAAGTCATTTGGAGGTATCTTTCTCAATGACAATATTTTTAAATAAAATGAATCTGCATAATTTTGCACAAGACACTTGCAAGTTTCATGACCTATTTCTCTTTATTTTATGAATCTTTTATTTTGCGAGTGGTATTATGGTTTCATGATTTGAAATTGTATTGGCTTATACATAATAGAAATTTGTACTATATTTCTT
>JARPRG010000294.1:202107-238692 GCA_031001745.1 Hartigia nigra
AAATGGACCCTGCTGAATTCCCTGTGTTGAATTTGATATATTCACAGAAGGTTCTGTATTGCACTGTGCTGGATAAAGACCTTGTGGAGGGTGCATTGGCATATGTATGGGACGTGGCCAAGTGTTTTTTTGAAACGTATGCTGTTGTGGCCAGGGATTTCTTTGAAATGAGGGTGGTGAATGAGACCATGAATTTTGGGCATAATGAATATTGGCTTGTCGAGGTCTTGGACCCCATTCAGTCATCCCAGAATTATATGGTTGATTTCCATGTTCGTTACTCTGAGATTTCCAGTTGCTACTCCAAGGATGACCCGATTGCCAACCTGCATTTGAACCTGAGCATTTAGATTAATTTATGGGATGAATAATTACAGCATTATTTATCATAAATAACTCACCCATTGTACGTTTTCGTTTTGGTGGGTTATCGGGTGTTTGCTTGTTGGTCTTTTCATTCTTCTGTTTTTTTAATTTTTCATAATAAGCTCGCTCTTCCTCGTCGTCTGAAAATTCTGGAGGTTCGTCATCCCCGCCGCCATCAGTCCCTTTCATCCTGTAATAATATATTTAGCGACTCTTTTTTTCTTTTCTATTTTACAAGGAATCACGTTTCAAGGCTAAATCTAATTAAAGGTATTGACATCACTCACTTTAGGAGATCGTGTAAAAAAACTACAGTTGTATATGGAGTGTTCGGACAGTAGTATACTGTCATGCCTACTTTTATGTCACTCTCCTCGATATGCTTAGAACTGTTGAAACGTACACAGTAATGTGGCTCGGCTACTTGACCAAATACATCAAACACTCGACCTAATACTCTGCGTCCTCTATCCACGAATAGGACCGTGTCCAGGTTAAGTGTTGGCTTTTCAGGTTTGGGACGAACTACTACTAATTGATCCACCATCCAACCAACCTTAAGAACAACATTTTATATGTATGAAAAGAATATTTAATTCAACTATTCTTTATGTTTATCATTAGAAAATTAAAATATTACCTCTCCCAATGGATCGCAAAGAACTTCAGGTACACTGATTTTTAAGTCCTCGATTGGTGGAAGATCATCCAGCTCACTCTTTTCATCCTTTGGTTTGACTGATTTTGATTTTGTTTTCTTATGTCTAATGGTAAAATTTGATTAGATAAAATGTAAATCAGTATTAGTCAAAGATCGTACCTGCTTATACAAATTACTATTAAATTAATGTTATACCTGCTTGCGCTATCATCGCTTTCCAATGCTGCATCACCATCGCTATCTGCAGAACTTTCACTACTACTGCTGCTGCTACTACTGCTACTACTACTACTACTAGAATCTTTTTCACTATCCATTTCATCGCTAGACGATACTTGTTCTTTTACTCTGTATTCCTTTACAGATTGATTTTCGTCAACCTGAATATCTTTCTTGCATGGTTTACACGCATCCACTATTTTTTCTTCTGAATCAGATTCAGAATCTAAATTTTCATAAGCCATTGCCAAAGCTCCCAGAGATGATACTTTAGTATCAGCAGCAATTTGTTGAGCTGAAATATATGAAGACGATAATAATAGTATAACTTACAAAAATATATAAGGTTATTCATGACAAACGCACCACTTGAAGGTAACCTGTCCATTTGATTCCTATGGTAGAACCCGGAAGGTGTCAATTGGCATAACAAATCATCGGAACTTGTATAATTCAGCTATTATTGACTTATTTGACGCTGATACGATTCCCGTAATTCGCGACAGGATTGTAGAAATAATTTAATATATCTATACACTAACGCACCTGTAGTAGATCCACGTGTTCGATATGCTCGTTCCTTCTAATGTTTTTAAGATTCCCGGAGCACTATAGGTGTGTTAAAAAATGAGTCGAGAACGTGGTGATGTTTATTGAATGTATTTAATTTTGATTAATTGTATAAATAGTAATTGATATCTAAACCAAGTGACGCAAAGGGCCCTGGCAGGGAGGAAAAATATAAAGCAAAAGCTCCAGGTACTGGTCTCTGAAGCCTTTACGGCGATAGTACATGTAGTAGGGGTAATAAAATGTACAACACGATGCAGACTATAAGGAATTTAAAAAACACCTAGATTAAGGAAATAGAAATGTATTTTTTGTTTCTAATACACTTTTTGAAATTATCAACAATAAACATATTATAAAATTATTATATTATGTATGTACAGTACTTAGTAATTCACAAACGTGAAAATTGAAACGGCGTCCAAGTAATTTCTGAACTGTTGATAAATTAAATTAATTAATACCTGCCTAATCTCTTGTAACTATATTTACTATTGTATTTATAATCTTTTTCCCATTCTGATGATTAAGAAGATTCAATAAAGGATCTTGCATTTTCTGCTCCAATAACTTAACTAATTCGATTCTCATGCGTTGCAACAATTGTGCCACCTGAAACAAGCACAGAGACAAAAATGATAAAATTGAATATATATTGCTTATATTATACATAGTGCTAAGTTGCGAATACTTACCCTGTGTGATTCTATGCTAAACATAATCCAACCATCTCCTAGCGACAGGATAAAAGTATCATTATGCAATTCTATATTAATACCGTATCCTGAAAACAGGATCAACGATAACATAGGCACCATGGATATTTCCCTGATAAAAATTCTACTGGTCTTAATCTTCTCCTGAAAGACAAGATAAGGACTGGGAAAGTGTCCCACTGAGAAATTCACTGAGGATGGATGAATATTAACGAAGCCATCATTTTTCGTCTGGAATCTAAGCTCCTCTGGTTTAGGTTGCCTAGGAATAGCGCCAAACGACTGTACTTGAAAGGATTTCTCAGGCGTGAAGACTTTCACGACATTGGGATATAGTGCTGCGCACAGAAGACCCTGTAGTAGCTTAAAATTTTCGTTGTTCACATTCAATTCGTAACCCGTCGTTGCGAGAACTTTATCTGTTCCCATTTGACGCTTCTTAACATCAACAGGTACAAAACCAATTGACACTAGTAATTCTAGAAGTTGATGTTTTATATCAGCCAGAGTGTGCAAGGTTCTCACTGATAAGAAATTTTCATTGGCAAATACTTGTCCAGCGTAAGAACTATGAGAACATGTCTCAAGCCATTTCTGAAATATCATATCCATTATTTGATTGTATATAAATTATTGGAAATTTACAATTATTTACCCTGTAAGCCTTGAGGATGGTCAATTGATCCGAATTGGCTGTTGCAAATTCTTTTTTTTTAGCGTCGACCTCATGTTTTTTATCGAAAGGTGCGACGAATGGACTTTTATGTGAAAGACAGGCTGCTATTGTCAATGCCGAATCAACGCAACAAAAAATAGAACCAAACAATATTAATTTCCCAATTCGTACGTCGACTGGTAACATTGCTAAGTGATGACCCAAGGGAGTCAATACGCATTCAGGATCGAAGGCCCCCACATCTTGGAGTCGCTTTATAGCATCAGAGACACTTTCCTTAGAAGGAGGTTCAAGAATTTTACCTGTCAATGAAACAATAATATTTATAACATAGAATATAACAAATTTTACCTATAGGGGAAATATAATAATATTATACGCACCTAAAATATCATGAAGATTCACTTTCTTTCCTTTGTGCATAATTTGAATACGGAGTAGTAAGGGTTCTAAAGGAATTCTCAATATTTCTGGTATCGGTTGAGCTAAGAAGTGATGCTTGAATCTAAAATATTTAGATTTAATTATGCTTATATTTTATTATACTCAATTGGAAACGCATCATCATATTTATAAGTATCGAACCTATGAGATGTATAGAGATGTATGCTAACACCAGGCATTACACGACCTGCACGTCCTTTCCTTTGCATAGCATTAGCACGAGATACCCAGCACATTTCTAAACTCTCCATATTCTGATTAGAATTGAATCGAGTTTCCTTCATTTTCCCAGTATCAACGACGAATACGCAATCGTCTATCGTTACAGAAGTTTCTGCTATATTAGTACTCAACACGATTTTTCTCACACCCTCTTTGGTCTTTCTGAAAACTAAACTCTGCTCCTCGCTGGACAGAGTGGAATGTAACGGTACCACAACGAATTTTCCATTTTTTGGTGATAAAATTTTATTGTCACATAAGGAATCCCTTAGTGCAATAATCTCTGCAAAACCAGGTAAGAATACCTGAAAATTTGTATCGTTACTCTAGGCTGATTAATAACTAGAATATTACATTTGGTTCTATAGTATTTTACCAGAATCGAGCCTGTTCTAGGATATTCATGATCCCCATTAACAATCCATTCCAGAGTACTTTCCAGCAAATCAAAATTAATTTTTTCATGGTCCATTACGTAAAGATTTTTATATGTACGTTTAGAGTATCCGTCATATCGACCAAAAAGCTGAGCTAATGTCAAGTTGTCGTCAACGACATTATCTCTTGGTACGACACTCGATAAACTCTCAACGTCTGCAGACTCCAAATCAATTTCTAACTGCTCCCAGCCGCCCTTAACTTTACGAGTATATTTCGAATTCTCCTCGAGAAGAAAATTCGTTCTTTCAAGGACATCCTCCAGGAAAATTTGTTCAACCGGAAATGTTCTACCAGGAATATCTAGTACAGGAACATTACCGAAGTAAGTTGAAAAGGCGTCGGCTTTGAGAGTAGCACTCATTAAAATGATTTTCAGGTCTGGTCTCTTTGGCAGTAATTGTTTTAGTAACATGAGCAAAAAGTCACTGCAATCGAAGAACGTAAATGAATGTAAGCAATAACTGAACACTATCATTTTTAAGTGCTATCTTCTTTTGGTATATCAGTACCTTTCAGCACTACGTTCATGAACTTCATCCACTATAATGTGGGTGACCGACTTTAGTTGTGGATCGCTTGAGAACCTTTGCAAAAGTATACCTGTGGTACAAAAAGTCAATCGTGTCCAATCGGACATTTTATTTTCCAGCCGAATTTGATAGCCAACTGTATTTCCAACACGCTCATCTCTTTCTGCTGCAACTCTCTCGGCAACACCTATTGCACTTATTCTACGAGGTTGAGTACAAATTATTTCTACATGAGGTTTTGATTCCTCGTATCTGTTAACTATCCAGTTGTCCAATATAAATTGGGGGACCTGTAATATATTATCGTGAAATCTTCTATGTAGAAAGTAAAATAGTTGCAATTACCTGAGTACTTTTGCCGCATCCAGTTTCACCGGAAATTATGGTCACTGGGTTTTCATCTATTATTTCTAATATTGCATTCATACGTGACCAGGCTGGCAACTTTCTCCGCACCTCTTTCATTTTTAGATATCTTGAATTTCTTTGTTTCTCCATAAAATTGTTTTGAATCTCATCATCCTGTTTCACTATATCTTCCCAAGGAATATGATTTCGATCTCGACGACGTGTAGCACCTTTCTCATAATGTGTAGGAGCATCTTTGCCGTCGTCTTCTGACGATTTCGGAAATAGAGGATCATCCTTGTCGATGAACTGCTCTTTATTTTCCTCCAAATACGATTTTATGTCATATTCGTTTTCCATGAGCGATATTATTGAGAATATCGATGGGGTTCCATCGATGCAAAGTTGCTGCGCTTCATCGTGAAGCCTTCGCGCTATCCTGAGACATTCTATTTTTGGATACGTTGTTTCATTTTTAGAGAAATAAAGGTATGGCGGTTCGTAAGGATACATGCAACCTGCATAAAATGATAATTTAAAAGTTAATAAATAAGACGATAGATACTTTGAATTAAATTATAGTCATTTACCTTCGGGGAATCTTATCTCCAATGTAAAATAAGGATCTTCTCTCATTGGTTCTGGTTTTACTGGTTCCGGTTGTTGATGTAGAAATTTACATTTTGGCCCAAATCGACATTTACCGTGTAAAAACAATCGGCATAGCTCTTTATTCTCTTTCTTAGGTTTTTGTGTGGACTTTGTCTCTTGCTCTTTTAATAAGTAATTTAATTTCAGCTTAATTATCCATATTTGGTTTTTTATCTTCTCAGTGAACATGTCTCCATAAATCGACTCTAAAGCTGATTTCTCGTCCTCTCTTCTTTCCAATATTTCGTTGTAATCCAAATCACTCAAATCTTCCCTTTTAGGAAGTTTGTCAATCCCATAGTATTTACTAAATAATATCTCTAATGCATTTCCCATATGGCCATTTGCATGAATCAAAGCTTCGGTGCAATGCGAAGAATGAAAACTGTAACAGTGGAAATGTCAATAGCAATGGTTTTAAAAAAAAACAAGATATAAAATGCTATTAGTTGCTTGAGAAAATACAGTACAATACTACAAAACCTGTAGGTTTCTAGCTTGGATGTCGCAAATTGTCTTGTTATCTGCTCTTGAGTTTTTGGTGTTGTATCCTTGGATGAATAATCCAAAACTCCTTTTATTACTAAATTACCCCTTTCCATCCAATATTGCTTGCCCAAATTAGATTTTTTACTTTCAAACTCAGTGATATCAGTGAGTTTAAAGCTCTGTCAAAAATCAAAATCGTATTAATAGCGCAGTGTCCATACTTGCTTAAATTACATCAGAATTTACATTTCAATCATCTCCTAATACACTATACTTATACGTACAGATCCATAAATATGTTTCAATGTTTCATAAAGTTGTTTCTCAGATTCTTCTGCAATTCTGAGAGTCTGCATTTCAACCTTAAGATTGGTCGAAGAACGTGGAGAACTTTCTGGCTTAGAAACATCTTTAGGGGGTTTTTTATTAGAGTTCCTTGCGGATGAGCTGCATAAAAATTATATTAAAACATTTTTTTAAATATGCTATTAAATCACATTGAATGGTATGACATTGAATTCTTTATCTTACATATTACTTTTAGGCCCTTTCTTCTGTTCTAAAACGACATCTTCCATCAATTGAGCACTAAGGTGATCCATTTTTCATAGATGTCTTATTTCAACAAGAATAAATAATATATTTTCTATGCAACTGTAACGTACTAATGTCCGTTCTAAAAGGTTAGTGTGGGTTATTGCCTACCAGTGCCTACAAGCCAGTTTTAGCATGAATTGGTAACAACAGGATTACGTCGAGCGTCCACTATTATACTTTATAGAGATTGTGCATAGCTTGTAGGAAAAAAAATAATTAAGGCGCCTTTTTAGATAAGATTTCCGATGTTTCCAACGCATACGACTAGTCCGATATAAAAGTGGTCTCTTTTATAACGTTGTCAACATTGCGTGAATGTAGTTTATGGCGAAGATTTAACTCCAAAAACACAACATATACAATTTGTAGAAAATTATTGCTGAAAAATTGTATGCGCTTGACAACGTTGGGACGTGATTAAAAAGTAAATCTATTTTTTCAATTGGATGGTATTTACTACTTTAACATAATCACTATCGTTTTACTTTATTACTTGTATCACCTTAACCTATACAATTGGTCTTTAATTCTAGTAATATATTTAATTATTTTTATAAAGATTGACTATGGCATCTACATGCATGATTGTCCGGCGAAGTATCTCGACAACATGCGCTTGTAACGGTGCACGCAATTTTCGCAAATTTCTGTTTTACAACAAACGTGGTTCCCGTCTTTTCAAGAAGCAACAACGAGAAAAACCAGATCCAGATGTCCCTATCGATCGTACGTTCAAGTTCATTTATTTTAAGTATTGTAAACTTATAAGTACCAGATTAATAATGCTTTATTCCAGATCGAGGCGTCAAGCCTATTGGTTACTGGCAGAAGAACCGCTTCGTTATTGTACCTGAAATGATACCAGAACTTATCGTACCATCTTTGGAAGGATTTAACTTAAAGCCATACGTGACCTATCGTGCAGAGCGACGTGAAGAAGTTCCATTTACGCCTGAACAGTTGTTCAAAGTTGTGTATGGTCCTAAAATTCTTAATGATTTTGAGAATGGAAAATTGGATTCTGACGGTCAGTCATTGGAACCAAGTGAGGAGGAGAAGCTTACACCGAGTGAAGCTAAAGCTCGTGCTGATAGTACTGGCTGTGACATTTTCACCACCGATCGTCCACGAGAGGAACGAGTCACCTATGCACAAAAACTTATAGCGTATTCGTCAAAATAGGTATCACGTCATTAAATGATTGAAATAAAATTCTATAATATTATTACGAATTAAAGGATAAATGAGTAGTATTCCATCATAATTTGTATATATTTTATTTAATACACTCTACGCGCGCTTGTATATGCTGTTGACAATTCTATTATTTATAAATGGTAAATATTTACTATCAGTGACCATTCTAAGAGCTTCGTATCCCACGCACTTTCACGAATAATCATTAAACAATCGTGAAACAATGTCGAGATATACAATGCCTCACCCCTATCTATCTCTTACTGGCCACTCATTATCTTTCCATTGATATGATAATCGTCGAATTCTCATCGTTATATTCGCGCGACAGTCTTTGCTCGATAGCAAATAATTACCCTACAAAATATCTGTAGCTATTGACTATGTTAGACCTCGCATCGCAAAATAATAAGTACATGTCGCGTACAATACTTTACAAAATCCCTGCTCAAAGTAACGGACGAATCTTTAAACGTTTTTCTTTTCTCTCCACTCTCACTTTTTTTTATTCTGCCTTCATCAACGGATAGAGAATGAATTTATTCTTAGCAAAAGAAACATTAGCAGTTTTCAAAAACCTTTCCTACAAATTACGTACGTCGGAATCCATCATTCTGAAAAGGGCATTGACCGTTTAAAAAGGATTTTGCAATTATAAATGTAACCACGATTAATTTCTTTGGTCTCAATTCCTGTGAGTTTATATCTATGAAAATTATGTCATGAATTTTAACGTGGAGTTGCCTGTTTAAGAACGAGAGATTCGCCCAGTGATTAGACTAACTTAACAGCTATGGATTCGCTTATCAAAAGGTTTCATTTTTTTTTTTTTTAATTCTTTGAGCGAAGTTTGATTGTTTCTTGGGTAAAAAATGGCGGAGAATTCGAATAGTAAAGTCGTTGTCAGTTGTGCGCGGCCGGTATTGCTTCCTATCGACTAGACTCTAAAGATATTCAACTATAGCACGGAAAAGAAGTGCTGCAACACGGGACCAATAATGTTATCAGTAAAAATTCGTTTAACATCGAAGAACGTCAATTAAATTGCGCCCTTGACAGTCCCGCGAAATAACATGGTTTCCTATCAGAAACGAATTGACAATGTTTACAACAGTGTTGTTAAGAAAATATCAATTTCCAAAAGACCATCGCCCAGACACACTAATACCTCAGAGACGCTTCTGGTCTTATCTAAAAAATTCATAATTTTAATCTCCACCCACCGCCAATAATACATAATGCAGCACTTCCTCCTTGCACTTGTTTTTTTTTGTTCTCACACGTCTCATCTAACGTTTACAGCTAATATCAACCCTCGTTATTATCAATACCTAAATGGCTACCCTTGTTTTTCTTTAAATAACAAAGAGTGGAAGGGGATCAAACAAGTTCCCTTTCTGACCTGCTACCAATCGATTTATAATCAACGGTCGCCTTGAGAATCAGGTAAATTGATTTGTTTCGTTTCTCATAGCTTTCCACTCTTCGGTGATCTGGGGTGTAAAAAAAAAGCACACGTGACGCACGTCCTGTATTGATCTCCTTCTAAAATACCCCAGGATTTATACACTACTCGCTTGGCATCGTCATCGAAGGGAGTAATGTTTCGCTCTGAGCTTGACGCGCGCGAATAATATATTTAATCACTAGAAAATCACTTCGCGACTAGTTTCTTTTTGAGCACGCTCCGATTTTCTGATTAGTCATGATTCCTTGGCAGTAATTAATCTTGGTTTCCCAAATCCTATACCATTCTCGCACGTATAGTGAATACATATAATATGACATGCTGGAGGCGGTACGTTCTTGAATATTGCTTTCTAAACGTAAACTGATTTAACGATTTAATTATTCTACACAGTAAAAATGAAAGTTTAACGTGGATACTTTTCTGTAGTATCTGAATTTGACTTGTTTCAGTTAAAAAAATGTAGATTCTTATATCCCAGCGACATAGTACAGTTAATACACGTGCCAGGACTTACGTCACATATGTTTCTTAATGATTATTGTTTTGGTGTTATACTTTGGTTTTGTTATCAGTCTATGATAAAATTACTCGACTCGATAGTGCCAGTGGTATAGTCGGACTTTACGTAGGACATTACCGCGGACATATACAGGCATACACAAAAATTTAGACAATAGATATCAAATTGATAAGGACTTTTTGTGTCATGCCGTTAAAGGGGATGAATTTCAAATGAAATAACAAACAGCAATTACCGTGTAATCTCAATTCGTTAAACATGCAAAGTGTGTCCATCTCTCTAAAGACTTCCAGACGAAAATTCCTAAAAGTCTCTTATTTATTTCTGGTTTTCAGTATTCATTTCTGTTATCAGCATCGTCGCTGATTATCGCAGGAAGCAGTCGCCCGTGCGTGACATTAAAGTCTACGCAGCCGGGAAAAAAAAAAAGAAAATTAAATAAATACTTATCAAGGAAGCGAGAGGTACCTCGTTGTCAATAACATAACAACACAGCGGCAGACGCAAAAATAACGAAAAGTTCTCCATTTTCGCATTAACGATAAAATAATACTGCACTCTAGGGATATAATTATACGAGTTTTTTTTTTTTTTTTTTTGGATATCCAGTACTATTTCCGTTGACGATCGAGCGTATTGTCTGTCTTGTTGTCTTGCTTTACGGGCTCCAAATCTCAATGGTACGTACGTTGTTACTATGTTACTTAGTCATAATTCTATGGACAACTCGAGGCAGTTCATTCCATGGGATCTCCGGCGTTTTCAAATATCGTTGAATGAGGATTACTCCCGGCGGGCCACAAAAAACCACCTACACCGCCCGGAGGTAGATAAGATGCACCACCACCGAGTCCGACCTAATATCGTTACGTGTCATTTTATTTCAATTGGAGCCACATGCGCTACACTTAAAAAATGGAAAGCAAGCGATTGATTCTACCGTGAT
Source organism: Hartigia nigra (assembly GCA_031001745.1). NCBI lineage: Eukaryota > Metazoa > Arthropoda > Insecta > Hymenoptera > Cephidae > Hartigia > Hartigia nigra. The sequence continues at coordinate 213,172 of JARPRG010000294.1, forward strand.
GTAAGGATGGAATACATAGTGGAGCCAATATTCATGATCGTGCCGTTATGATTATGTCATTAGGAAAGGGAAAAACGTGGATATTTTAATTAGCAAACCTGAAGGGATTAACGACTGTAGTTTACATGGGAATTTAATGGGACTAACGATTGGTGGTGGTTAATAATAATGAAAGGTCATTATAATACATCTATGCTACTGGACTGTTACTCTAGATATTAGAATGGATGTGCATGCAGAAATGACAAAAAAGAGCGAATGATAAATGCCAAAATTAAAGAAAAATTACTATTTATTTGTGTCAAGTAAATAAATAATCATAGGAACAAATCGCAGGTACTAACTAGGTAATAACTTTACGAACAATACAGTAGACTTCCGTTAAGTGTGAGCTGGATAAGTGTTCGCTTCTTTTCCGACTGCTCGCTTATTTTGCTTCTCGAAGCATTTGGACTATCCTCGTTAACACTTACCGAGCGTACTGTTTGACATGGACGAAAGAGCTGCTTGTTTAGAAAGAAATAATGACATTGAATTCTGATAAAGTTCTGTTGAAGAGCGGAGCTTCTCGTTAAGCGTTAATTTTCATCAAATTCAATTCTCCTACACTTCCAAAATCGCACATTTAACGAAAGTCTACTATAGTGAAAAATTAGATAAATCGTGACTAATGCCAATCCAGTGGCTAAGTGTAAAAAGTAATTAAATTAAGCCAAAGGAAAAAAGTTGGCCAACTTTCTCTTTTTTTTTTATCTTCTGTACAGAATTCATGGATCGTAGAAACTGCCACTCTTGTTTCAATGCTTTGGTAGATAATAGTCTCAAGATAGTCCATAGTAAAGGAAGATTAAGATTTAAAAAATATATACCTAGCCATTGTAATTGGCAGATATATTTTTTCTCTTTTTTTTTTTTGGCTTATTATTCAGATACCCAGTATATAAGCTGGTGTCTCTAGAATCCAATCGTCCTCTAGCGTCTAAGCTTACTTATGAGATTACCTGTTGACTCCATAGGAGCGTTCTCTCAGCCAATTGACAATCGGCGGCCAACCGTGACGGCAGACTTTTCCATCGTTCTTCTTCTCGTTCGCGCTCCCTATCGAAATCCTCATCCCCGTGGCCCTGGATCAAGGGCGGCAGGATTTGCGTCCTCTGCGCCAACTTGTAACTGTCCTGCCGTGGTACGTGTTCACCACGTCTGTTTGTCGCAGCACTGGACACCGAACTTGGCGTAGGACTTCCACCACCTCTGTGCTTATGATAGAGATTCCTCTTTTGCTGAAGCATACGTTGTTGAACGAGAAGCTGCAGCTGAGTGCCCGAATCACCACGGATCTTAAATTGCGGTTGACTTTGCGGTGACGTCGAGGGTGGTCTCAGGTGAACCAGATCCATGTGACCCCTAGCCTTTCCAGAATCTGGAACGTAGCATTGCCTGTCTGTACTCGACGTAACACCAGTTTCTCTTTTTTTCTCTCTCTCTCTCTCTCTTTCTCGACTCTCCTTAGTATAAGAATAACGTGTCTAAAAAATCAATTTCAAGAAAACGAAAAATAATAAATTATACAGTTCTGCTGATTATTCGTGGTTGATTGGTTAACCCTTTCCCGTTTAATGCTGTACAAGGATATCGCTACAGAGAATACAAACACAGGAAAACCACAATTTTACCTTGAATGCTACGTTGCTTAGCTGGTCTGTCCCCACCACCTTGTTGACAAAACAGCAACCGCGGACCGCCATCCGATGCTCTACGTCCTTGAGCCACTCTAGATATCCTTGCTGCTACCGGGGATGGACTTTTCGGAGGTGGTGGCGTACAAGAAGGCAAGCTGCTTGTGAAACATCCGGTAACAATGTAATCCGGAGGGCATCCTGAATCGAAACTCGACTCAAATAATTCTGACGATGAACTTCCGCTTCCACCAGTAGTAAACAAGGCTGTTCTAGTAGGTGGATCAATTGGGTCCATGATGGGACTATCAAAATGTTGCTGCTGATAATCACTCAGTCTACGATTGACTATTTGACTGTCGATTCTCTGACTGATATCACGATCCAATCCAAGTCTGTGCTCCTCTAATTTTATTTGAGCCTCGCGTAGTTCATCTCCACTAGGTCCTTCCTCGAGATCGCCTTCCGCGCTGCAACAACCTTCATCGGTCGAGGAGCTCGTGGAACTGAATCTCTTTCCTGCTCTTCCAGCATCCTCTCTCGTTCTGTAAAAAGATTAGAATCCTTTGAAACGACAATACGTACAGGACGAACATTGTGTTCTAGCAAAGAAAAACTGTAGCTCTTGCACTTATTGCACTTATAGCGTCATTACTCTAATGCCCTCTTAGAATTTCTCTTGGTAGTATTTTTCGAGAAATTTCATAGAGTTCATCGTTTGACGGCATTAGCTTAATGGTGTGATTAATTATATGGGTGGTGGTTAGTTTCCCACGAGAATGGAAAGATTATCCCCGCTTTTACGACGGGCATGATTATGAGGATGGAATTACAACTGAGCAAAATAGTAACACGAAGCGAAAACGAATCCTCGATCACAGGCAGAATTCACGAAGACAAAGCAGACCAAGCAAATAGGAAGTTTTAAAACGAAGAGTTACCAAAACTGAAAGAGACAGGCACGATCTTCCAATCCGACCTGTTCCAATTAAATCTCCAATTTTAATCACCACCCATCAATTACGATCAACGTCCCACTAAGCTATCGCTGCAAATAAAAACCAAACGATTAAACCTTAGAATCCCTCTTTCAATTCTCGCGGTAGGCGGGATTGGAAGTTGAATATTATCTAAGCCAGATATTCGTAATTGAGAATATCAATGCTATAACTAAAGGGTCAAAGAAAAAAACGACGTGAGAGTAACGTCCATTTTCAACGTACCTTGATTTGAATTTGTCCTCCTTAGCACGTGCAACAGTGGGCCAACAACTGTTGTTCGTTGAGTTGCTGGAACGATGCTGCTTAAGCCTCTCCAGTAGCAAAAAGTAAATGGCAGCATGATGATCGTAACTGTTGTTCCTTAAAGACTGTATCAAAAAAGCATAAACCGTATTTGACACAGAAATAACATACTGAAAAGATTCTGATAAATATATATATGTATATATATATATTCTCAACTCACTTCTCTAGTTCGACTAATGTCAATACCTAGGCTGTGCATAAGCCTAAGAATTTGCTCATTGGGTTCTTGTAGTGTAGACGTCACTGTAGGCATTACTGGAACACATGTCGTATCTACAGAACCGGCCATCCAACGATGTCTCTTGATCTGCGGAATGGTGTACCTCTTGGCAGGTTCAAGAACCAACATCTTACGTATGAGACTCTCGCAGTCTGTAAAAACAATAATATTACAAAATAAGACAAGTAAATTTATGAGTCAGATTGTCAGTCAGATTGAATTATAAATATATTAATCATATAATACCTGTACTCATAAAATAAGGAATACGAAATCGGCCGCTTAGTACTCGATCGCGCAACGATTGTAGTGTCGATCCATCGAATGGTAACGCACCACAGACTAGTACATAAAGCACTACACCTAAGCTCTGGAAATATTCAAATAACCAATTAGTATTATTTGCAATTGATTCAAAGTATGATATCTCATACAAAATGTAAACATTACCCAAATGTCGATTTCCGGGCCGACGTAATGTTTACCACGAAAAACTTCGGGCGCCGCATACGGCGGACTGCCGCACCACGTGCTTAAACGTTCGCCAGGCGTGAATCTATTGCTGAAACCGAAATCGGCGATCTTGACATTCATCTGTGCGTCCAGCAGAAGATTCTCGGCCTTGAGATCACGATGTGCCACACCAGTAGCATGGCAGTATTCGACAGCTGATAGTATCTGGGCAAAAGTAGATCGCGCTCGTGGTTCTCCCATGCGACCATAACGCGCTATGTAATCGAAAATCTCACCCTTACTAGCATACTCGCACACCTAGACAACAACAACGGTGGTATGAGTGACACGTGGCAAAGGCAATTACATATTATTTAATATTATTTGATTTAATTTCAAATTATTCAGCAAACTTTTACTTGCCATGTATATCATATTTTTGGTCTCCATAACTTGGTATAGCTTAACGATATGCGGATGCTCCAGTTGTTTCATAATTTCTACTTCGCGATAAACCTTCTCGAGATTAGTCGAATCCAGTTGCGTCTTATCAATTATCTTTATTGCAACCTGAACAAAGAAATATTAGCATGAGTGAAAGTGCTGCTGACGTTTGTTCAGTTCTCTCTCTATCAATCTCTGTTTTTCTCTCTCTCTCTCTCCTTAACATCATTTTCTTTTTCATCGTCCTTATTGCGCATATTGTACAATCATTAACCTCGATTTGAGGACGCGCCTCCTCTGCTCTTTACCTCGGTTTTAGTGATTCGATGCCTGGCTAACTTAACCACGGCAAAGTTCCCTTTGCCAATGGTGCCTTCGATGTCATAGAAACCCACGCGGATTTGCTTTTTACCCTGGCCAGCACCAGGATCCATTTTTTCGCATTAATCACTGTCGACGAGGTCAAGAAGGTATGTCAATCGATCATTAGGTAGATTTCTTCACCTCTTCCGAAAGTTACCTGTAACAATTGACACGGACGTGTGAGGTACATAATAGGTCAATCAGGTACATGGGCGAGAGGCTATAATGAGGTCATTTTATAAGTGAATTAAACAAAGGATTTTAATAAAGGAGACACAGTGCGCATGGAACGTTATCAATGAAGGAGAGAGTGCGTATACGGAGATAATCAATTTCGACGTTTCTAAACCATATGTATATATATTGTTATCGGTAGAGACGTAACTGATTTTAACGTCTAGAATATATCTACGATAAAGATTGATCGTCATAACTGATAAAAGTTATACGAAATAAGTGACTTTCTTTATTAAAAAGGATAAAACGTGCAGCGCGTGCAGTGAATAGATTAATTTAAAAAATTCTAACTCTGCGCGCGTCACTGCTTACGTACTTCGTTCTATTCTATACACCGCCGCGTGTCTGAGTCTTTAACGCATTCTTTGTTTCTGCAAATATTTTTTTTCACGCTTTCAATGTCACGGCTGTTAGATAAAAATTGCAAATATTTTCTTCCTCTCCCCCTCGTCGTCTTTCGCTCCCCCATTACAATCAGCCTTGAGAATGGAATTTGAGAATTCTCTTTGGCTCTTCGCAATTTTACGGTCACCCGCTGATTTATTACGAGCCTTTCTGTTTTGACTAATAAGAAAGTTTCGAATCGAGTAACTGCCGCGAATTTCCAAATATTATCTGGAAAAGTAGCGTGTAAGTGGCTTATATTTTTTTAACATTTTTGTTTTTTATCCCGAGCCCCCCCCCCCCTCCTCCTCCTCCTCAAGTCTGACGTCAATGTTTTACCTTTCTACGATTTTTCGTTCTTCGTGCGACGGCTGTACATAGCATTTCAACTGCTAAGAACCTTTGACAAGATTTTTTTTATTATTATCTCTTTATATTTTTAAGTCCAATATCCTGCTGATATACCGAACATCGATTCGTAATGTTATTATCAATAGTTTTCTCATGGTACACTTTCACGTTTATCCTTCAAGCCCGTTTTTAGCCTTCATATATCGGGCTGGTTGCAATTTCACAACCGCGTTCTAGCGGAGACCTTTCTATTTTAAACATTTAGCGGATTTCTTTAAACAAGTAATATTAACAAAAATTCTCCATCACGTGCGTCAGCGCTTACGCACGTAGGACGCGCGCCGTCGATCGACATTAGCGAATCAGAGTAACGGCTTCCTTCCGGAAACGATATAAAATTATAAAAATTATAAAAATATATACAATATATAGCAGTATCTGAATCCTTCATATTATAGATATTATATTGCTGTAAAGTACTAGTCTTTCTTTATTCGTAGAAGAAAAAAGCGGTCTGCAACAAGTACAATAGGTATTCGCCTATGACGTCATGGATCGACGTCCTCAAGTTTACTCGACGACTCTGGATCGATGCCCGTCAATAATGGCTGGGCAACTAGACGCAGAGTAAAATCGAGAAACTCAACCGTACTAATAATATCAAAATGTCTATTAGCTGTTATACAACGAGGATGCCGAATCGGACGCCGGCTCTCCTTAAGGTTCCTCGACATGACGTACGGCACGCGTCAATTTTGATTTTCTATCACACGATATCAGTCACGACGACATATGTTCAATCCAGATATTGCTTACCAGACGTAAAACGTCCAAGAGTAGATGCCATCAGCAACAGGATTCTCTTAGCTCGATAAAATTCAAACGAGAATTCAGTCTCCCTTATTACTTTCGGAGCGACACAATACCTCCTCGCGACACGACGGTTCGATACCGACTAACCGACAGCCATGTTGCTACCCCCTTCTCCATTGAATTTCGAACCGTTACTCCTCCCCTCCATCGCTTCCCCTCATTCCTTAGGTCGCCCCACTATTCAAGAGTCTACCTCCGTCAAGCCACACACGTTATCTTTGACAATTGACGTCAACGGGCCATCGCCTCTTCGTTAATTGCTTTAATGTAATTACATAGCAAATACGATCTGTCTACTAGCTTTAGACTTAGACTTAATAATCCTCAATAGTAAAATGCCTGAAATGCAACGAGATTCCGGAATGAATCGACGAGGTTTATAGATATTAAAATAAGCGCCGTATTCTATTCGGCTACTCCACGCGTTCTGATTGGTCAGTTCCAAAAGCTTTGAGATAATTTGACAAGGAGATGCGCGCGCATTCCTATATACAATAGAGTAACGGCTCGTCTTGAATCAAAAGATGACAGATAATTGATCTTGCCGTGAAAGCCGGACACTCGTTATCTTTAGCGGCTGACGTCAGAGGACGGGACAGTGGATTATTCTTCGTCTGATAGCTTTAACAGAATCATTGACTGTACCGGCATTATCTATTGTCTTCTCACTTTAACATTTTCTCCGAGTAGCATTTAATGTTCTCATTGTGCAATATCTTCAATACACTTGTATACGCACTATGTTATATCTCAAGAGGCCTCGACGTTTTTGTTGTCCTAGGTCGGTACTCTTACGTTTGGTTTATCTCGTATTTTTATTCATCTCTTCTCGCCCTTGAGCTTTTAGACGCATGTACGTGCTAGTCAACATGGACCTTTATCTTTTCTTTGATATCTGCTCCAGACGCAATTGGCTCTACGTGTGTATGTCAATATGAACACGTCAGAGAATACTCTTTAAGATAAAAACATAATTTCCTCAATTTCAAGCTGTTCTTTCGAATTCGTTTCGCAAAATCTCTTTATAGTATATTTTCGGTAATGGGCCACAAGTTGTCCACGTGTTGGCTTTGAAAATGCGTTGGAATCAAAGTGACTTACAGAATTAAAAATAAAAAGTGTCTTCTTGTACCAGTATAGTTAATATATACGTGTATATATGTATATATTATACTATATATATATATATATTGACAAATCTAAAAAAGTTTGCCAGCATCACGATGAGATTTTGAAAAGCAGATTTTGCGGATAGACGCCAAATAGAATGTCAAGCTTATGTGGATTTACAGTTTACGACAAGAAATATCCTTGAATTTGGAAATATAAATTTAAAGAACCTTTCGCAGCAAAGGCTCGCGCGTATTACAAGTTTTGACGATCATTTGGGACTGATCCAAGAAAAAACAAATAGCAACTGTACATTTGTTACTACATATTTATCGAATTACCATACATGTATTATTTATCAATGCGAGCCAGGCAATCGATGCAGCAAATTGTAATGATTGTCATCATTAGCCACATGATTGTACCCTCCTCTTATGCATTATGTAGGACAATTGCGATAACGAATTATCCACGTGTAAATTCGTATTCACTATTCATTTTAAAAACATGTATATTTATAACATATATCTACCATTTTTCCTTCATCCCAATAATTCCATTTTATCCACGTACAATGTATATATATATATATATACACACTTGACATCCCTTCATTCTATCATTAGCCCAGTAATAAAAATTTTAGCGCTATAATCCATACTTCATAACTTCCTATGCTTTTTCTCTCTCAATACCGCGCGTACATAAATAACTTACCTATAAAATCTCTTAGTCTCTGCCATTCAAACGTAACCAAGATAAGGTTTTCTTTTTTTTTTTTCATAGAAAGAATAATCATGTCCTCGGAACACTTTCGACGTACTGTGGACAATTGGTAACATTGACAAATATTATTGGATGACTAACGAGGGGGAAATCGTGCAGTATGATAGTGCAGGAATTTCTCATGGACGCTGTACTACGTCCATAGATATATAATAAATGTCCTCGTACGTTTTCATTATTTAAGTGAATTCACGATAAGGATAATTGCCGTACTGTGTCTATTGATATACAGATATACTTTGGACGTATATACGTAAAGCAGCTTTTTTGGTCGTCTTTGTAATATTCTTGGAAATTCGATGGAATACGTACATACGTATGAGCAACACCGTATACGTCGACTTAGACCTTGAGACGCGTACAATTACCTGAATGATGTAATTATGCAATTCTAATAATTAGTTTGTACACGTACCCAGTGTGTCAATTTCAACACGTGGTGCGACGATTGATATACAGCTTGGCCCTGGGCTTTTCAATGTTTCGGCACGGTCCTGCTTGACGTCATTGAATGACGTCAATGCCAGCCCCCTCCACAAGACGAGAACTCCCCTTCGAAGCGTTTTATCGCGTCAACGCGAGGAGTACCGGGACAGCCTTCAAAAACTCCTAGAAAATCCAATAAAGTTGAAACGGTCTGGGAAATATGAACCCTTAAGGATATTTTGAAAAAAGTCATTTTCTTCTTCCGCTTGTAAATTTTGTATTACCTTTTCCATTGTATATCGTATGTATATGATTACTTATACACATTCGGGAAGATGGAATTGTGTAATTTGCAATTTTGCAGAAAATTCCACTTTTCACGAGGAATGCGTTTCTGTTGAGAAATGTGAAATATTCAGGTTACGCAATGCATATTGTTGTTACGTGTAACACGTGCGATAACATTTAGGGTAGCATTTCGCGCAAACGATTCGCCAACGTATGCGTGTATACCTGTATTTGAAAAATATTTAAACGTAAAACGATTCTTCGGGATATCTCCGCGCTGGGTGTTATTATCATTTATTCATATGGCTAGAAGAATTAATTTGTTTTACCGCTGAAAGTTCATTGCTAATCAATAAATAAATAACGGCAAACAAATTATTCTACTGGTGGGACGAAGAATAAAATAGCTCGGACCATTGAAGTCTCCACGTGAGTCTTAGAGGGTCAATATGTAAGTAACGCAAGATTGTAGAACTGTACAAATATTACGTATGGCATCGTGGTGACGGGGATAGAGTGGAGCACGTGCACCTATAGAAAGGCGACCTAATATATAACGATTACGATATCGATATCAGATGCAATCTAAGACGTCATCCTTCTATATAAATGGAAAAGGAAGGCCTAAAATAAAAAAGTTGAGTATGATATCAGTACAGCATCCTAATTTGACGCAAGGATTCTCTTAGTTAAATCTCAAAGTCGGGCAGAGCTTGTTATAACGTAAAAATTTGGAAAGCTCTCCTATAAGCGTTCAACGAAGTGCTAGTTTCATCTCTGAAACTTTTCTATGCATTTATGCATTACGACATAGAAGTGCTGCGCAGATGGAGGATGAATAACAAAATAGTAAGAGAGATAAAGGGAAAAACTTTTAGCCGATTTGCGGAGAGAACTTACCTTATTTTTCTTTGTGTGACTCTTTCTATCTCTTATTGTTTTTTAGGTTAACTGTATGCCAACTCGCTGAGTTTTAATTCTCTTAAAATACCGCAAGGGCACCCTTGGGAATTAAATTGCCAAGGGCAAACAGGACAATCAATTGGCATTAAGCGGAACACTGCGATACAACTGCTTACTGGATTAAGAGGCGATATCAAAGGGTTGTGACTATCAGCCGTTAAGCGAGTCATCATAAATTCATAAGAATTTTACCTGACACACTTTACTTTTTGATAGGTGGATGCTGCGAAAGTACCTTCGTCACTAATCTCGATCAATATTCAATCTTTCGTGCGTATCCACGTCTATAAATCATTCGTAACTCTTATCTTGATTATATTATCTAAGTCGATTACGAAAATGGGATTGATGAGTGAAAAAAGTCAATGGGCTCGTTTGAATGTATGTAATAAATTATCTCTTACCTGTCGAATGTCAATGAGCTACAATATTGAAACTTCAATGATCGTATGTAGGCGGCGATTATTTGAGAATCGCCGTCGGTAAAGAAGTTTTCTTAAATAACAAATCGCACATAAATAAAAATTAGCTAAGTTACTATCAGATGGTAAAGTAGAACTCCGGAGAATCCTCGCTAAATTCCTTATGATACTTTGCAAACAAAATATATTGTTGATTACAAAAATAAATTGTGCTAAAACAAAACAAAAAATGCCTTAAAAAGTACATATAGATATTGAAGAGAATACGGCAACTGATTAAATCGTCTCTTACGATAATCTTTTAACTTCTCAACAGACTCTAGATGGTACTACGGAGCTTCTTCTCATGCAGAAGCTTTTAAAAGCTCTCCCTAGATAGTCCCTGCATTCAATCAAGTCTATAAACTCAGTCACCAGGTATACAAAATCAGTACAAATCAATGTATCCTAGGCAGTAACCAAAAGAATTTGAGCAAATCATTTCATTATTAAAATAGCCGACTAGAAACGTCACTGTAGAAGCAATCAAGTAAATACCATCTGCCAGACTTCTTGTTTGTCTTGACGAGCTATCTTCATCACGGTCTGCACTATCATCCAGGGTTGACACTTAACACACGAGACGTGGAATTACTTCAACGAGACATCGATCCGCGTCAGGCGGGTGGATTTTAATACTACAGAAACGTTCGAGGCACGCAGTACAATAGGTAGAGGTACAACGGCCAAAAAAGAAAAAATTTTTTAAATTACAGTCTGCCAGAAGAGCCAGTAGAATCAGGAGAAAGAAAATATACAAGGCTATGCTCCATCAACGCAGATCATTAATCCTGAACGATATTAATTAATAATGTTGTAGATTCTTTTAATGAGGGATATATCAATACCAAAACGAATGGGAAAAAAAACTCGTACGAGAAAACAATCTCTTGATCCTACGTAGCATTCGATACGAAATCAATAGAGGATATCTGTATGATAAAAGCATTGTAGCCACAAATACTGGTTCGTTTGTCTGGTTCGAAAAGCACCTCCATTACAGGGAATATCGAGTACAACGGTATACTAGTATTACAGACCCAGTAAAGGACGGTTAGAAACGCTTAGATGTTCTCGACTAAGGTTAGGGGATACTCCTGTTTGCATTTTACTCTGCCAAGATACCCATCACGTCAATGCCTTGCAATAATACTGATAAGAAGATCCTATTCAATTGAGAATGTCGTGGCATCTATTTCTTCTTTTTATTGTTCTCTCAAACTCACCTATGTACCGAAGATGGCTGCGTACATTTATTTCGTTCGGAGTGACTTAGAGGTATAGTATCTATCAGGCACCTTAGTATATGGCATTTGAGTGACCTTTGACATTATTAGTTTATATATCACGTGTCGTCCGTACCGGATGTAATTTCATTTCTGCAAGATTTAACGAGTATTCTTTTGTAAACTCTGACGAACAAATGCTGCTTCTGGGATGAAAGTATTTAGACAGAGAAGATACGTACAATAGGGTGTGCGAACTAGGCGAGGAGTTGGCAAGGGAGATGCAAATGGCTGGAAGTGAATGTGAGCGAGAAAGAAAGAGAAAGACTTGAAAAGAGTACGAGAGCAGACAGACGTCAACCAGTTTACCTTGCGCCGAAACGTTTTATCTCCTTAACAATTCCATTAGAGGAAACTTCCAAAGGATGTTGTTGGGCTTTTCTCCTTTTCATCCTTTTACTTTAGTAACCCCTTACCTTCCCTCTACGGTATCTATACATACACATCTCCTCCTGTTGGGTTTTTTTCTCGAAGCACTACCGCGGTACAAGCCACTTGGCTTGGCCATACGAAACGACAAAGACCAAATTTGCTGATTTCTATTTTTTTTTTGTTTTCAGAAACTCTGCATTTTCTTTTTTATCTTCTGATCCTTCAACCTCTGTTTCTCTCAGTTCTTCACTTACTCCTGATAACGTATATACGACTTCTTTCTTTTATACCCTCAGTTCTGTACCACTCGGCTATATTTTCTAGCTCGTATAATAAATGATGGCGCCTTCACGTTTCAACGATTTGTATCATACTCAAGCCTGGTTTTTATGAAAATCTGGACAAGCGACAACTGTTCACCTGTCAAATATAACGCTCGACTACCGCGGCGTAGGTGAAAAATTTCAGGACTCTTGTCTATGGCGATGCCGAAACTAACTCAGAAAGAGGGAGCGAAACTGTCTGTCATAAAGAACACAAGTTTATCCCTTGGCTACGCACGCTGACTCGGTCAGTGTTAGGTACTTTATAGTAGAGTGAGAGAGGGTAGCAACCCTTGGGGCAAGAAGGAGAAATGCGAACCTGACAAAAAATGTTAATTCTCGCAACGTCATTAGAGAAGCCTGAGTTACACCGTCAAGCCCTGTAATTATATTCAAATTTAGAGGAAGAGTAGAGACTTTTCCAGAATGTTTATTAACAATCGACCATTTTTTTCTCTTTACAAAGATATAAAGGGATAATTTTCGTAAATGCTCATTCTGCTATATAGCCACTTATCATTATAATCACAAGTCCTTTTTATTACCTTTTGCTGACAATCTTATATTATTTAGATATTCACGTGTATCTCGAGATATCAAAAATTGGCTCGCACGTGATTAAATCTCCAAAAGAAAACGTATACGTAATCGTCGAATTTCCAGTGTTCCTCGCGGAATTATGTAACCGCGTCTTTCGGGGCGTAAAATCATTTGAATTAACCCGCGGCGAATAAACTGTCCAGTCTTGGATGTTTCCACGACAAACATCACGGCCGAAACATAGTCGGTCTTCTCGCTTCTATGAATGGAATAAGTTTAGTCGTTGGACGTCGAGTAAAGTTTAATTGAAATTGTACTACCACAATATATATATTTCTCGTTCGCCATTTTGTATATTTTATTCATTCCACTTCCCGCAATAGAATCTCTTACGAGCATTCTCTTAATCGTTCGTCCGCTTCTCATTAATACGTAGAAAATCCGTTGAAAGTTGGTCCGTCGGAAAGAGCGAGAAATTGAAAAATCCCAAAGTACCTTAATCTCCCGCATAAATTCCCGCATTTTATTTACTTTCTTGTTTTACTTATTCCTCTTAATTCTTTCACTTTCTTTCGCTCCTCCACGTATCCCGTTCGACTTGTAAAGTATTACATAATCCCAGCTTGAATAATCTTGACGACCCAATCGATCCTCTTTGCAACGGCAAATGGCTGACGGAGCTGTTACGTTTGCGTAAATAATTCAAAGGCACGATCGCACGATCGATACCAAGGATTATAGAGCGATTGGCATTAGCGACGGTACGTGCTACAAGCGTCTATGCATGCGTGACCAATAATGTCACACTGAATTACAGGGACGTGTCGAGGCGGTGCTACGTCTACAGTGTTGACACTCTCGCAAATCGTTTTAACGTTGGATTAACAGTCTTGTCTTTTTTAATACTAAAAAATATATAGTCCAAGAGCCATTCTGGTAGATAGTCTGATAAAATGATTATCAAACTTCCCTGACGCAGAGGACTCGTAAAAGCCTTTCAGAAAACACGTCGAGAGACTTTCATAAAATCGGACTGAAATTCTCACTGTGAATGGGAAATAAAGAGTGGACGGTAGCCCCCGAAATTGACGCCCCTTCGTACTATCCTCCGGGATAAGGGAAATGAAGGCCAACTGTAATTTCGAAGTTATGTAGCGTGAAAGAGACGTGTCGGATAACGAAGTCGTAGAATCAAAGACTTCGAGGAAAATGCATAGTCGTAAACGTACACGCTCTGTATGGTAGACTAGTTAAATTTCTTTTTTTTTTTTTCTTTAGTTTCAATGTGATAAAAAAAACGAAGAATAAATACGTCCGTCATCTATCCAAGAGGTTAATTAGTGTTTATTAATTGTTTGAATTAATTATTACTTACGGTAAGTATCTGTGTATCGATTTCCTAAATATATTTTGTTATGGTACATGATTTTGCCTCGTTAATTTACAAAATTAACGTCTGTGGCTTTAGCAGCCGGTACCGTGGAGTTTCTGCAAGGTAGACAAGCAGGCCAGGTACTGGCTGTTATTCAGTTTTGAAATATGAAGAAACTCCCTTTAATTTTGCTGTTTTAATTAACGTTTCTTTAACATGACTTTAACGAGTCACGAGTTCTGCCCTGTGTTCCTGGGCATTACTGCTAACACGAGTACCTTCGACACGTTGCACGAGCGAATCTTCTACCCGTGACTCTCCTTTGCCTTTTCCATTCTTTGCGCTAAAAATAGATTAAAGATTCCCGTAAAACGTGGTCACGAACAAAGAAAGGATTGTTTCAAAAGTTTGTTTTTTTATAATTTTGCCTGTGTTACAAAAAATGCAGTCCTATTCTCCAAGCTATAAGATGTGGATAGTCTTTACGTCTGATACGAAACATAACTTAGAAATAAAAAATGGCCAAGATCAAACACTAATTCTATTTAGATTATCATTTTTGGAAAATCTTTTCTGTCTTTAACATCAGGCAGCAACAACAAGCTTCTGTCTTTTTTTTTTTTGCAATGGCTGATTTCGGCCATCGCATTTTCTGCCTGTAAAGGGTAATGGAGCTATTTCAGAAGGATGACACGCCTTATGGCAGAGGCTACTTATGTACGTATGTTTACGCATTAGAGCATGTCGAGGCTAGGCTTTGTAATTATTGGTACCCAAGTTCCTGACCAGTGGAGACACGGCAAACTCCGTTAAAGCGGAACAAGGTATATTGAGAGTGACCGTCGATTGCGTTCATACGTGATTTTCATTGACTAACAAAGACGAAGAACGGATGAGAATAATAGCGAGGAAGTGAAATAGAAGACACGTCCTAGGGACCCTAGAGGATCGATCCAAGCACGTCACAAGACGCTATCTAAATTGACGTCGGTATTACATCGGACAAGGATATCCCATGGAAACATGCCTTGCGTCTTTAATAAGTAGGGCGATGGAAGGGCAGTTTAAAGTAAGTGGAGAAACATAACAGCTTGCGGTGAACAGCTCGGATAAGCATGCCTGAAGCAGTGCTGGAAGTGGTAACAAGAAGAAAATTACCAAGTATCAGGATAAGATAGGGAAGTATATATATACATATATATCTATATAAGAAAGTATAGATATCTTAAAGCATAGGCTGAAAACGGTAGTGGAATTTGAATGAACTTTTAGGTTATGGCGACATAAGGACATGAAACTTATTGTTTTGTTCAGTTTATGTTAAATCAATATTAATTACCATTCTCGACCCCTGACTTTATGTAGCTTCCTATGTGGTCTGACGTCATCCTGTTTTACCGGTCTTAGGATGGGCTATCTAAAATATTGACACTGGTTACGGTTACTTCTGACCTCCTTTTTTACATTTGGGGAATACAGAACCTATCCCTACCAACTATTCGCTATTCGATGTTAGGTCTAACCTCGACCTTTCTTCATCCACCAAGACTTTCATTTTATTCCTTCTATCTTCCTCCCAACCTTCAACAACTCTCTACCCAATCACCCCCCCTCTTTAATATACAGGATATCTTTTACCGTATGATTTTCAATTTATTATACAACAACTCGTCCTTGACCTGACCTTGAGAGGTAGACCTATTTATATGCACCTATCGTCTGGACATTTTTTTGCCCGTTGGAAGATAAGCACGAAGTTCATCCACTAGCTAATCAATTTTAGTAACGTCTAGCTATGAGGGATAAAAAGGGTAGTTTTAGAATGAACAGCCATGACTGCCTTCTGCATAATTCATAAGGATTGCTATTTACTATATTATCATGTTCCGTGCGTCCAAGGGTTGTAAATATTTGATTTGTCATTGGTTTAAAATTATTATAATATTGCTGCTTAATTTCCTGTCTTATCTTGCTTATCGTTTGAATCTTTACATATCATCGGAAGTGGTTCTCAATCTACTTTCTATTTAATCGACCAAAAATTGGTGAATGTCAAATAATATATATTATATTTTCATTTATTTTTTTTTATTATTTAATATTTAATATTATATTTTTTATATATTTTACATACGCGCGAGGACCCTCTACCATGCGGGAAGATCTCAAGGACTACTGCGAGATTCAAAATGGCTTCACTCGAGCGTTCAACAAGCCATAACGGAATCGAGATACTCGAGCCACTCGAGGGTTAAAACCACAAGAGAGATCAACCCCCGAGTTTCGTGTTGAATAATCGATTTCTTTTTTTTTCTTCTTCCCTAATTCTCTCGTACGTTCTTAATTTCTTCTATTTTTATTTCTCACTCCCCGAGAACTTACGCCTTTATAATTTCTTCGAGACACCGAAACAATGTGAATTTGCCGATTTTTCCCGACGTGTCTGAAATTGTCAATCCGATAGACTGAGAGAGAAAGATTTCTCGACTAGCTGGATCTTAATAATTCAAGGCACATTGCCGGAACGCAATTCAATAGAACTGATAAAATATGTTCTGTGTATATTATATAATACAACTGTATATTCAACTGTATCGTACGGTATTACTAAACAATACAGGAGGAAATTCTGTTCTAGACCGTAGTACATGTTATAAAGCCTTACGTAGACAACACCCGTCAGCCATCCAATTTCGTACTTGTCGAAAGAGAAACAAATATCATTAGAGATTTCCACATTGAATTTCCTGCGATACGTGTTGTTACGTCAATAACATTTCTGAACAAGTTGTCACATAACACCGGCGGCCATTATTGCACTGACAAATTTCTTCATTTTCGCGTATACAGAAACAAGAGAACAAAGTGCAGCTTTTAAATTAAAGTGTTACACGTGTATTCGAGGATAATAATTACTTGGTAACACGTATATAAGTAAATTTATATGAATTTATAATAAGGTTATTACACGTATCTGGATATTGTATTGCCATCTAGCGTTACGTTACTCGTACTAAGAATATACAGTACAATCTATTCGGCTGCACATTTGCTGGAAATTTCACTTGAAATTTTACACCAACTACCATCATCAGCATACCGCTTGAACGAAACAGAAATTCCTTAGGAAATATCCTGCTTGGGTTATACATATATATATATATAGTCGAAACTAATAGGCATAAATTTCTATAATGTTAACGTATATATAAAGTGATGTTAACATGAAATATGAAGACTGCCATTATCAGGCATACTCGCCTTATTTGGACGTTCATTTTTCGAACCGGATATAATCGAGTTTACATAAATCCCATTGGCGGGACGGAAGCCCGTCAACGAGCGTCGAAATGTAAATCCGCAAAAGTTTAATCGACACACGATAATTTCGTATTTGCGCTGCTCCCGAATATTTTGTATTCGCAGATGCGGTTAACGCGGCATGAACAAACACCATATACGTATTTCACGGCACGATTGATCTGTTGCTTTGACGTGGTCAATGGCGGGGTTGCCACCCTAAAAAATCCCAAGAGGAATATTCCGTGATTCGACGATAAAAAAGAGAGAGAGAAAAAAGGAACATACAACGAACGACGAAACAATGAAAAAAAAAGAAGAACTTGTAAAGCATCAGGCGTAATTCTCTAATTACGTCAGTGGCCAAATCGGACAACCACTGAAAATCGCTTTAAAATAAAAAGCAGAAAAATACCAGTTCCATCTGTGTCCATTTACTGTATCGAAATATATATATATCTATAGGTTTGTCTTATATATCTTTTTCGTATAATCCTTGAATTTTACATCACGTAAATATATCCCTGTACTCTTTTTCCCTTGGTACCCATTGAAACTCCATGATCAAAATATCCACTCCCAACCCATTTAAGAATTCAAGGACGATTAAAGGATCAGAATATTTGAATAGTTGAAAACACATTGATGTATGTCGTACTTAAATAATTGTTTTTTATCAAATTCTCCAACTATGCAGGCATTTATACAAATTTTATTCGAATAAAGAACTGAAGAGAACGCAGAGCTTCCATGAGGACTTCAGTCTAATGGCTGATCTGTTCCGGTTCTACCATCCTATACAGCTAACCAGCCACGATGATGGTACCGGAAGTACCTTCCTGCAATTTTCCAACAATTATCCTCCAGCCACCCACCCCTTCCTCCACTCTACTTTTCTACAACTCTCGTTCAAGCTGTGAAAGCACAGCCATTTTTCCTCGATTAAGCTACGCTTTTTCCAAGCTAACGAATTCTCATCTCGAGTTACGGTCACGCTGACGTATTACCTGCGGTAACCAGCGCTGCAGGTTTTTTTCTGGGATATGGCAGATTGAATATTTTTCAAAATATATTCCGACAATGGTAAAACACTGTAGGACACGAATCTTATGCTATTTATACATATAGACTTCGATTATATAATTAATATCAATGTAAACTATACAGCACTCCCCGATAACTGACACACCTAAATAGATTGATACCTTTTGAAACGCTTCAATGGATCACTAGAGCATAACAATTTCTATCGTGTGCAATCACTGTTTTGACTTCCTGATATTCATTTAAATCGCCGTGCAATATCGCTAAGGTTATTCATATATATAGATATATATTTAATAGCTAAGAAAGTTCAAAGGACAAACAGATAAGCTTTACTACCGTTCGTACAACCTTATTATCCTTTATAAGTGCATCTTTAAAGTAAAGATAAAATAAATGAATAAATCGATATGGATAAAATAATTATAGCCATATAAACCTTTGGCATCAGTTTGACCTCATATTCAAGTTTATGATCGACCATGGTTGCATGTACAGTGCATTATGTTGGCCTATCGATTTTGCACCCTGAAAAGAGGGCCTGTCAAATAAATTTTTCAATGCGTTTTTAGTAACGATAAATTCGTTAGCGGGCTTGACGTTGATTCGAAATTTTTGAGAAAAATGTAAATAAAAAATTCGTCCGTCCATGTCGATGCGCAAACTGGCTTCGATATTGAAATTTTTAATAAAATAGAATTTATTGGGATATCATTGGTATCCGTATTGACAATGGTACCAATCAGGACACTCATGGTGACCCTATGTCCCAGTTAGGTTGCATAGTGTCACCAATGTGAACGATATTATATATGTATGTATATATATATCTGCTTATCAACTAACAGCGGTCCACTGCACTATCAAGCAGATTGAATGAATGAGTTAAGTTTTCATTGCGCCGATGTGGATCGCACAGGGGATTCTATGTACGCGGAGTGGCGTCGCGACGGAGAAACCGACGGACGAACGGCACCGACCAGCAGCCAAGCCAACGTCAGAGTGCTCTCCGACGTCGTCGCGTCCGTATCTGCCGATTGCGTTTATCGGGTATCGCGAAAGAAAAAAGGGACATTTTTTTGAAAAATCTTTAAAAAAAACCGTCGACAGCGAATGACGGCATATTAAAAAATCTGTAGGAATAAAAAAAAATATATTAAAGAGACGCTATCCAGTGGTTGTCGATTTTCAATTCATCATCAAAACTTAACAAGACTGTCGATCGATGGACGTTCGTTACCGGCAGGAAAATATTGCTAAATAATAATTGCAATTAAAAAATAAAATAAAAAATAAAAAATTGGAGTTTACGAAATGATCTTCTGAGTGTTTAAAGACTGTGACAATCCTCGATGATCTTTAAGCTTCGTTCTTCCGTATCTACAGTCTATTTGAAATATTCTCTATTCATTAGTAGAAAAGACTGAATTGCTTCATCTACGATCTAAAGTCTAAATTGATAAATTTCAATCGATCTTAAGTCATCAAGTGAAGGTACGTCGTGTAACCCGTGAAATATTTTCTTACGCAACGTTCCGCGACGTCCCAGCGATGACGCTGTCCTAATAGTGATAAACTTGAAGCTATTGAATCAATCATTTATTAACATCGAATAAAAAAAAGACAAATTATTACTCAACCAGTGGAACCTCAGTGAAGATCTCGTGAAGATCTTGGACGATGAGGTTCTACACCCTAGTCCTATTCCTAGTCAGTTCCACGTGGGCGGACAATGGATTGGAGCAGGGCCCTAATTGTTCCGAACTGAAGTCGCAGGAGGCGTTGGATCTGAAAAAGGTAAAATTAGACAATATAATTAATAAGGCTAATTAATATTTTTGCCTAAAATTCTCAAAAACCGTCATCCACCTGACAAAACGGACTAAGATAAATATGACGTCGTCTGCCATAAAGACAGCTCAAAGGTCAAGTACGAATATCAATATCGAATGAGCATTAGTGAACTTGCGATTAGCATAACCTGCATTTAAAAATCATGCACTGAATATAAAGCGTCGGTACAAACTGATTTATGGGCAAGCTGTTGCGGGAACGATGTTCGTCCCATGGATTCGAGATCGGTCGTATCGTAGCAAAAAGGCAGACAGTGAAAGAGGAAAAGCAGGCTTTACGATTTATGATAGGAAGGAGTCAAGGATAGGAGTAAATTTACTGCCAAAAGCATCCCTTCTCGACAGGCACGTATCGTGAGATTTTTTTTTTTAGACTCTTACCAGTAAACCAAAGAAGATCTTGGAGACTGATGCGTCCAGATAGAGACGAAGTTCGAGGCATCAGTGAACCCTTGGGATTGAATAATTTTTCCCTGTTGGTATTACAGGTGAACTCTATAAATAAAAGAAAATGTATAGATATAGAAGAAAGAGAAATCAAAATTATATTACAACCAGGGTTATACGAATCCGTAGAATGTACCTCTTGGGCACTGGTTACGATATTATTCTTGGGTTTAAGTAGTTACGGTAGTTGAAGCGCCAGACCTTTAGTTGCCTGTGGTGACTACATGGTACTAGTCTGGATGCGCTCTGTATAAGAATTCTATAGCTAACGGGATAGTGTGTTACAGAGGATTCCAGGGTGTAATCTTGCACGATTCAGAGCTTCCTCTTGGATGTATTTCCTGGGTGAGGCGAAACTTCCACGGAAAGCTCTTACAGGGAGAAACGCGCTTTTAGTGTACGCTTAGCTTTCTGTATCTTTGTGCTCTTTCTCGCTCTACCTTACTCACTCTCTCTCTCTCTCTCTCTCTCTGTTTATCTGTATCTCTCTATATATATGTATATAAATGTTTGTGGTCTTCCACGGATTTGGCTTTTTGTCGTTTTGCCGAGGCACTCACTTCGAAAGCGTCTAATACCTGGTACCGCGTATATACAGTAGAACGCTGTATATCTCTTATGGGGTTAAGTGCAGATTAGATCCGAAGGTTTCAGTATTTCTGAGAAAGGCAACGAAAATGGTTTTAATAAACATATATATATATATAAAGTCAAGTAAAAAGTGACGCGGAAACCAGAGATACACGTTATACATATTTTTGCAACTCGTGTCGCTGTACTTGACACGCGTAGCAGTGTCTACCAGCTGGACAAATTTTGGCGACCATAACGCGCCGAAGGGCGACGTATACGAAAAAACGAAGAGATAAAACCAAGCGATGACGCCCTGCGTTCCGACGGGGTTAGTCCTCGACTAATGGATCGGAAGGAGCGGTCGGTTGGAATTGTCTCGGAAAATAACAACAAGCTTGACAAACAGAGAGGAAAGCGGAAAGAGTGTGTATAAAGGTAAAGGATGGATGGCAAGGACCACGTTTCCTGGTGCGGTATCTCATAATGGAGGAGGATAGCGCTTTTATTATTTACAGGATGGAATATTATTCGGTCGAGATATAGAGCCAACATGACGATATATATATATATATATGAATGCCAAAGGGAGAATGGTGGAATACGAATACAGATAATATATATATATGCAGTACTCTATACATATATAATACACGGCAAAAGTGAAATCATTGTGAAAGATAAAAAAAAGAATTAAAAAAAAAGGAAATTGAAAAATGACATATTCAATAACAAAAAATTCTTCCCATTCCAATGCCGTACACACAAAATACGTAATCTCGAATTACGTCATACGTGTAATCGCAATTGGGCCAAACTGCATTGCATGGAAGTGAATCTTGCCCATGACGTCAGATTCTGCTGAAAACCCTAGGAATTTCCAGGGATCCAACCTAAACCTGGTGCATGTGCCTGACGTGGGTACCCAGTCTAAGTAAATACCCCATATATGCAGTGCATCCATAGGTACATACATACCATATACAGAGATATACCTTGGCGAAAGCATAACTGCATATATCGCCAGGAAGTAGCATCGAATTTTGACGTGCATTCTATTATGCAGCGAAGTGCATTCGTGCAGCTAGCACGTTTACGTAGCGTACAGGCAGCCAAATAAAAGGGAGGGGGGAAGAGAAACGTATGTGGGTACGGAACAAAGAGGAAAAGGAAGAAATAGAAGAGAGTATAACCGGCGCAACTCGTCCATTACGTTGGATACGTTTAAATGCATTTAAAATGCATTCTCAAGCGCGATCCAAGAGTAGAGGGTGAAACTCCACGATGCTTACGTTTGCTGCATTGGGATCGTCAGTATAATCTGGGATACCTGTGAATGCACTGTATACCATAATTCTATGCACATATATATATATATATATATATATATGCAGATATCAAACGTGGCTTAGCGTACCATTTGGGGAATACGTATTCTCGAATGCATCAGGTAATGCAAGAATTCCGACGTTTCTAGCATTACGCTATTCTAGATCCTTCGGTTGTTATTACCATTTGAAAAGGCGATGGATATTGCCGATAACATCGATTCCCTTGGGAATCGCAAGCTTAACACAAACCCTTTCTGAAAATGAGTGGGACACGTTTAGGTACAACCGGATGCTGAAGTCATGACAGCATAGTGCATAAAAGTACATACATATATAAATAATGGCTGACTAAGGAATTTTTCTCACTAGACAATATTTCCCTACGAGAATAATCGAAAAATATTCCCCTAGGGCAAATCTGTATGTGTATACAAGGGTGTATATATGCATTCTCTGCTCTATGGATTATATCGACTATCGATCGTCTAATGCACTTATCTCTTATATATAAACATATCTAGAGAAATATAGTACATAGTATTATATATATGTATATATATATATATATATAAATTCGCGAAGAGGAAAACTGTGTCTAGATGTTACGGGCTTATGTATAGAAAAGATATATCGGTAGGAGCCGAAGAATTAATGCACTTCGAATGTACCGAAAGGTTTTACCTGTATATGTATATATATTGGCACAGTAGAAAAATCGATGAAAAATATAATAAACAGTTATCGGATACCCCTTTATGTTAGAAGATATACGATATCCTCGATGGCTGTATACCATATGATATTATTTGTACCGGAAAACTGTGCTACGATATATATGTAGTATATTTGTCCCCTTTAATTTTAAGATCCATATCGAAGTAACGTTATCCGAGAAACGTAAAGATATGAAAAAAATTGTTTAATCATTTATGGGATGGTGATCCGGCGTACGCGGGATAATTTTCTGATGTATATTATATGTATATAGATATTCCGTAGAGCAAGTTTCACGTCCATTTCAAAGGAGATAACTTAGGAGATGGAATTTCCTGGAGAGATAGTGGTGTCAAAGATCGTAGGATAAGTAAAACGGAAAATTTTCAAAGAAGCGAAACGACACCGCGATACGGCGAATTCTATTCGCACTGTAAAGGTAAGAAGATAGGGGTTCCCGAGTGCCGTTCCTTTGAAAAGGTAAACGCGAACGTTTATTCAGTGACTCTATAGGCGCTTGGCCAGAGAGGCAGAGAGGCAGAGAGAAGAAGTAGATAGCCCCGTCCAGGACCTATGCAACAGTAGAAGCCCAGAAGGAGGTTTCAAAGCACAAAACGCGTTCATAAGGCAGAAACTTAGCCCGACTCGAGGAAAACTTTCTTCAGTCTTGAGTTTACCTTAAGAAACAACTACCAAAGTTCAGTTAAATACAAAATATAATAGTAGGAGTGTGAAGTTAATGGCCGCCAACGTCGCTGGTACTCGTACCTACCGCTAGTGGCGTTTCGATCGCTGTCATGGCGACTTCTGACTGATCCTCTATGCGTATAGAAAAGTTTGACCACTAAAAGCAATGCAAATGCTCCCTTATCAGTAGTCAGTCGTAAAGTCATATCTACAAGAGAGATTATCGTCCTCCGGATTTATGTATTTACCTAATCTAACATAAGTTATACCATTCTTAACGTTTCTTAACCATAAATGCAAGATATGGTTAGGATTCCCACGACCGTGTAAAATCGTTGTAGACAGGATTATCATCATACAACTTCGTGAAATCGTATAGCTGAATGGCAGCGAGGATGAGGCGAATTCACTCAGGGGAATATCTCCGTAAACAACTAACCTTCCCATATGGGATACAACCTAACTACAGACTGGAATCCTACAACCTACAACCGTATATGCGTTAAGTACCGAAGCCATAGCCATGCGTTAAACTTCTCTACGTACCCTCCTCCTCCATGACTTTCCATTCGGTCGAGCATGAGAACATTTTGCACAAGAAGCCATTCTCAAGAGCTTTCTGGAATAAGTCAATATATATATAGATATACAGTTATAAATATATATGAATTTAATTACGTAAATTAGCAAGGTAATTATCAATTTCTCCTGAGTCAAATTTGCCAAATATCTTAATTAATGCCAGACACAGGTACTAGACGTAGGAGTGAACTTGTATCATGATTTGTAAATATAATTGACGCTCAGGCTGGATGAATTTTTGGGAAAATAATTACTTGATATTTCGAAACGTCGATTTACTAAAAACGCCCTTCACCGGGGTCCGCTACACCCTACTCGTAAGCTTTTCTTTGCTTTTACTTCGTATGCTGCCTCTGTGTCACTTCGCTTCCGAGTTATGAGCTACCCTTTGTTCGTGAAGTTTTGGGAAAATGGGAAAGGGCTCTACCGACGACTTTCTGAAGAGATTTTTCGTGTTTTCTAGTGACGTCTTCCCTCAGCTGTGATTATTCGTTATGGTGGGATTACGAAGTCCCATGAAGATATAAAAGATATTTTGTACAAAAGTTACGTATAAATATTTTGTAGCTTATGTACAACGAGGTGTATTTTTTAAGTATTAAAGTTTACTTTTTTTTCATACAACTTTACTTTTTAAGCATCATACATTGTAGGTACTGTGTCACTCTAATGTACCACCTTTGTGATATCAAATATTAAACTAAATTTGCCATTCGGATCAGTCCAGGATCAAAATTGCTGGCTGGTGGACAATTTCA
>JARPRG010000294.1:238792-274284 GCA_031001745.1 Hartigia nigra
TGTGATATCAAATATTAAACTAAATTTGCCATTCGGATCAGTCCAGGATCAAAATTGCTGGCTGGTGGACAATTTCACAGTAGTCGATTCGTATAAGTTGTTAATACATAATTTTCAATTTGATATGCAAATCAGGATATATTAATGACAAGTGTAATCAATTTATTAATTAATGCTATTACGATTTTCTATTTTGGATGTTCAATGAGGTTGCCACGGTGAAAGCAGGTTTAAAAAATTCGCCAGGATTAAACGCGACAAATTTGAATTTATTTAGTAGCGAGAAGGATGAATCAAAAGAAAAATAACAGTAAAACAAGATACAAGGGTGCTTTATCGATTAAAATATAAATAAATAAAATCTCGAATAAAAAAAAGGAGCAAAAGATATGCGATAGGCTTAGCGTATCTTGACTTTTTTTCGTTTTTTAGCTCAGCCAGGGTTTACTTGGAAGACCTCATTCCCTCTCGGTGGCTTCTCTTCCATCTCTTTTTCCCTGCCTCTTTCACTCTTTTTCACGCACCTCTTTTTTTTTATTCAACTCTCCACCATCCTTCACTCTCTCCCCTTTCATTCTCTTGAGCCTGTGTCCAACAGTCGCTTGACGGATTTATACCGAATACCCTTCTTTAAAAGCCCTTACAGCGTTCTTAAAAGTGATTAGGTTTCCTAGACTTGTCGCGGGACCGTCAATGCAAAAAAAAAAAGAACTAACTCCATAATACCAATAGAAATAAATCTATACAAACTCGTGAAATAAAATCGAATGCATAATTAAATTCATTGAAAAATTCATGAACCATAGGACATCACGTGTCCAGCTGTGCCGTAGTCATAACAAACGTCTACATAGTACACGTAGCCATTTTTTGTCTATCGGTTCTAAAATGAATATTTAATAAGGATAGTAATCCAAATTTATAGAGTTAGTAGAAAGGAGATTTAAAAAAAAAAAAGATACCAATAAATAATTCCGTGGTATTTGCGGTTTTCTACGTTTTTTTTTTACTGCTTTCTCCCTCTCTCACTCGTTACTCTATGATTCTGTCCTAGAAGCTTCTGCGCGCTAGAGATTAAAGGAATTTTAATTAAATACGGAATTCGCCTTTCATCGATTCAAAGCTTAAACCAGGATGCGTATTGATTCCATCCAGTTTTATATTAAAACTCAACCGACGCATTTCCTTCTCTCGCTCGCAAGTCTCTCTCTCTCTCTCTCTTTCTCTTGGTAATCTTATATTTCACTTATGGTCTCCATTCGCCTTATACACCCACAGTTTCTCATTGCCTTTAATACCCTCTTTTTTCTCTCTCTCTCTCTCTCTAACACACTAAATATACGCATTATAATCCAACGTCACTTTATCACATAACTTTGACTCATTATGCGTGACAAAATTTGTCAAACACGCATTTGCATCTTTAGGAATTTTTAAATGAGCTGTTCGAGTAGTACGTTAACATTCAGGAAAACATAGGACAGTACTACTAATCGACGAGATTGGAGAAATTTTATTGACTGTGATATACGATACGGAATAACAAATTTGTTTGTTATTTATTTCCTTTTTTGTTGGCAAAATAATTATTACGCGAGACACCGTAGCGCGATAACGTATTTTGAATTCCGCGCGAAAATTGCCATAAAATTAAACGTAATCCAGTGAAGAATAATATCCTGCAGTGCAACGGCGACGCAGATGCATGGCCTATAATTCGTATAGAATTTTTGCCCGGCTTTTCCGGCTGGAATTGCAATTTCGTGCCCTGTGATGGTGGGCAATTAAAATAATGAAAGTGCAAATTGGACCGGCCATTGTCACAATATACGAACGTATATACCAAGCTCTCTGTATTTTCTGGTATTTATTAATAAACTGCATTCAATAATGTACAAAAGAGACTTTTATAGTTCACTCTATGTCCATACGAAAGATTCACAGATTGGCAGATATCATCTGATACCCATACAGTGTTTACTGTGCATAAATGAAATAGCTGATAATAAATTAATTGAATGATTTTACAATCTTTCAGATAATGGACACGTGGTACGTTATGGAAATATTGGAGCACAAATTAGAACCAGGAAAACCAATGGGCGGAATGCGAATTGTAGTCGACACCTGTCCAGTGATACAACTGACGTCACCATCTAATTATCTATTGAAGATGCTGTGGACCGAGAGTTTAGGTCAACTGGAATACACATTCAGAGTACTTGATACAAGAAGTCCAGGATTGTGGGTGTCGACAGCATTACAAAATGGTAAATAGGAACGAACCTTAATTCCAATAACATTGTCAAGAGTATAGGATATATTATTTAAAAAATAAATATAAATTCCAACTTTAATCTTCAACCCCTGACAAATCCACCGAGAGACGATTCGAGCTGATGAAAGTATAAAAGTTTTTTCCCAAGCGATTATCATAAGCCAGGGTATAGGTGCCTAGAAAGATGGTCCGACCTTATTTACATACGTCTTATCTTACAGATAGAGTTTTCCAACTCTTTCAATAAATTGAATTAACACCCTAGCAAATTTGACTCTTTGAAAAACCTGGTACCAGATTTTATCAGGATATGATATTACGTGAAGAATGTTTTTTGAAATGAATCGATTGCTTGACCTGCAAATTCTCCATTCGAGAATAAAACGGAACTGAGCTAGATTCTATTCTTAGTGAAATTCTTCATATAGTTTCATAAAAGAAATTGCAACTTAAGAAAATTCCTCAAATTATTAAGAACAGTTACCTCGGTTGCATAGTATAAATTCCTATTAACCTTCAAGCATCTTGAACGGCTTCAAATGATATAGACTAATTGTAAGATTCGTTTAGCTTCAAGCCCAATCGATTCTCTATACCCATTACCATAACAAAGTAATTACGTGTAATATTACAAATGTCCATGCTCGTTCACATTGCTAGATTGCTACTATCAAGAGTATACTATCGGTTATTAGATTATATAATTTCCATAGCAACAGGGTGACCAATTTTCTTATTAAAATCGAGCCAATTGAACGGCTTCGGAAGGGACAAGAAAAGTTGCCGGTTGCCTCTTTCCGTTTATATACATATATATGTAAAATGCACATATGGCAAAGTTTCGCGTATATCAACTAATTCGTAGCAATAATCGTCACGTAGCAATTATCCTTAATTAACCTCTCTGATGCAGGCACCCTGGTGGGAGAACACTATAACCAATTCGCGGGTAGCGTCCACGTGATGAAGGCAGTAGCAACGCACATGGTACTGACGTTTTGCATGAGAAAACCAGAAACTCAGCTGTTCTCCGTCCTTCTGTCCCGCAAGCGTGCACTACAGAAGAGCGACATAAAGGGTGTTCACAATCTTCTATTTCGACGACGATTGAACATCGTTAGCACCCGAGCAACTTGCGCCAATGCATCAGGAAACTCCAGAGGGACCTTCACACTCGGATGGATGGCTCTACTCGTGTTATTCACGAGCAGCTTCTTCTCGACGATCATCCAATAATGAACGATGATCTGAATACATTTTCCTTTATCTTTCACTCTCTCTCTCTCTTTCATTTCATCCTATTTAGAGACAAAAAAATTTCCCAAGGACGCTGCGTGTTGCTCCTCGTTGATCCACATGTGGATCGGAGAATTGAATTTTTATGGACGAGGTAATACGATCTTTTTCAAGATCGCGTCTTTAAGTTATCTTTGACGTAACCTAAAAAACATATAGATATAATAAAAAGAAAAAGCTAATAACTCGTGCGAATGCCTGAACGAATCTGTAGAACCGCGCGAATCGTAGAGAGACAAAGATATATGAGTAATTAAGAGCGAGAGAAGGACGTGTGAATATTTGTGTGAATTTATGGGATAGTAAGACCGAAGACCCATTTGGTTCTGGAATATTGGATTGTGCCAGGTGAGATTGTCTTAAGGGAGCCAAACGGAAGCCAGCTGCGCTTCGAAAACTTCCTCTGTAAACTATAAGTAAACCAGTTGTTGTTAAGCGTTCACGTGCAATAGAATCATTGTCTCCCACGGGTTCCGTTTTGCCGTCGTTCCAGAACATAATATACACGTAGCATGTATATATCCAGGAGAACCTTCCCAATCGCACCCATTTAATTATATGAAATACGATTAAATCGTGCGCGCGACGCTCACACGGGAGAATTTACTATAACGCGACTCGTTGAGATATACGTTAATATCAACCGAGAATGATTAAAGTGCGAATGGCTATTGGCGTGCGTTATGTTTAACCAGCTCTATAGAGTCTTTATTTATTGTACAGACGCTCGATTAATGATAATTATATTAATGCAAATTGTCGTACAACGCTTAATGTGTGTATAAATATAAGGCAATAAAGGTGAGATTGAAATGTTTAGAAATATCGTTTTTTTCTATTGAATTTCGTTATTTTAAGTTATCACCATTTTCCCGCCTAAACTTTTTACTCCATATTCATCCCTACGTCCGACTCCTCTTTGTTCTGTTTTGTATTATATGCTTCTGCTGTACTTTCATTGCCTTCGGCTGCTTGACTTTCTAAATAAGAGAAATGTTCTACTATATGTCTGACTTTTAACCAGATATATATATATAGCTGTATAGCTGTATAGCTGTATAGCTGTATAGCTGTATAGCTGTATAACAAGTCCAAAGTAACTTCTACATAAGAAATGATACCAGTAACTGACTAAGAACCTAACCCGTCACTCGGCTCCGTGTAGCGAATGTTCGTAAGAGGAAGAATGCAGGAGTACAGAGGGTCCAATAATTAAGGTTAATTCAACAATTAACCCCACCCTCGATCGCATACGACTGCACGCCCACATTCTCGGTCCTTGTGTCCAAAGCAAATTAACCCTTCTATCTGTCTTTCTTATTCTCCTGCCTCTCAGAGTCTCTCTCTCTGACAATTTGCTCCTGGTAATACATACTATCACTACTATTCCCTAGTATATCTATCTTTCTGATGACTTTCCTCTATTTTTTTAATTTACTTTCCTTTATCTGCCATCCCTCCATCACCAGCTGTAGCCAAGAACCCTCCTTACGTGGAGAAGTCGAAGTACCAATTGCCGGAAGGCTGAAGAGAAAAACCGTATGAAAACTTTCTTCGACCCCGGTAATTTTCTTGACTATCTTAAAACTTGCGATGAGTAACGTATAGTACTTACAGCTAAAGAGTGACAGTAAGAGAAAGAAAAAAAAAAAAAGATTCGTCGTTTCGCTTCACCCAATCATTACGTTTGGAAAAGAAATGATATAAAAGAGAAGAAAATAGCGGAACAATTACCTCATTGACGATATTACCATTTTAATTTAGACGTGGGTGTACAGGTCACCGTCTAAGGAAAGATGAAGATAATAACGATCCAGGAACTTTCGGTACGCAACCTTTTAATTCGACAAACAAGCAGATTGATGAATTAACTAATCGCTCTATGGTAATGAAGTGAATAATTTCAAACTACTCTTCAGACTACGCCGACAGTCACGTAAGTATCACGTACAATGTCAAAACGTTGCATAAAGACACCATAGTACTTATCTCTCTCTCTCTCTCTCTCTGTCCCTCTTCTTCTCTCTTTTCCTCTTTCGCAACTATGCCGTAGGTGTTCCAGCTGTTACTTCAACATCTCGTAATGCTACTTTGCGTACCTACACGACAGGACGCTCAAATTTACGGGTTTACGGGTTTACACGTTGTACGTGCACCGAATAAGAACTTTATTAGATTAACGCTGCCTCCAATTCTCTATTATAAAATACGTAAGCCCTACCGGTACTGGCACTGCCAAGAGCTAGTCAAAGCATAGATTACATACAATATAATCTACCTAAGGACATCGAATTGTGCGGATGTTACCATAAGTTACAAATTTAATTTAAAATATATCCGAAAGATGGCGCTACTGTCGCGACTAACGTTTTCCTCTATAGAAGCTACAGTTTTTCACTGACTCATTTTATTAAGGTTTTTTCTTGTAAACACTGGTTTATCCGTCAGTCGATTAAACTATGAGAAGGATTCTTGTTCAACTATTAGAGTTTGACTTACAATTAGATAGGTTATAAAGGTTATAGAACTCTTTCTCCATGGGATTATGTGAGCTTTGTTAATAAAGGATGGACAATATGTATAGGGTGTACAAGTTATGGATATTTGTACCCAAGGTGCAGAAAGCGCGAAGCTACGTATTACGTACGCAGTCAGACGCTGATATTACTCAGTCGACCGTGTTAAATTCGCGGAGGCGTGATACTCGCGTCGTGAACAATTTCCTTACACGCTGATGAACCGAGCCTTTCACGTTTTACTAAGGGCCATTTTGTTGGACGTCCGAGAGAAAACAAAAGAAATAATAATATGACACATAAAGAAGAGAACTACTCATACACGTTATATGTGAATCTGCAATAACGTAATAATCGTAATAACTGGTTCCTTTGATTTTTATACTTCGATACGGAATGAAAATGGCGATGGTTCGTTAATACTTCACATGTACCACAGCTCTCTCGTTAACAGCGTACGAGGGATGAAATTACTATTTCGATTTCATTACCCAGGGATCCGTTTACAAGGGCGGTTTTGCGTTTCAAAAGAATTTTCTACATTCTTTTTTTTTATCGTTTTCAACATACTCTTTCTCTGCGGTGGGTACGTTACGTTCATTCAACCACCGGATACTGCGGCTACTTTATTGTCATTTATTTTCATTGCCTTATACATATGAATGGCACACGTGCGCGGCTACTTTTACGCGGTCAAAGCCACAACGCTAATTGCGGCACGTGAAAATCCGCGGTGTACTTAACTTTCGAATTTATTTCGCATTTTTCTTACCGAACGAGGATATCGGTACTACCGTATCCACTGCTCGTATACTGTATGCATGATACACGTAAAAATTCGCATTGCATTTTTGCGAATCGCCTACGAAAATTTACAGGTCGCTGATTACCTGACTGTCTCCACGGCATTGAGAATTTACAAAGCGCGAGTCAGCACGAAATTTTCAGTGGATGGACATTAAATTCTGTGAGTAACCAAAATAATAATAATAAAAATACAGAAATAAAACAGACGTAAAGAATGGCTGGAGAGAACAAAAAATTTCGGAAGATATGCGCGGGCAAAAAAATATATATATATGTATATTTGTACATATGTAAAAATAAAGGACTAGGAGAATTCGCACTGTATTCGTATATATCAGAATTGATTAATTGATTTACGGTGTTAATTACCTATTTAAAAAAATGTCTTTTCTTATTCCTTAGCTTTCTGCGTAATTGATAGTTTCTTAATAAAAAATCTGCAAATAAATTTCACACGAATATTTGTACTGTGGTACATGACGTCATTATCTCTCCGTCACGTAAATCCGGTTACCTAGAGATCTATTCTGTACTAACTTGATACGCGGTTTCTAACGAGCTTCAAATTACTAATAGGAATAGATAGACACATGTGTATATACCGGGTAATTCAGTCCAAACGCATTCACGTGCTCACCCATTTGATTCTTATGGTAAAATCATGTTCAGGAGGTGCGTTTAGACAGAGCAACCATGTATAGATATAGTAAACGTTTGGTGTAGGATCAATTGACGAATCACTGATATGATTGACGGTATCAAAGCCTTTGCCGCCTCCATTATGCAAACGTTGATGGATATTCATGTAAATCAATCTTCACGTTGTTAACAAGAAAGTAAGCAAGTTTGAATATTATTAAGGAGAAAAGAATTCAAGTAATCAAGAAGAATATCAGGTTCGACCCATATGATAAAAAAAAATACAAGAATTCATTGCTTTACGTCTCAGTAATCCCTACAAATTTTCAGTGACGTAACTCGACCTTCATCAGTAGACACAGTTGCGACAATCATACATTTGAGATTCTCAGGAGTATTCAGGAGAAAAGATGCTGGAGCATCACTAGAGAGGAATGAGAATAAAAGGAATAATGGTGTGTCAGTGATATAACTGGACGGCTGTCTGACTCATCAATTTGAATCAATTATCCCCACAGTCGCTACTCCCTGTGGTAGAGGAGTGAGAGGTATGTTTTTTTTTTTGCGAAATCAGTTACGCGAAGATCGTATCGTTACGTGGAGGATGGAGCATATAGATGGCGGGAAATTCGAATGTTTGATCAAAATGATTGCAATGGAAAATCGTAGTAATGAGCAAAGAAAAATAAATGTTTGTCGGGGTTACAGAATCAGGATATAAGGGTGCTTCTGGTTAGGATGAAAGTCGAGGAATTGATATGGGATAGGTATATCTATATAGCCTATATAGCCTTAGCTCCTGACATTTCGTCACGATAAAAAGAAAAATATTTTGCAGTCAGCTTTTCTCTCCTTCTTTCTCTTGCTCTATGACTCTGTGTACTCTCTCCACGCAGTTCAATAATATCTTCCATGGACCAACCGGTGGCTTTTGATAAATAGTTCCCTGCGGCGGATACAGCCTATGGGGACGTTAGTGAAAAGGGCCATTAGGCGGGACTAGTGAAAAACGAATTGTCAGCCTGTGCACGGGTGGACAAGTTCAATGAAGAATAAAATAAATGGTCGTTTAGCATCTTTTTGGAGAAAGAGTTATTCGACGGTAGGAGGAAAGAAACAAAGTAAGAAAATAATAGAAAAAGAACCAAGCGGGGAACGACTCGTTTTTTTTTTATACCCCTTTCGATGGAAATGAAAATAATTAATCGAGCATACTTCCTACCGGCTTTCATTCGGAATGACAGTTTTAGGCAGTACAGTAGAAAATCGGTGACGGGACAATGAGGATTCCCGATTTCATCGGAATACTCGGTATTATCATAGCCAAGAGGATTACTCGGCAAATAATTAGAGGAAGGAAACGAAGCACTTCGGCTTAATTATTAATTTCTTTGGGAGTGCTGCTATATTCTGATGAAAACGGAAATAATTAATCAACTGGCGATGATGCTGAATATAAGTGTATATAAATGTATATTGCAGAAAAATTATTTAATGAATTTAAATACGAGTCAGAAACAGAGGTTAGAGCTTATTGATACGAGGATCAGGTTATGGATGCAGAACGTTCTAGAATGAAATATATAATATATATACATATATGTGGCATGTATTTAATATATACAGAGTAAAAACAAATATTTTCACATAAACTTTTTCTTTCTGCAGAATTTATCACTGTTCTCCATTGTTCCTACGTAAACTATAGAATTAAACTGCTTTGCGAAACTGAATTTCCAGCCGATGTAATCCGAATCTTAAATTCTCCTTTAACGAGCCCTCGATAGTTCAAAAAGGAAGGAGCTCGTTATCCGCATCTAGCGTCGTTAAACTTCGCCAGAGCAAACCGCCTTCCTAGATAACAGTCCCGGAAATTAAACAGCCAAACAAAACGCCCCTATCGATCCATTCCTTTTCTGTCCAATATTCCATACGAGTACGAGGAACATTAGCATCCGTTAGAAGTAAAGAAAAATGTCGAAAGCTGCAAGAGGGAGAGGAGAGGTAGAGAGAGAAAGAGACAGTAGAATTCAATGGATTCCAGAAATTAATTCATAGAATCAAATAGCAATAATTGCTCTAGAAAAATTGTAAGCGCATTGTTAATTAATCCACTAATAGCTATGCTAATTAAACTCTCAAGTGTTTCTCTCGTTATTCTTCGTTCAAGAGCCTTCTTTATCTCAGCCCAGATTCTTAAGTCGCAATCGACAATGAAGAGGCATTTTTCTTTAATCTGAATCCCCTTAGAACACAGACCGACACAAGAACACACAGCGCTTGTGTATATACACAACAAATATTTTGTTTATCTCCTCTTCTCTATCTTTAGTAAAAAAAAAAAAAATCCATGATATCGTTAACGCTTCGTGTATCAAAAAATCTTGAAATACGTTCAGCGCTTATTTTTGTTCGATGCTTGTAAATTTACCGCTTGCCGTGTGCGGTTCGCGTTTATGCAGTCAATTTGACAGATTGCGGTTTCTTTAAAAATATAAAGATACGAAATAATTGTTTATTCGTTCGTGAGAATTTGTATGGGTGCTATATATGTAAAAGAGAGAATCGTCGTATGGTTTTAATGTATCGTATTGAAGCATTGAAGGCGACACACGATTACATGACGCTTGTAATCTGCATGAAATGACGCAATTAGAACGCTGACATTACCATAGCAAGAGGGCTACCATGCTACTTCCACAAGATATTCGCGCATTGCCCCAGGGTTTAGAAGCAAACTTCACTATCGTACACGGGATAACGAGAAATGTAATATCCATATAAAGAGAGCCTGTATGTAGCAACAGCTATCACCATAGTTTAATTCTCCTAAAGAATTTGACCATCAAGCTCAGCCATCAGTAAGGGAATAATTTTCACCAGCTCTATAAAAGGTATACGTAAAATTAAAAGCACAAAGAGAAAAGATATAACATTAGCAAACAAGCAGTAAAGAATTACTAGGGCGGATGCCTAATCGATTTTCAATTTTCATTCGAGATAAATTTCGTCCCGAAGGGAAATGAGAATTGATTATGCGAGGTAAAAAAAAAAGAGTGCTTTACTCCCTTCACCCTCGGTCTATAACCTGACTTAGTCCTTAATTTCTTGGATGATAAAGATTCTGGAAAGGCTTTAGGCGGGAGGTATAAATACGATGAGAGGGACGAAAAGAGGAGGGATAACAAAGCTAGCAGATGGAAGAAATAAAGATTTTTACCGTGTTAAAATGGTATTGCATTAACTGTGAATTGCCAGATTCCGTAAGGGGTGTTGAAAAAAAATTGATTTCACGAAAACTTGTATTCCATCGACAAAATTGGTCCAGACGGATTGAGAAGAACGTAGGAGTAATCTGAAGCAACGTCAATCCTTTTTCTGATGTGGAAAATGGTTAAAGAATCGACGCTTTGTGCTCCTAATTTCTTCCCAGCGTCTCACTTCCTAGGGAGCGTCGAACGACTGGACAATTTCGCGGAACGGGAATTTAATAAAGCGTCGTTGGAGGGTCAGACATCCGCCAGGGGTGCCAGTGAAAGAAATGGACGTGGAGCGTGTTCGGCATCCCCATGATTCTTGTCCCTTTCTCACTAGGGTTCCTTGTATACAGTACATGTATTCCGTCTTTGTCAGACTTATTGTATATACATATATACATATATATAGTGATGATACCGTTTCTGCCTTCATTTCTCTTATGGCATTTTTACATCCGGCTTTTTCGCGACGTGCTTTCTGGCCGCTTTCCGGTTTTCCTTTACCCTCCGCGGTTCATGAGTTTTTTCACCCTCGACCCTTGCAACTCGACGATGGACGTTGCTCAGTTTTGATATAGAATTCCCAGCCAAGCTTATCTTCTATTTTAAAATATATCAAAACCAGGATATAAAGTTGACTTTACGAATTGCGTATCTTTCACACTTATACGTATTAAATGTTTCTTCGCAAAATGCTGCAATACCAAAAATATTCTATGATCTTGTACGATATTACGAGATTAATATTTACTTTATATTTGTGTACGATCACAACATCGTACCTATCAACTGCTGAATCCCTATATGTCTATTGTTTTCTCTCGAGAAATAATTTCTTCGTGATATTTCATCTTGGGTGAAAGACTGCTCGAACAAGGGTGAGTGGAAGACCCTAGGAGAAAAGTGATAACGTTATTTTTTGCTGCTTCGCCTGATATTTAATAGGCCGTAATTCTTGGACCCTTTAGAACATTCCTTTTTAGCAGGGGATAAGTCCTTTAACATTTCTCTTAACAAACACGAATAAATACATTAGGATTAGGATTTTAGCGGTTGAATTATATCTTACAGTTAAAATGTAAACGTTTCTCGAGATACTTAATGACAAAAAAGTGGCTACTCCAGGAACTTTATTATCATTGTTTCCTTGACACTGAGTTAATAATCCTTAAGCAATCAAGGCAAAATAAAAAGCTAATAGGGATTTGTAAAAGAAATTCAGCTGGAATGGACACAGAAGCGATTATTACTACTGCAATACCATGTCCTGTAAAAATTACAGACAAAAAAAACTGCGACAGGACAGTTTATCGCGTTAGAATGAATTTGAAAACTGTCCGACGTCCCTCTGCACATGCATGTGTACCTATGCAAATCTAACAGCAAACTCATATAACACGTTACGATATCAGCCACAGAGGACAATCAAAATATTTTTCTGGCCAGTCCATAAACTCTGTGATCCATTGAAATATTTTTCAGTAGTGCGCACGCGCCTAATCTGTACCCGATATCCGGTGTGTTCTGTTGGATTTACGGCGTCGACCTATTTCACAAAATTGCGCGATCTTTTTCAGGGCGATATTGAACGAGTATGATATTCGAGATTACCTAGAGTAGGAAAAATACGAGATGCACACAGTTTCAAGTGCTGACTTTATTGGCCGTGGGACCATTAAAAAAGAGTGGAAACAGGAAGCGAAGCGTGTACAACACAACTTTTCAAGGATCATCATATCTCATCGGTTCATTGTGGAACTTACAAAACTCCATCTTCAGAGTGTATAATCGGCTGATAGGAAAACAAGGTAAAGGTAAACGTGAAGAATATTGATGGCACTTGGGAGCAGGGCTAATGAAGGCGATAATAAAGTTACACGGAAAAACATATAATAAAGTAATTAAATACTTGGTAATTCCATTAGTTATATCGCGGAACTGTCGTCTCCGTTATATTGGAAAATCAATAGCAATATTCCAAGTCCTTATCTTGAAGTTCTGATCGCTGCGGAAGCCAACCATAAGACATCAAGTATTTCTACTTTATGACCGTGCAATGATTCAGAATTTATCTGAGTTTCGGTAACATCAGCATTTTATACCTACGAGCAAAAGCGTCGTAATCGTGCTTACCGATGCTATTTGAATCTCGAAGATGCTCAGGGTCGTTTAACCAATTCTACGATTCTACGTAACAAATTGCTCGGAATATTATCTCAATATTGACGCGGCATATATCGTATACAAATGGTATCACTATTTCATAATTCTAAAAGCAATAGCCAGTAAGCTGTAGAAATTCGCAGAAGAGCATAGCATCGCGAGCACGCTGTCAAAATTCTGTACGGAGTTTGACAGAGCGCCGGCGCCATTCTATAAATAAGCCGCGACACCAGACCTCTCTTACGGCCTGTGCGCGAACTAAAAATCAGTACTATAGCGCCGGCACTGCCGTCACAGGGTGTTGTAAGCTCCGCGAGCTTTTTTCGCGGCGCGAATAAAAAAAAAAGGCCAACGAAACCCCGGCGATTGTCGTCAACGTTGAAAAATAGTCTGCCTCGGTTACGCGCGAGACTCGGTCGGAATTCAGTGTGAATTGGTACGCATTTCCGTCGTGAGAAACAGAGGAAAAATAAATATACATACGTACAGAGAGATCAGGAAGTAATGCCACGAATCTCTGAATTAACCTGCAAACCGTTTTGTACATAAAATAATCAGTGAATTAAAAAGAATGTTGAGTCTTGAACACTCGAATTATGCAGTGGCCGATTTGTGAAATGCTAAAATTAAATTTTGATATATTTGGACCGACAGGTCCGTCACTGTCGAAATAGCAACGGGATCAGTATGTAAAGAGGGTAGTTACGTCTGTGATTCTGACTGTGGTTACTTTCAGTACAGACAAACCGAAAGGATAAACGTTTGATAAGGTGTAAAAGGATTTAATTAAGAATTCCAAGAACAATAGAGATATTATTCTAGAGCAAGAAGAGTCGTGGCTGTGTTATGTATATCTCAGGCTAAAAAGAAGCTGAGTAATTCGTGAAATCGTAGGGACGCGACAGTAAATTAAATCCGGGCGACGAACTCACAAATTCCGTTTGAGACAAGAAACTAATTATAGGTGGGTAAAGAAGATCGTGGCACTGCTGCGAACCTGTCGGAAAAACTTATCAAACTGGGATGAGCTTTTTGAGCTCTGGTATAGAATTGGAAGCTCAATCATACACAGACACAAATATATTATAAAATCACGTAGGTGCCTTTTGAAACACGTGGTCTGGCACAAGAGCTTAATTATAGAGGTAGAATCCTTATTAATTTGAACCCTACAGCCCACAGTCTTGCTATCCACACTCGTTTTCGATTACTTATGTTTATCACGGTGACCAATAATATTTATAGATTTTATTTACTGTTCTTATTGTATCTATTCCAATCAAGAATCTCTGCTCTTCATTAATGGCGTTAAAAAAGCTCTAGACGTATCTAGCTTGTTTACTAACTGTTACGTCAATCAGGGTACGTAAATATTGGGTCGAATAACTGCGGCGAGCTTTAAGCCCTTCAATATACTATATATATATATATATATATATTAGACAGTACAATATATAGTCCATAGAGGCTAATAGCTTCTCGACCATCCTGGGTTCGCACTCTTGGGCAAATAGCCAACGTGAAATTCTCTCTAGACTAAAGTCAATCACTAACTGGTTACTTTCTTTTTGTATTCTGTTTGTGTCTGAACTAGTTAACGCTTATTCGTGGATCAATTGCCTTTCGTGAACTACTTGCAGGAAGTTTCGACAAAGAAAGATAATCTTTCACCTCGCTCTGTTTCCCTTTGAACGTTTGAAGCGCAGAACACGGAAGAGAGTTTCTTTGGTTGCGTGTCATCCACACTTAGGTACAGACCATTTCAAAAGAGCTTCGAAGTTATTTCTGATGTGGACTTTACAGTGAGTGTATACCCGGAACACGAGATGCTCATGGCGATGGACACCATTCGGATCCATTTCTATTTATTTATTCAATCTCACTCGCATGCTCGCTGACACATATTTGCTCTAAAAAAAAAAAAAAATATTCTTCTTGCCATCAATTTTGCTTATCAGAATTTGAATGATGTGATTAAAGTGACAAATATAATTTTACAGAACACCACCATAATGGCACTTGTGATGTTACCCTGTGATTTACCATGGTGGCCAGCAGTGGTGAAACAATTTGAAAGAGCCGCCTTAGCTACTGAATCCAGAGATCTTTTGGACGCCATGCAGAGGCTACACGACATGTGCAAGTAAATAATGTCTGCCAGTTTACAATTTTTCATACAATCTAATCAAAACACTATACTTGCATTTGCTCCTATATAATATATAATGTTTCCTATATAATGTATACTTAAACTTTTAGAACTATCTAATCTTACGTGCTGAATTAAATATTATACTACATCCTAAATTAGTCGCAATCTAACATAAATATACCAGGCCTTACCAGTAACGTTTACTACTAACGCTGACGCTATATTCAGCCGCTGATCTCACGTGGCTATTCCATTTTATAATGTCCGCGCTTAATGCGAGAATATCTCGTCCAGCCTCTGCGTATCTAATACACTGGCAATTTTATTTTTGGCCATTTTACCCGAGCACTTATTCTACACTGTGGCTAAATTCAATCCTCCGATTCACGATACTTGACTATGTTCTATACGTGATAGTACATATATATGAAAAATGTACATATAAATAGCTATAAATTATCACGTCATATAAAAGGGAGGATGCGCAGAAGCTTTTCAATGCTCTTTTCAGCATAAGTCTTGATCCGGAAGAGGACGTGCAGGAA
Organism: Hartigia nigra; assembly: GCA_031001745.1. Classification (NCBI taxonomy): domain Eukaryota; kingdom Metazoa; phylum Arthropoda; class Insecta; order Hymenoptera; family Cephidae; genus Hartigia; species Hartigia nigra. The sequence goes on from JARPRG010000294.1 coordinate 254,446, forward strand.
CCAGATCTGTTCTCGGGGCTGGCTCGTTTCCTGGACACGGATTTGAGTAGTACGGAACGTGAACATGTTTTCGCAAAAACAATACCCTGTATAGTCGAGAGGGCCAAAGCTTTGAAATCCACAAAGCCTCCACAGGGCTTGCATTTCAGCTTGCAACAGCAAGGTGAGTTGAATTCTATATACATGTATATGCATTCTTGACTCTGAACGTGACTTTCGACTTTATGGTACGGATTATACTTATTGTATATTTACAAAGAGGTTTACAACAATATATGTGTACTCGGCTTTAATGTACCAATGTAAAATGGATAAAGGAAGCATATAATAAGTCCTTGAAAGATGGTGATGCTTTCCTGTTGTTTGAACGGGATTCTTGAAATTTATTGTACACGTTGCGGTTCACCGGAGTGCCATGGATTTATTTGAAAAGTTTATTTATCTCCGTCAGGGGACAGCGTCGAGTACAGTTACGGCTTCGTATCGTCTCTCATCGCCAATGCCTTTTTCTCTACCTATCCAAAGAGGACAAGCAAGACTCATCCTACCTTGGGAGACTTCAACTTTACCAATTTCTTCAAGGAACTTCACTCGTAAGTGAGCAAGGTTATAAATAGAGAATAAGTACCTCTGGATGAGGTTGCCGGGAGGTAAAGAGAGGACGTCGATCGATCCAAGATGCTTGGTTCTTCTTAACGAGCGCCATCTTGCTGTATTGTTGTATACAGTGTATGGGCCATCATGTAGCGGCATCACTATTTATATATTTGTGTATTTAGTAAATTGGAGAAATTTCATATCAAGCTAGACACACTGATATACAGTGTTGTTCAAAGCTATTGTTCCAGTCGCAGCTGGCGCGTTCATTTGATTTCAATCAATTTCTATGGTAGACCCATTTTCAGCTGGGACAATAACTCCGAATAAGACTGTATATATATCTTCTATCTATAGTAGATTCACAAATAAGCATGACCCATATGACTATCGGCCTGAATAAAGTAGCAACGATTAATCTTATTCAATTGATTTTTGTTATTACTATTAAGTTTGTCTTTTTCATCTAGAAATGGACAGAAGGCTAAGTTACGCAGTATATTCTATTACTTTGATTATCTGGAGAACGAGCAGGCATTGGAGGGAAAATTGGTCATTTCCAGGCAGGTAACTAATCGGATGTCTCAATGAAGTATTTACTGTTGTATTGAATGAATATTGTTACTAATTTTTTTTTTCTCGTTATTACAGGTAATGACGTCCAAACAATGGTTAACAATAGAGGATTGGTTGGAGAGCAGTGTACCGTTGTGTCCATTGACGATAAGACACGAGGGACGCTTGGAGAGATGCGAGGCAGAGACAAAAGTGCTTCACGTCACTTTCGCAAGTCCAAAGTTTGGCAGCAACGTTTTGCGAGGTCAAATAAGTCAAGAAACAGTACATGTAAGTAAGTACTATTTGTGCGAAAGTGCGTCCCTTTATAGAAATTAAAACGTGAGAAATCCAGATTCCCTATGTGTAACGGCGTATCCTTGCGAAGAGAATTTGATGGGGTCTGCTTGATTGTCAATTATAATGATTTTATCGTCATAAAAAATTTCATCCATTTGATTCGTCATCGATCGGACTTCAGATGGCGACGCATCCTGAACTTCTTGCAGCGATTTTGTCAGTCGAAGCCTTAGAGGACAACGAAGTTTTAATAGCTGAAGGGGTCAGACATTTCTCTAGGATAAATGACCCTAAGCACAGAGCCATATTTGAGAGTATACCTAAGCCTAATGCAGTGAGTAATTATCATGATTTTATAATGTGAAATAATATAATTTTTTAAATATATTTCTAACTCATAAAGCTCGTTACGTACTTGGGATAGGTAACGGTTTGCTGCATCGATCCCGAAGATTATTCTACTCTACCTTTAACGCAGTTCGAGGAAGATAATATTCTTAGGGAGATGAATAAGTCTCTTCTTGGATTTAGACAAAGACACGTTCCTAGTAGTCCTACGGATCCAGTTAAGCCTGATTTGGATCCTGAAACGGGTCCTGGTGCACGACGGTTGTCACCAATAGGAGAGAGTTTTAGTAGTACACCACCGGAAGCTGAGGGTGAGGAGAAAGTTATAAACAGACAAGATGCGTTGATTGATAACAAAAAAAAAAAGACAATTATTGGTGATTTAACTTGAAAATATTAAATTCAGCAGCAGCACACTTATCAAAGGATCTTATCAGTGATACAGAAAATATGACTGAGATACGAACAAGGCCTAATGGTAAATCAGTAAGACCGCCTAGTCCTACGGGAATCTGCAAAACTAGCAACTATACCAATAGAAGAAATAGATTTATCGTTTTGGGGTCTAGTGGCGAGGTATTGCCAGTAACAAGAAGATCAATAGGCCAAATGTCTGTCTACAGTAGTTGCAATAGTCAAAGTACAGACAGTTTTCACAGCGCCAAGGATACCATCGACGAGGAACCAGGTACGGATGCCAGACCCGTGAGATGAAATTTTTAAACTGAAAATTCAATCTTCATATTTCTTTGCCAGATGACGAAGAACAGAAATTAAACAGGCGATATAGTACCCAACTAGATACACCAGAACGGCGGGGTACATTTGCCCAAAGACTAAAGGACGCCCTAAAGAGGGAAAGTACAGCGACTGGGACAACATCATCGAATTCCTCGGGAGAGAGTAGCTATGCCGTGGGTATAAGCGTGGCTGGAAGTCACGTTGACGACCAAGAGATCAAGTAAAAGCAAAATTCTAAACAGAGATATTCTTAAAGAATGCATTGAATGAAGTGTCTTACAATTTCAATGAAAAATTCCAGAGTGAAAAGGGGCGGCTCACGAGGTTTCGTCCTGAGGGATGACACAGTCGACGAGGAATTCCTTAAGGAATCCTTGGAAGCGGAACAAAAATGGCTCGGACGATTCCGGCAGAGTCAACCAGCCATGATGCAGCGCCGGGATACGAATTCTAGCAGTAGATATAGCTTCAGTACTGAATGTAGCTCGGGTAAGCACTTTAGCACAAGTGCCCCTAGCTCCAATGTGACACTCCTAAAACTTTCGTAATAATGGCCGCCGGCGTCGCTATATCTTGGCAGACTTTTCTTCAGAACTTGAAGAAGTCTACGAGCAGTTGTCCAAGTGGCTGGAGGATCCGATCGTGGCCGATGAAAGCCGTGAGTTGGACGCCCGAGATCGTGCAGTCGTCAGATTCGCTGGTTCCCTCTTGAAGAGGGCATTAAGTGAATCCTTCGCCGGAGTTCCTGTCCAGGAAGGTGAACCGCAGCCGGTCTACGACTCTGATGACGCACAACAGAGGCACAAACTGGCACTGGCTGTGAGGAGCTTGAGTCTGGAATTGGCACGGCATAAGAATAGAAGACAACAATCGGTGAGAATCTTATTCTCGTACAAGTTGTATAGTTGTATATGGACTGTAGCGATGGACAAAACGGTGATATTGTTTTATGAAAATCGCCCGAAACAACGTCTGAAAATAACTTGACATTTAATTTGGCTCGTTGTAAAGATGGAATGAGAGACAGTTCAGGACTAACAAAGGAGAGAATAAATATTAAGAGTAACAGCTGCCGATACGGAGTCTGATTATCGACGCTAATCGATTGCCTAATTAATAATTGAGATTAATAAATTTCGCGTGAGCATTAGATCAGCGGGATTGACGGTATATATACAGGTATCAGAGAACGAGGAGGTGACTAGTTACGAAGATGCCTCAAGCGAAGATCCAAGAGTGGCCAAAGACGCGAAGAATTCACAACGTAGAAAGCTATGGGCCATTACAGTCACTTCTGAGGTGTTCCAGACCTTGGTAGACGATGAAGCTACCATTTCTCTACCTTCCACTGCGCCAATAAACGTCACCGGAAGTGATAGCGACACGAGACAGGTCCTAGGGACATATTCTGGAAAGATATGCCTTCCGCAAGTAGATGTTCAGTCTCGTGCGAGCGAAGCGAGCGATTTGCAGATCGTCAAGGTGCCACTTGTCGATAAAGCTTATTGGATTTTGTATGCGAGTCAGGAATCGTGTGAACGCACCTTAAGCAAGGTTTTATTAGACACACAATTATATTGTAAAACTATGCAATTACAAAAAAAGATTATCTACGATCCCTGAGATCTCGTGTACAGTCCATTAGGAAACTCGATGTTGTGTTGCATAATGAATCATTAATCCATGTTTCTAATTAACTCTAAAGATCTAATTACTAATACGTCTGTCTCTCGTTCTATCCGTTTAATCGCAATCTAGAGTGCCTTTAATTTTGCGTATTTGTCTCTTATCCGTTCCTTTGTAAATCATGACAGGAAGACATTTATATATATATTTGTCTCTATCACGATACGTATTTAAAACAGCACTATCCTGTAATCTCTCTATTTTTTTTTTTTTTTTTTTACTTATTTCAAATATTTCACAGAATTTCTACTTTTTAATCTGTGTGTTCTACCTGTGCATCTGCTTTGAGATACTATCTAATGAAAAACGTGCCAAACTTATCCACCTTCTTTCACCGTATCAACCATTAAATAAGCATCTGTTTGTGGTCTATGAAAATTCAAAGAACTCTATACTGCAGATACCTCGAGAAAGCAGTCCCCAAGCTGGCGGTTTACTGCCAATTGCAACTGGCAATTGGGGATGCGGTTCTAGGCTAAAAGGAGATCCACAATTGAAGTTAGTAATTCAATGGTTGGCAGCGTCATTGGCCGGAGTTCCAAGATTGATATACTATACATCCGGAAATGCCAGTCTGTCCAAGGTATCATCATATAAAATAAGATTATTTAATTAACCTACTAGTAAAAAATGGCGAATATAAATATAATTCCAGCTGGATACTGTGAGCAGAGTTTTGATGGACAGACACTGGTCAGTCGGTGATTTAACAGCTGCTACTCTGCGATTTGCCCTTCAAGCTATCGAGGAACGCGTTGAAGGTAGAAACAGCCTTTTTGAGGAATTAATTGGTATGGATAAACCGAGTCCTTAGCCCGACACAATGCTCTCCGTGCTGGTTGATATTCTTGCCAGCATGATAGAGGACAGTTTATCAGTATGCATCGAATGAACTTTTTACACCTTTTTTTTTTCTTTTTCCATAAAAATCTGGAACACGAGAAACCCACTGACATATCTAAAACGTCATAAAACTTACGCGCAAAAATAGCACTATTATTTCGAATTGTTCTAACAGACAATTCCAAAAGGGCCAACCGGTCCTGTCGTTTTAGCATATCAAAGGAATATCAGGCGATATGGCGGTAAACGCATTTGACTTAAGCCGCGTATCTATAACATTACAATATAGTGGAAACGTAGAGCGTCGTAGCGAACGATGAGATTTTTTGCCAGGATTCTCTGGTAACGATATTCTAAATAACGAGTTAATTATCATCTGTACGTAACGATACGTAGAATTGAAGTTTGATTGACTCGACTTAAACGAGTCGATCTGTTACAATTACATGCAATAACTAACGAGGCACAATATACCTACTATATTTTGTACAGCAATATTTATAAGAGAGTTATATACCAGAAGTATAGTTATATATTAATCGAAGAATAGATTTTCAGAGATCTTTTAGAGATTAGTGTTTTGTAATGGAATCTGGATAGGCAGCTTTTATACAAACGATGCTATTTATATGCAAACGCTTCTGTAGATCGAAGAGACGCGGGATAAAGGTAAATGATTATAATATCCTTGAAGTGTCTCCTATCGACGAAAAATATTTGCTGAAAATTGTGCCGATCGAAATAAGGTCTTCCATTAAACAAAAAGGCGATAGAAGTAAAGAGAATGAGATAAGCATACATATATCACGTGAAAGTATCCGATACGCAATTTATGCGCTCATATTGAACACTTTTTGGGACGACGTATTATTCGGGAATGTTGTAAAATTGATTATAAATCATGTAACGTGTATATTGTACATAGTAGGGGAATATTAATAAATTTCTATCGAATTTAATGACGATTACTGACTTTACATTAGTGTAGCATGTCGATTCGATTGTTTCCCGTTGTTTAAAAAGAGTTTATCGAGTCTCTTAATTGCAAGAAATACCTCGAGCTACGCATCACAGCATTTATTGATATCACATGTTAATAGAATTTTTATATATTCTTGATTGCACTGCTTATGAGTAGCTGTGACTGGACTAACGCAGGTTTTGCGTTGATTAGCCAAGGAAATTAAGTGCACGACTAATTATTATCTTTGGCATCCGTCCATCGACTCTACCGCGCAAACTTGGCAATCTTCAACCTAATTACAAGAAATGCTTCCTTTTATTCGAGCAAATCTTGCTGTTATTTATTTTGAATATTTCATTCTGTCCTCTTACTCACCATGGGGAATTGACTATTTGGCATTCCATGATCCTGAACTCATTTATAATTAGTACGAAATTTACAGTGTGACAAGTACAAAACAGAACCGATTCACTTATCAGAAGAATAAATTACGCATACGCCGACCCATGCCTTGCCTGTCGTACAAAATATTAAATTTGTTAACAAATTGATTAATGTCATTACAGCCTTTCGTTATTATTCCAAGGTACGTCATGAGGCCAAAATCGTTGCATTGCTGAAACAGAGAGTATTTGGTTTTGTATGGAATTATGGATCTATCGAATTTAAACGTAGCGATATACATTTCTGATTTAAATACTTACGTTATAGAAATCAGCTCTGAACTTTGGGCTATTCATTACAGGTAAGCGGTGTCCTAGAGAACATGCAGCCCTTAAAACTTCATGGTTCCCTTTTAGTTCCCCGCTCTGTACAGCCTGTACATATCTCAAGACCAGCTTCACTCGAGAGTGCAGCATTTTAATAGCACTATGCTGTGCCATTAAATGTTCAGCTACTAGTGAACTTTCAACTTGATCGTTACTGCACATTCGTGCTACATGATCTACTCCAATTCTTTCAGCTTCTTCAGTAGCTAACGTATATGTTAAAGGTACAAATAACATAGTTGCTTGTCCTCCCACTAAATCAATAACTGATTCATACATGGAAACAGGCAATTGCTGGAAAAAACATACTTTTAGATCTTCAAGTTCCAAATAGTTTCTGTGCTAAACATATTTCACGTAAAATTACTCACATCAGAGTTCTTAGATCTTGGGTCTAACTTCAGTAATACAGGACTTTCATTAATTTCACAAAGTTGCTTGTGTACTCTGATATCCCTTTCATTTGGCAGATCACCAGTAGTGTACCAACCCAAGAAATCCATATCACTAAATACTTGTTTAAACTGTTCTTCCTTTGTATTATAGTAGTCTCTATCGATAATAACATCGTCCCCGATACAAGTAAACAGTAGTTCAAAGGAATTCATGATTTCAATATTGCGTCCTTTCTGTTTACCAATTAATGCACCATACACTGTGAAGTAACGTACAATCGAATAACATTATACATTTAATATAAACTTGGACAGCATGCAAGATAGTACAACAAAGTAAAAAGTAACTGTATACTTAAAGATACATAGACAAGAAATATACCTAGCTGATCGGAGCCTTCCTGGGCCCTTAATCTGGTCCAGTGTTCACTAACGTTCATAATGACAAGGGGATGGAGGCTGATAGATACAGAACCCACAGTACCCGACGAGGCCATAACACGAATAGCATGAGAACCCGAACCAACAGAAGTAGAAGGACCTCGTTCATTTTGAGCTTGTGTAACCTCCATTGGAGCATCTGTCGAGACAGCATTATTATCGTCGACTTCCATGTCGCTCGGCTGTTGTTTCGGTTCGCTCATTTTGTACAAATTCGTCGCAGTGGCTTTGTATACTTTGTACTCCCTGTCAGGCCCAATAATAACCGACACGTTAGCCGGCAAAGGAATTTCTTTCGCAGAATGAAATTTTCACTTGTTTCTTCGAGATCACAAAACACTGCACGTCACTGGACACAGCTGAAATCACTTTGGGTGCTTTCCAATTACTTAACTTCTGTCGGCACATTGTCTTGCTATTCGTTGGATTCAGCGGAATTTTTTAGAAAGGACCAATGACGTAGCCTTGTATCGAGAGAAATTGGGTAATGCAAATCACTAATGTGAATAGAGTCAACTTTGAACTAATTTTGTTTATATTTCAGTCACGTTACGAAAGTTAAAATTGTCAGTTTCTATACAATGATTTACATTTATGAATAATTCGGGCAACGAAAACTTTAGTGGAATTTTATAAAATTGTGAGCAACAAAGCTTTCATTAGTACAATATTTTTTTTCGATATGTGGACCGGACATAAGGCCATCTGTTGAATTTTATTTGAAATAAAGAAAATATTCGTATAGCACAGTGCTGGATTACTTATATCGCGGACCCTGTTCGTTTAGATTTGGGAAAAGCGATACTTGCAATTGGGATATATCATTTTGTCGACACAGTTAAAATTTAATAATAGCTGTAAAAGCAATTCGATTATATACTTTAATAATTAGTTTGATGGGCTATTTTTTTTAGGAGTTTTTCACTCTGCATAGACGGGCCTTTTCTTTCTAAGAAACTCGGTACAACTCCGAAATTGCTCATCGCCATTCATGTCTCCCAGAAATGAAAATAATTTCTATGGTTGGTTTTAAGAATTTTTCTCTGCATCAGACTGATACGTATACTCTATGAAATTTCAATACCATATTTGGTGCTTTAGTATATTTCGGGAATTCTGTATTCCACTTATCCGAATGTTTAAACTCATGGGAATAAAAACGGCACATCATTTTGAGTAAGTAGTCCCTATGGTTACGACATTTATGAAACAAAATTTTAGGTTAGTTGATCATTGAAACCTCATTCCGAATGTGCTCCATTTTATTTAATATTTGTGAATTTCGTTGTTCGTACAACGAATATTTATTGTGCATGGACTAGTCGAACAGCTGGTGCAAATGTTTCTTCCGTTGATTATATTTTCATAACGTTCTGCCGCAAGAAAATGTTAGAATAACCATAAACTTTCGATAAACTGCATACGACGAAATAACGGAAACGATTGAAATTGAAAAGAATTTTTTTATGATTAAATGGAGAATATTATAGAATGAGAGAACTTGGATGAATATTTACATTGAAAATATTTTTCGTAATTCTACATGTTTAAGAACGTAGTCTCCGATAATTTTCCAATATGATTGAAAAGATATCACAGTTATCTCAGTATAAAAAGATCCTAAGGGAGTTTCCACAAAGGATGAAATTTTGTTTCGCATATGGATCTGGTGCATTTAAACAGAAAAAAGATCCATCTGAGAATATGTTGGATCTTATATTCGTTGTACGTAATCCAAACCAGTGGCATGAAGAGAATATAAGTCGCAATCCGCATCATTATGCTCAACCACTGAGATCACTGGGTCCAAAGATTATTACCAATTTACAAGAATCCTTTGGTGCTAATGTATATTACAATACATTGGTCAATACGTCCGAAGGAAGACTTATCAAGTATGGAGTAATTTCAGAGGTGTCTTTTGTAGAAGATTTATTTGACTGGAATGTCTTGTATTTAGCTGGAAGACTACATAAGCCAGTAAAAATTCTGGTCGAACCAAATGAAAATTCTCAACTGAAAACAGCTTTGGTTCAAAATTTACATTCAGCGGTACACGCGGCACTGCTTCTCCTACCAGAACACTTTACCGAAACTGACTTCTACAAGACTATTGCTAATTTATCATACAATGGAGACTTTCGTATGATTTTTGGAGAAGACAAAAACAAAGTGAGCAATATCGTCAATCCTCAGCTTCCTCTCTTCCGTGAGATCTATGCCCCAATTTTAAAACACTTTGATAACTATGTGGAAATTCCTCAAACTGAGCAAGCAGCCGTCATATGCCAACAAGATACCAGGCCTATTGCAAGGGTCCACCACTTAAATCATTTACCTCGAACACCTCAAGTGAAACTTGTGAGAATGTGGTCTCAAGGGCCAAGAACAAAAGACACAGAGGACTGCCTGCGTGCTATAGCTCATGACCCAGAATGCAGTGATATCTTAGAAAAAGCTTTGCGAGAAATTGTCTGGAAGTCAAGTGTCTCCCAAAGTCTAAAAGGCATCCTCACAGCAGGGGTTGGAAAATCCATAAAGTACAGTGCATCAAAAATCGTGAAAATGATGTCATCGAGCAATGAACAGAAGTCTTTACCAGTTTCAAACAAAGAACCCAGCACAGTTAAGACGATGATTAAATCAGTTACAGAAAAACAAGAGAAACCTAAAGAAATGCAGAAACGTGTGGAACCTTAATAATGTTGATAGATAAAGCTGAATGTTTATTGTATTATTTATAAAATTATATGTAAACGCGAATAAAAATATCTCCTGGAAAATGCAATGCACATTTGTTCTTTATACAGATAAGATATATCAGTTTACTCTGTGTAAATTACTGTTATTATTAATTCTACGACTGTATTAATGGTTTCAGAATATAGGTAGATTATGACGACAATGGATTCAGACTCGGAGAGTCAGGACAGTGACGAAGGACGACGTTTCCGCTTTGAAGCGACTCGAAAGGATGCGACAGTTGCTCTACATGCAAGAGAGAGAAATTCATCAGCAAGAAAATCGAATTCCAGTCGTAGATCACGATCGCGAGATCGAAGCACCAGGGACAGAAGAGACTACGATAAATCTAGATACGAACGTGACCGAAAGGAACCAAAGTCCAGTGAAGTCGCACGGCGAGTACCAAAGGATCCTGAGAGCAGCGAGAAATACGAGAAGGACTCTAAATACTCGACAAAGTCTTATGCGAGAGACTTAAAGAATTCAAAGGAGAGTCATGATTCTAGAAATACAACTAACAGAGAAAATAAAGATGGCAAAAATTCAAGTAATCAGAAAGAAAGCAGAGACTCGAGGTCCAAAATTAACGAGAAGGATTTGAAGAGTTTGAGTAATCGCGATAACAGAGATACAAGAAGTCGTGAGTCTAAGGATTCCCGTGATCGTGATAGAGAGAAGCGTCGATCCCGTGAACGATCCAGAGAGCGGAGTCACGATAGATCATCGAGTGAAAAATATAGTACACGAAATCGAGATAAGCAGAAACTCCATTCACGTGAGAGAAGTAGTGGGTCTAACAAAACGGATAAAAACAAAGAGGGATCGGATCGCGAAAAATGCCGAGAGGAATTTGATAAGAGGGATAAAAGCGATCGAAAATTATGTAAAAGGGAAGAAAAGGCTAAGAGTAGTAAGCAGGATATTTATCTGCAAAATAAAATACTCGATCAGATCGGCAGTGGTAGTGAATCTGATTTGGGCGTGTTGGACTCGGATGTGGGACCTATTTTATCCTTGGATACGAAAAATAGCAAGGAATTAAATTTATCTGATTTCGATATTGTGTCGGATACCATAGAAAATTCTTCAGACACTTCGGGTTCAGAAAATGCTGTAGAAAGTTTTGGTATGAAAAGTAGTTCTTTGTCTCATGAACCACGTATGAAGAAACGCGTTTCCAAGCATCAATATGAACGCCTATTGAAAAGACAGGTTACTGCCAATAAGTGTCACTTGGAGGAAATACGAAAGGTAAATCCAAGAAATGGAAATCATTTGCCAGGTCCCAGTAATAATAATTCGAGTGCCCTTTCAGATTTCTTATTAGGTACCGATTTGGCTGCCTCAACCTCGACTTCTGCACTGGCGGAAGATCGGATGAGTTATAAGAAAAAACGTAGAAAACATTTGAAAGACGAGGATTCCGCCATGTCAGAATCTGAAGTGGAGGAATTGCGCTTGACGTCTATTGAAAAGGAAGATCGCGATATTTATGGTCCAGCACTGCCTCCAAAACTCGTTAAGTGCTTAAAACGGAACTCCTTTGATGAAGATGAAAGTCAAAAACAAGAATCTCTTGTTATTAAAGTGGACAACAATTCAACACAGAGTCCCAAAGAAAATGGGAATCCAAAGAATTCGGAATCGATCACAACAATTGAGTCCTGTATATCAGTTTCCACTGGTTCGGATGATTTAAATGACGAAGGAACCTATGGACCTGTTTTACCTGGAACATCGATTAAAAAGGAATATCCAGTATCAAAGTCAGATCCACCTCGTATCATTGGACCTACTTTACCACCTCATCTTCAAAAATCATCGGTCGATGAAGAAGATGATCCAGAAAGTTCGTTTGGACCTGCACTACCACCAAGTTTAATACAGCAAAAAAAGAGTGACCCTGAGTCAGAAAATGTCATAGGACCCTGCCTACCAAATGGATCTGGATCTTTAGACGATGGAAATGCTATGGAGACTATAGAATCTGACTCTGAAGATGAAACTATATTGGGACCACTTCCAGCAGATCATCCTGCAGCAGCAAACAGTGACATCCAACAACAATTAGAAAGAAGAGCCAGACGAATCAAGGATGAATTTAGAAATAAGGTGGATAGAAATGTTTATACTGAGTAGTTGATGTATCATATATTTTGTTGAAGCAATATTTAAATTTATTACAGGATAATGACCAAACAAAAAAACGAGAAGAGTGGATGATGGAGTTGCCACCAGCTCAAGCAGTAGACCTCGGTCTTGGTCCAAGGAAATTCAGGATACGACCAGGTCCCGATATGTCTGACAGATCAAGCTGGACTGACACACCTATGGATAAAGCCCGAAAACAAAGAGAGAAGGTTTGCCACCCTAGAAACAGAATAATCCATTGCATCCCGAGCATTTCAACCAATCACCGTTGTGTTGCACATTGAAGGAGGAGGGAAGGTTGACGAATGCCGAAGAAGAGTCTGCCAAATTACGTGCTGCACACCGGGAGAGGGAATCACGGGAAACAGAAAAATCCAAGTCTAAAAGACGTCAGGAATCTCTTTTGGAAATGCACCAGAAAAAGCTTCACAAGAAGAAGAAAGTGAGTTTTTTTCATATATTCAGTTAAACCCTAGCAATAATGTGACTAACCAAAAAGTTTGAGATTTTTTTTTTTTGCATTGTTAAAGAAGGAGGATAAGAAAGCAAAGGAGACTGGAAAACCGGTGAGAAGACCATTTGATCGTGATATCGATTTACAAGCAAATCAGCTAGACGAAGCGCGTAAGAAATCGATCTTTATGAAAGCAAGATTGCTGGATGATAGATTCTCACGCGGCGGAATCTAGAGTTCTATACCGATGAATTTTCAAAGCTGCAGTTCATTGCTACAAATAATAAGGAAAAGATGGAAAATGCTGCAAGAAATTATATATATATATAGAGAGAACGGGAATAACTGGAGCCCGTTATTATTGCGAATGTTACAATAGTAGCGAGGTGCCTTAGACTCTAAAAATCAGTAAATTCATTATTTTTTTTTGTCTTATTTCGAATTAACTGAATTGTATACCAAGAAAATTCACAAAAGATATTCGAAATGTCTTTGTACACTCTGCTACATGATACTGAATATTATAATATGTGAACTGTACATTACTTGCCAATGACTATGTTTCCTGGTTTTTTGTTATTGTAACAATTTATCAATGAGACTTTATAAACTATGCTTTTATCAACTTTAAATCCATAAGGCCAATCTATTATTGTAATACATTTCCTAATTTTTCTTGTTATGTAAATAACTTCTATATGTAATATCCATTAGAGTGCTTCACTGAAAGGAATTTTGTGCCCAGTAGGTGTCGGCGAATATTGTGAGTTACTGCTTGGATTGCAATCTTGTCCATCGTATTTTATACTGTACCATTAAATATCCACACCAAAATATAAGCAGTTTTTGTTTAAGTATAAGTTTCAAAGCAAACAAAAAGATGAAACATCTCTTTTGAGTAGCCAATGGCCCATAAATGTAAAACCATTGATCATCAATGTACTATGAAGAAACATCACAATGATATGTCACTGTAAAACTATTATAAACGATTTGACAATTTGTACACGTTTGTATTAGCACATCTAAAATTTCACCCAAAGTATCCTAAAACAACCATAAATGTTTAACACGATATGCAGTTTTGATAGTAGGTTTGTAATTTCCGCCTAATAAGAGAATGGCAGACAAACAGATCAACGCGACATCCGGTACAGCGACTATCCGCTTGATTCTCGCAACAAAACGGAAAAAATTGTCTGGTTATTCGTTACTCATATTTAAAAAACTCATGCACGAACATCGAATCATTTTCTAAACATATTACGCCGTGAAGAAACAGCAAGACTCGGGACTCCGGCTTGTTCTCGGTACTTCTCAACGTAAGACATAAAATTTCTTTTCGAGTAACTGCGTCAAGTATGACAGTCCGCCAGTCCCAATAAACTCTCGTGATTACATATTTGACCTTTGGGACCATCCTGCACCCAAAAAATTAGTTGCTCAAGCTTTGGTATCTTTTGGAAAATTATCATTGTTCTTCATCGACTTGAAGATTTTATTCGTCCTGCCAAGGAAAGTGAAATCACTTTTTATCTCCTCGGAGTAACCTAACTTGCTGTCACAACGTAATAATGATTGTTCGTCATTGAAAAACGTTGTGATCGTGTGTGTGCGAATGTGGATACGCGAACAAGAGTATAGTAGTCGTACGTAGATACAGAGCGTGTAAATTATTATGTCCTATGTGACCGGGGAGTAGATTTTAAGAGAAAAGGAATGAGCTTAGCATGTATTGCAGTGTCGAGTGTAGGCTGAGTGCATGTTACTCCTTATCAGGTGACTTGGGTAGCATAAACTTTGTCCAGATGCTTTGTTTAAAGAATTCATGATTATTGTGTGACCGAGTAACCAAACCCTGTAGTGAAATTAAATCTGAGTAATTGTTATCTTTGAAAAACGATTTTGTAGAGACATATTAAATGAAAGAGGAAAGATTGGTACTCTGAAACAAGAAATTGTATTGGGTAGTGTTGGAGAGCAGAATTGAAGGAAGCACTTATTATTTAATTGGCGGTTTTGCATTAGCCTTTGAGAAAATTTATTGTGTACTGGCTAAGCACTGTTTAATGAAGCGAACATAATAGTATTTAGAATCTTTTTTTAACAACTTTAAGTTTCAATTATTTTCTTTTTAGTACATACTTTCCTCAGGTGTTCTTTGTTCCAAAAAGAGTTTAGTATGTGTCATGTGACTTGGTACGTATTTTGTTAGTTTTTCGATAGGTAAATTGTTTTAAATTGGTGGTTTTGGTTATTCTTTATTATCTTTAATAAGCATTGACTAATCGACGGTCATTCACTAATATTGAGATGCTTTCAGATGCTTAGTATATATACTTATTTCTGTCACATGTACAGGTTGAAAAATAGCTCTTATCGGTAAATGTTTACATGAAGGTTTTATGAAATGGTAGTGGGACGTGATAGCTCCCGATTAGTAGTCATCTTAAATATATTAAGATAAAATGTTATTGTTGCAGGAGTGGCATTTTTTCCCTATGGAAAGAATAGTGACATCAGCCATAAAGTAAAACTCCTGCCGTGGTAATGATTCATCTGTGGGAGATACTTATAAAGATCTAACTACAAGCGTACTGCAGGAAAATAAGCATTATTTAAAAATTCAAAAATGCGTCAGTGTTGTCTAACTCACGGCATTCAAATATGGCTCTTGATTTTAACGATATCCATTGCCTATGGTGCAGCAGATATACTGGTGTATTCAGCAGCCAACAGACATGAGATTGAACAAGAATTTAAAGACATTCCTTCTACATTTGGTGGTGCAATACCATCGGAGGGAATAAAGGTAATTCATTGTTTTTGAATATATTATATTTTGTATTTTAATAACGAATGTATTCAAGAAAAATTTAAATGATCGATGTCAAGATTACACATTCATTTCCATGATATAATTTGTAACCTAATGTTAGTGTCTTCGTGCAGTTTGATGTTCACGTATTATCTTATCATTATGCAGATACATATATAAATCACTGATTTCATTGAAAACTAGAACGTATTAAAAACGTAGGTATACTGTAAATATAAAAACTGTTATACGAGAATCTCTTAATAATTCTGAATTATTTCACTATGTACAGGGTATGGTCACATATGCTGACCCACCCACAGCCTGTCACGAAATAAAGCCTCCACCCAATAACACTGGCTACAATGGCCTATGGATTGTGCTTGTCGCGAGATACAATTGCACCTTTGAGATAAAGGTTCGCATGGCTCAGCAGGCTGGTTACGATGCAGCAATAGTGCACAATGTTAATAGCAACGAGTTAGGTAATGACCTGTAAAGTCTTTTCAAACTAATAGAGGCTTATGTAGAAAGGTAATATATTTGTAATATAACATTTACTTTTACAGAAACAATGTCAGCACAAGACGCTTTGGGTATTCTAATACCTTCGGTCTTTGTCAGTGAAATAACAGGAATAATCATTAAGGATAACTACCTCTATGATAAACTCTACTTCTTGTTGATCAATGATGATTTACCGTTCAACATAAATACACATTTACTCTTGCCGTTTGTTGTCGTTGTTGGACTATGTTTCCTAATTATGGTTGTTTTCATGGTGAGATACTAATTAAGTTCTTATAGTCCACCTACTGTTAACCAGTAACCCATTTACAGATAGTACGGTGGATGAAGGACAGAAGAAGACAACGTAGACACAGACTGCCAAATTCAAGTCTGAAGAAAATTCCAACGCACAAATATACAAAAGGTGATCCATACGAGACGTGTGCTATCTGCTTAGACGATTACGCGGAAGGTGAAAAATTGAGGGTCCTGCCTTGCGCACATGGTAAACAATACATATATATATATATACATCCACAATAAAAAGAGACTGAGCATATCTATGTCTCTTTTTCTTATTACAGCTTATCACAGCAAGTGTATAGATCCTTGGCTAACAAAGAACAAACGTGTTTGTCCTGTATGCAAGCGGAAGGTTTTTGCGGCGAATGAGCACGTCAGTGACAGTGAGAGTGAGACTGACGCTGACGACTCGACCCCATTGATACGTGACGGTCATCCAGGTATCGTCATTCGTTACCCCTATCGCATAAAGCTCCTTTTTAATACAATATATCCAAACTCTCTTCCTCGTTTTGTTCTAGGTACACAGGGAGGCACATTCACGCCACAGAGAGAGAATCCATTTTCTAGAGCAAGGAGAATGCTTGACAGAAGTAGTTCCAGTTCCTCCAGCAGCGATTCCGAGCTAGATATATCGGCTTCTACTGACGACAGGGTAAATGAGAATATCGGTGAATCTTCTGGTACCACTCCCTTCATGGTATCAGATAGTCACAGCATTAACGGTGAGTGATACAATTTGCAAAGTAACAACAAGTAGCTCAAATGCATTATTTATCACAAGTGACAGTGTTAAAAATTTACTACTAATTTTTCTTATCCTCATCGATAAGGATGTACGTGACAGAAAAAAAAAACAATTAATAAATTAATTAATAATATTATTACACGTAACGATATAAGATAGGAAACGTCCACTTAGAATTGCTGGAGTTTCATTCTAAAGAGGAAATACCAAAACTAAAATCTAGGTGAACCACCGGATCTGGAACGTTCGACCAGCAGTACCAAACTACACACGGTGAACTTGCATTCAGGCACCGAGGAGTTACCGGCTGTCGTGCAAATGACGCCGACGCGAAATCCCCGGATACTGGTGAATCCGGTAGCACCCAATTCCGGTCATCCCATAATGGTACCAGCTAATCCTTTGCCGATACCAACAATACTTCCGGCTGATCACGAGAGGAATGATTTTATAGCGTAATCACGTTAAGGGTAAAATTCGTCATGCGGTTCATTCACTTTATATTTCGTTTGGGTTGTCTGAAGTGTCTAAGATCAAGGGAGGACAGATCCTGCCTTGTATACGTGTAAGCGAAGACGAGAAAGAGGAAATGAAGAAGAGAATCAAATATGGAGAAAAGTACGAGAATAACAGACACGCAGTTTAATCATTTTCGCATGGAATTTGTCATCATTTTTTTTATTTCCTCAGTATTTCAGGAGTTTTGCGCAATTCGTGGGTTGTTTCTCAGAGGGGTTGTGCGATATTACAATATTTAGAATATCGACGTACCTTTTACGTGACTGCTTGGGGAATCTATAGATATACAATATCAGCCCTTTCTTTTTGTCTCTCTTGTTACGTCACGTTATCACCAGAGATCGATGTCACGCTTATCAAATCAATAGCATCCCTCGTAGTGCGTCGCATTTATCAGATGCCGTTAAAAGGAATACAATTATGAATATCATTGTCAAGATAAAGAATTAGCTTTTTTTTCAATCGAATTAATAATAATACAATACAAACAAGATCAACGATCTTTGTCAAAGCGACTAACTCAAGGCGAACGCGTCCCTTAATAGTATTCACGCACGTTCGAGAAACGTATTTATTATCTTGTTCTCAATTATCTTAATTCTTTGTTTCTCTTGGTTTTTTAGCTCGCGAGATAAATATTGCAACTGTGTTCAGAAATGTACTAATTGCAATCAGGTCTCGGTTACAGCTTGTTACGATATCCTTATAATTATCCTCCTTTATGGAAAGCTCACTCAAATATCGTTATAGTAAATGGCGCCTGCAACGGTCCACGAGATTTCTTTTGTATCCAGCATTCTTATTGCATCGCGTGGCATCCGACGATCGGCCTAAATATTTTCAGCGGTTTCTCAATGACATTCGGAGAGTCAGATTACATCTACGTGTATTCTTTGTCCGATTTAACCAGAAATTATCCACCCGTCGTTCCTCTTCCACGTCCCTTTGACATACCGACAACCGCCCGTATTCGACCCCGTAGAATAGACATTGGAATACGTATAATAACGAACGTCTTACGACAAAGACAAGACGAGAGAGACTGAGAGGAATTGTAAAGAAAGAAGAAAAAGAAAAAAAAACAACAATAGGAACTGAAAGAACAATTAATAATTGACGAGCAAAAAGACGGTACCGTAAAATATTCAATTATTGATGGACTTGTTTGCCACCGTATATCAGCGTCTCACGACTACACCACACTGTAAATATTATTGATATACGCTATATGTAAGGATGATGAATAAAAAGAAAAAGATTACGAGAAAAGAATAAATAGCGAGACACGAATTACCGAAAGACCAAACGCGATATATATATATATATTTCAATGCAGGACATAGAATAGGAATAAGGGATTTAACGAGCGACGATGTGATAAATTGTCGTGTATAATTGTGAAACGTGCGACATCAATATTATTGTCATTGTGTTGTTGTTGTTATTATTATTACCATTATTATTAATACCGATTATTGATTATTTTTTCGAAAATTCACTCTTTATCAAGTCAAGTCACTGTAGTCTTTAGGATCTTTACTGTTGCGAATCATTGACGGAATACGTTTTCTTGTGTGAAGTCAACGCTATTAACCAAATTATTTTATTATTCAGCGGATGTGGTAAATCAGAGGATTAAGGAAGGACGCGATTTTAACTATGATTCTTTAATTTTAACTTATTATAACGTATTTGGAGTGAGTCAAGCGGTTACATCATGACGTGTACCGTGCATGGTTTCGACTAATCAAATTGATATGGACAGACGCACGAGTGTTGTTCAAATCAAATTTGGAAAATTTACAGTTGAGAGGAGAGTCGATTAAAAAATTGGAATTGTTTGATTTTGTAAATTCAAGATAGGGACAAATATCGTGCGTATTAAACTGTTTTCTTTTTTCTTTTATAATTTATACTTGTGCCTTTCTTACCGTCGGACGGGAAGTCCATC
>JARPRG010000294.1:274384-288056 GCA_031001745.1 Hartigia nigra
GTAATGTGAATTGGAAAATGGAGAAAAGAAAAGTGATAGAAAAAATAGGGGTAAAAGGTGAAGAAATTTAATTTTTATTCGACCGCCACGAGTGTCTGACTCACAGTAATAATGGTACCCGCAAGTACTGCTGTTATATAGTATACATATAAATATATACACACTGTCGCTATCTACATGTCGCATGAAACCCTAGTTTATTATATACTGAATAAAAATAAATGGTATTTATATTTTTCATTCCATTAGCTATCGAGAATATGTATATATCCGTTTTCTTTAAATTTATCCGTTGTCAAGAAAGAGGTCTCTGTATAAAAGCATCGAACGGTGCGATACCATTTCAAAAAAAAATATCACCACCCGTATCCCATTTTATCCCCTTTTGGTCCAGCTTGAAATCCTAATTAATGGCTGACGTCACTTCCTTCTTCAGTCTCCCACCACTCGAATCTTTCTCTCTCACGAGGATCGCAGTCAAACTCTGGCGACAATTTAATTTACGGAAAAGCCTCTCGACGACGCTTGCGTAGAGAGAAACGTTTTTTTTTCTCTTTTCCCCCTCTAACTCTCTCTCTCTTCCCGCTCCCGTAGAAGAATCGCCGGCATGACTATTATCCTTGCGATATGTCGCACGCAGACCAAATCCTCGGCACCCTAACGTAACGTAACTCGGACACAGTAAACTCTCCCGCATTTCTACGCTCATTTTTATCCTGTCACCAAGAACACGAAGGAGCAAGCCATTCCCCACGGCGTACGCAAACTAGATCAATACGAACGGACGCGCATTTATCGGCAAAGCTCTCTCGCTCTCTTTTCCTTTTCTTTCTCTCATTAAATTTTTCCTTACCTTTATCTCACTTATCGTCCATTCTTAAAGGTAGCAACGTCAGACGAATTTAACCCGCCGTTATTATACCAAATCTCAACGAATTAATAGTCCGTTGTCATATACCTACGTATACATATAGTAATACGTCTACCAAGCTTTTCAAAATCCACGTTGTATCATCCAACGTGTGTTCTACTACGCTGCATTTGTCGGAAGTAATTATCGTTTTTAATTTATATAAAACCCGCAGATACCGTTGTTTCATAAGAAATATATTACCAGGGCTTACTGCCTAAAACATTGTCAACAAGATCCAAGTACAATTCTACAAAGGATCCAAGGAATCTCTCAGGATGAGACTGTCGCCGGAATCCGTACCGTGTTACGTGATCCTTCGTCATGGTTACTGTACCTCGCACAACCTGCTGCCTTACGAAACCCCTGATGATGATAATTATTACAAGGGAGACCGTGCTGAGGATACACGATAATCCTTTCTTTCTTTTTTTTTTTTTATCGCTTTTCCCTTATTAGTCTTCCTTTTCATTTTCTATACCCATCATTTGCTCCTCCCCTATCTCTTTCTCTCTTCAGACGTTACGCGTGCGATCACCATTGTCACGACGATTACACTTAAGAGTCCTCGGTGCCGGCTGTTTCCTTGTCTCCTGAAGGAAAACCTCTCAGCCACTCGTACTCGTTTACTAGCTTCGCTCTGCCGTAAAAGCGATAGGGACAGTTAAGCGTGTATTTACGAGATGCCGATACGCCTCTCGATCTAGCTAATCGTTACGTTTACCAAGGAACTCGCACCAGGGTACACTGTATATATACAGTAAATAAATCAGGATACATGTCACTAAAAGTCAGATACTCGTGCTGTATCGTCGTATAAAACTAGTTGCACGAACATTGGGATTTATGTTATTAGAACAAGACAATGAAGTATTTAAAAAAAATATATATATTTACGTAAATAAGCTTGAAATCTATACGAGTATCTGGACTAATACTTTTCTTCGTTAGCCTTGCAGTACGCATTCGTGTATTAGAGTATATTATGTATAGTATATAGAGCATAGAGTTATAGAGTGTATATACCCAGTACATGCCGCTGTGTATGGTGCATGTGGGAAAGGGTCCTACAGGGGAGGGGTTACTGTTCCCTGTTGCCGTGGCGAGTGGGCGCACGTGACGGTACAATGCCGCTCCAACTACACCCTTGCTGCCCGCAAGCCCCTAGCATCGCCATCCCCTAGAATCCCTTGGCACAACGACTCACCCTCGACCCACGGTATCCTCCCTCGGCACCTTCACCATCGCAGCAACCCCAATTCAGCATCCCACTATACCTCCCAATGGACCAACCCGATGAGTCCGAGCGACGGGACTTGCTGGATACGTGCAATTGAAATCATTGCCAATGTATGACAGCTGGATTTTCATATTAACTAGTATTATTACTTAGTATTCAGGAGTTAGTAAAGGCGCAATCAAGTATCACGGGGAAGGTATTGGTGCATTGGGATCATTCGGATTGGTGTTTCTTGTTGTGTTAAGAGAAAAATTCAAGGTCTCTATTATGTCTGTCTACCGACGGGATGAAATACTTGCTAATTGGGCAGGGTTAGTCGGTTTTTACAACTGACGGCATCCTCTCTGCTAACTACCCTCTTTTGTTCACTCGGATTTCGCTGCTGCGGTATAGAGAGGTTCGATAGCGCACGTATTTTAGTCAGTGCTTCTTCTTTTTTTTGTACTTTGAGATCCATCGAGTACTTCTCTTTGTGTTCTTGGTGTATGCTTTGGTTTTATTTTTGCGTAGAGTCACGTGGTCTATTTTCTGTCGAGGATTATACATTTTTTCATAGGAGTTAGTTTCGAGGAATGACCGCCGACGGTGCTAATAGCGACCAATACTCCTCGTTAAGAATCGCGAGCCGGCGATAAACAAGTTTATCAAGTGTCGTTGACCACGAATAACGCGTGGCGTTACAGTAAGTTCAAAAAACAAGTGAGTCTGCTGTCTAGTCGTATTATTGATGCCGTTAGATAATAGTTATACGGACGGTACACAAGCTAGATATAGTTTCTTTTCTCTAATTCACTCGTTAGAACCCGACGACACAGCGGTAAAAAAAAGCTTATTGAGCGGAATTCAGTACGAGCCATTATAATATGGTGAGATCACCACTTTAAAAGGAAGAGGATCGCCCGAGAGGAAGAGGTATACGGAAGGGCTGTCTGACGGGGTGGTATACAGGGACGGGGAGAGAGGGGGACAGAAAGTAGGAGGACTATAGGAGCGAAGGGATTTTACCAGCTCTCGTCGTCGACTCGTCGTTCCTGGGGGGTGATTGGCGCGACGCTGATTTCGAGCCAGCGTCGTCGTTGTCGTTGAGTCTCTAACGCAGCGGCCCAACCGACATCGAAATTAGGAGCAAGGACAAGCCTCCTGGAGTGGATCTTTTTGTTAGAAAAGTGCCACAGTTACAACCGCCAACCCTCCTCCTAGTCCAGGTCTCCCGTGGAGAGGACGAGGGGTTCGCGTATTCTATATAGCCACGTACTGCCTACGAACAGGGCCCTTCGTCTTCCGTAGTTCCAAATAATTTGTCGTCCTGGGACATTGCGGCTTATCGGATGTAATTCGGCAAAGGACGTTATCGCGGTGTAGGACCAATATGAAAACAAGTGCCAGGGATCGTTTGGAGGACGGGGATGAGGAGGTGAAATGACGGCTCCTCTGGTGGTAGTGCTTGTCAGAGGATAGGGTTGGGTCTGTAGAGGGTTGCTCTTGGGCGCCTTGGCGAGAGGGCAGATAGGCAGACAGGTAGGCCGCGTGACTAACCCGCTGCCGCAGCTGGTTGCGAAATTATCGATTCGCGAAAATTTCCCTTCGCCCTGGTCATGCGCACCTCATTTCCACCCCGAAAATGGCCGCACGCACCAACGAGAGGGTGTGGGATCTAATTCAAAACGCAGCCGCTACGAGGCGCTGCTGCTACTCGACGCACGGCGGCTGCGCTTAAAACGCGCGAATATCGCGGCTGGGATACGTTTGAATTTTCGTTTGATACCGATGAATTGCCATCCCTCTCAGCTGGTAGCGAGATGCCTCTGGCGGTAAATTGCAAAGGCAGCTGTTTCCGTATTCCGATGCAATCCTCCCCATTCACGGAATTATTACACTTGAAAAATGTCGACGTGCACACTCTACCCTTGTTTAATCTAAATCACGGATTCCTTGAGAATCTTTTAATCTCGATAATTCAGCTTTCTCGAGAATTTACAAGAGAAAAAGAAATCCGAAAAATCTCAACGACCTAATGTATGTTTGATGAACTTGTCGTTCTTTTTAAATCGATCAAGTCCAACATATTCAGTTCAACAAGCACGATAATCATTGTCAATCTTGAATTTCGAAGATCCATAGATCGTTATGCCAGCAATTCTCCGTAGCGTATCAACTTATAAATCTTTAATATTGCCCGGTTATTCGTACGATTTGAGATATCGATTGATCGACAAAGCGATACAGAACATCGAGGCATCGTTTGTAAATCCCAAAAGATTGGCAATTCCATGACGTGCTAAGAGATCGTAGAGTTCGGCCGATCTTTGTTTTCACCTATTTTTTCCCAACTCTTTTCGGACGTCGCAAATCGCAGTAGGAGAGAAGGACGTGTGGGCCGTAGCGTAGTGGGAGAAACCATGGGTGAGTATAAGGGGTGTTGGGTGTAGGGCAGAAACGCTGGGGATGAGGCGTCGGGTTCATGTCGGGTTGCCCGGCCGGGGAGCGGCAAAAACGAAGATGGCGGACCTCGCGACGCCCGTCCTCCACTGACGGTACGAAGAACGACCGGTTAAACGCGAAACCTGCGAAATCCCGCGAATTCGACGTTAATTCGTGTCCATCGAGGCCGACGTCACGAATGCTGCTGTTTCCCCGTATAACGCAGGCCCCGGTTATTTGAAAGGTGCGCGAAACCGATCCGCCCCTGGAAACACGACGGACAGACAAGAGAAGGAAGAAGAGAATTCTCATCGCAGTGACAGCCACCTACGAGAACCGAGTACCCTGTGCTATTGTTAGACTAACTGTGTTCCAGTGTAACTCTGTCTAGTGCTTTTCTTAAATAAATATTCAAAGAGAGGGACTTTTTGAGGCCCGTTTCATTATCCCACGGGAGACAGTCACGCAGGAGTGTCGGCTAAGGTGCGCGGGTATAACCACATCGAAGGAGCCCGGGGTGGATCGCCATTATTTCGTGGAATCTCGGAGTCCCGCGACGCCCTTACGTCGGGAGAGGGTTCGACGTCGACAGGATCATTCGTAAAAACGAATTTTCCTAATCGTCACAGTCCTCCTCGTCGTCAAGGGATTGTTCATCGGTGTCGTAGTCGTCGCGGGGTACCCCATACGTGTTTCCTCCCTAGGACGTCCTCTCTGCACCTTTCGTCAATTTCGGTATCTATCAGGATTCTTTCTGTGATACTCGAGAAGGCGGAGCAGTACGCGTACGTGGGGATAAGTGAACATAATTCATAACTCGTGAGACTCGATGTATCCTGGATCCCGTCCTGGCCAATCTCTCTACTCCGGAAAGGAGAGATAGGAGTTTCGAGGAGGTGAAGGATAAGGAGGTTATAGAACATTCTGTGAAGAATCCTTTATTACCGTGATGTGCGGTGCTTTTCGTTGGTGAGATCGACTGTGAAGAAGGACGCGCTGTGGTAGTCCCTCCTCGAGGTGAAGGTAGAAAGAGAAGGAGGTGTCGGAGGTTGGTTTTTGTCGTAATTAAAATGTCAACGAGGAAGCTGCAGTATCAGTAAAGGCGAAACAAAGGCGACCCTGTTTCCCTTGTGCTTAACGTGAGTGAGAATTCGTAACCTTACTTATAGGCAGGAATAGAGACGAAAGGACACGACGAGATAGAGAGCGCGCAAGAGAGAACGAGAGTGAAAGAGAGAGAGAGAGAGAGAGAGAGAGGGGGGGGGAGAGATAGAGATCGAGTGTAGAAGTGGGTGGACAAAGAGAGAGAAAGAGCGAGAGGGGGGGAGAGAATCAGTGTGTACTTGTCGTGTAGGTGTGTGTGCATAGGACCTGTGTATCTATACCGTGTGTACATGTAGTACACAGAGAGAGAGAGAGAGAGGGAAAATCCTGAACGATAGACAGTGATCATCTTAAGATCTATCAATTTGGATGTATAAAGCATCGCTGTAGTAAGACTGAGGAGGTTAGAAAGGAGAATAGGATTGGAAAAGGAAGTTGGCAGAAGAGGTGAAAAAGATAGGAGTGGCGGAAAGAAGGAAAAGAAAAAGGACGCGTAGGTAGAGAAAAGAGAGAGGCAAAGAAAAGGAAGAGGAATAAGAGCAGTGAAGTCTTGGTGGTTTGCTGGTGGCGGCGGCAGCGGCAGCTACGGTGGTGGCAGTGGTGGCAGCGGCACTGCAGCTGCTGGTAGTGGTGGTAGCAGTGGCGGCGGCGGCGTCGGCGGCGTCGGTGACGGCGGGGTGTGTCCATGGAGATTTGAGGCCGAGCTGCTGCTGCTGCTGCCCCTCGTAATCGCGCGCGTCGCTCATCTCTGGCTACAATCGGAAGTCCGGAGACGAGGGTGCCGTGAGTTCAGAATGCAGCATGAACCTCGGTGTCCTGTCGTGGGAGCTTGCGAGCCTCGTGTACGGGGGGAGTGCCTACGTGAGTGGCTACGTGAGAAAGGGGGTGTCTACCTTGCCGAGGAGAAGGCTCAGGGGTTCGGCCCTTTGCCACGCGAGAACTGTCACCGGGAAGTGGCGTGCAGGCAGGACTCCGAGGACAAGGTGGCGCAGGAGCATTACCAGAGGAGATCGCCACACGCGAGAAGACTCCTGGTTCAGGGGAACTTCTAAGGGCCCCGCTATCCCGGGACGCTCAGGCAGGTTCGGGGCCTCCTGGCCCGGGACACGGACGAGCGGGGCTGACTCCCTCGTGGAAGGACGCGGCTCCGGTTGCCGATTCAGCAGCCGAGCACGAGCCGGTACTTGGCCATTCCGGGACATTGGGAGGCCACGTGCTTCTACAGCCAGTAACCTCGTTACGGATTGCTCCAGCTCACTGTCCAATCCACAAAGATCCTGCGCCTCTTCTTACTACTACCTTAGTCTCCGCGTTACCTTCGCCGGACGAGCACCGGCTGTCGGATTCCGTTCGACTGGCGTGGAAGTCATCCTGGCTGCGAATAATCTCGTTTCACGGATATCAAGTGGAAAGTGGGAAGAATCCTGGGAAACACGGAAAGAAGAGAAGTCGACGGAGGAACACGAGAATTTCGTGCAAAGTGTCATCGAGTTGCGACTGGACAAACATAATCTCTTTGCGAATTCAACGGTTTCAGGAAATCCAGAGCCACGGGAGGAAGTGGCATCGTTCGCATGCGAAATATTCAGCCGGTTTCAGAAAGCAAGATCAGTCTGGCACTTTGTGTATATTGAACGTCAGGAGGAGCAAGTCAGGAAGAATACAAAGAGGAACAAGAGAAGGTGGAAAGAGGATCTCGGGGTGCACTCGTGCCGAAGGAGGAGCTGGTTTCAGGGGCGTACGCGTGAGGCGAACGGTGGGCTCAGGCCTTCGTGGCAGCGATGCAGGGCCCCCTGCAGCCCGGCGTACGCGATCGCAAAACGCACTCGCCTCTCATTTTCAAAACCGATCTCGAAATCGATTTGCCGTATCGTCGTTATCGTCGAGTCGGCGTCGACGACAAAATCATTAC
Source organism: Hartigia nigra (assembly GCA_031001745.1). Classification (NCBI taxonomy): domain Eukaryota; kingdom Metazoa; phylum Arthropoda; class Insecta; order Hymenoptera; family Cephidae; genus Hartigia; species Hartigia nigra. The sequence goes on from JARPRG010000294.1 coordinate 281,972, forward strand.
CGTCAGGGCCAGCAGCACCGTTGTCGTTGCTGCTACTATCACTACTCTTACTACTACTGCTGCTACTGTTGCTCCTGTTACCGCCAGTATCGTTGTCGTCGTCGTCGTCATTACCGCCACGTCGGAAACGTCGTCGCCAACCGGGAAGGGAAGTCGTTCCGTTCGATCGTCGCCGTCGTCGCGAAGGAGCGTCAACGTGGGGACGCTAGAGTCCCCGATTTCGTGCTCATGCGACTCGACCCGCCCACCTCCACGGGACCACCCAAAACAAAAAGGAAGCGAGATTATCATCAGCCTTCAGCACCACCAGCCCCACTGTCATATCCATCGCAATTGTCATCCTCATTCTCACTCAAGGACTCTTTCTGTAATTCGTACCTTTCCTACGCACGTGGTATCGTTATCGATAATACCCGCACCTCTGAGAACCTTACCATCAGCGCCACCAGCGCCACCACCGGCATCATCACACCCCGTGCCAGCGACGCTCGCTTCGACATCGTCACCACCGCCAGTAGCGTCTCCAACGACGCTTCCTACTACTATCCTTCGGTCAGCCTGGATGAAGTCCATAAACCAGAGGACGAACCTAAAAATGCCACTGCCTTTTATGTTACTTGCGTTTCTACTTCATCTAACCTGCCGGGATTCATCGTACGTAAGAGAAGGAGTCAGGGACGTAGCATTGCCTCACGTTCGGCCATTACACCTGGCCAATCGCTTACGTGCAACACGTGTCACGCCGATCACAGCTCAACGTCAGGATGGTACCCACGGAAAAGAAAGTCTTGCCACGTACGACGCGGCTTTACTACCACAGCGACTAACGCCAACTTGCCTCAGATCATTCGGAAGATTTATGCTCTTCCACAGACGGACCTCGTCTCCTCGAGTCGGGGTCTTTCTTCTCACGATGACTTTGTTTACACTGCCTTTAATTATCAGCACCGTGTCGTCGACGACGGCGACGACGACGATGAGGACCACGAGAAAGGAAAAGAAAATAGGGATCGCGAGGACGAGGACGAGAATGAGATGGAGAACTGTCCGCAAGGTTGTGACGAAGTTGATTATGACAATATGGAGAATTCCTGCTCGAATCTCCTTCCCTACCACGTGGAGAAGCTTGAGGAATCCTGGTGGCAGAAGAGAACGAAACTGGAGACGACGGAGATGGAGGCGACGACGATGGAAGCTGCACCAGAGAGATCATCGTCTTCAGGGAACGATACTCTACACGAGACGACCACGTGCATCAATGTACCCGGTGGCAAATTCTATAATTCCATTGGATATCCGTCAAAAATTTCATCACCTGGGTATCACGATAACCTCCAGGACGACGAGGAGGAGTGTGTGCATTTTAATACGGAGGAAGAACCTCCACGATATCATGATCATCATCTTCGTCGTCGCTCTCGTCACAAGTACAGCACCGACTTCGAGGAAGTCTATCCAGAAGACAATATCATCACGACGAAAGAGAACGATTACACTGCCCGGTTGGCGAAGTCGATCGCCAGGAAGAGGGAACGCAGAAGATCAGAGATGCACGGGGAGTCTCAGGAGGGTACTGGAAAGTCAAGAAAAAAATTACAATGTAATGGCACGAGTAGGAGATGTTACGGTCTTCTTCTGGTGCTGTACCTCCTGGCTCTGCCGATTCTCTGCGCGACGAACCCCTCGGCCCAGGTCGCCTCAGCATTCGCACAAAAGCTGCCTCTCACCCACAGTCAGAATTTCACCCAGCGCAACTCGTCCATATACTCTCAGCCAGCCGTTGAGAAAGTGCAAGCGAAGTATCTTCGGCAGAAGAAGCTGGTGGAGCAGGAAGTGTATGAAGAGGAAGATGCTAATACGAATATGCGGGGTCTTCCGGCATCAGGAGTGCACCCTTACAACGAATACACCTGGGAGGTTAATCAGATAAACCCTTGGCTGTCGGCCTGCGACCTGGCGGGTCCAGCGCCGGCCGACCTTCAGGGTAGCTGCGGTCCCCCGGAAGTGCCCAAGGTCTGTCCGATGCTCTGCGAGGTATCGTCGCGGGGCGACGTCTTCAGCGAAGTCGTCGAGCAGACCAGGATCGGTACGAGTAGTGCTATCTTTACGACGTCACCGTTGCCCCCATTATCAACGTCGGCATCCTCCTCCTCGTCGTCCAAATCCTCGACCACGAGCACCAAGAGCACCAAGACCACCACGACGAAAACGTCGCCGATCAGGACCACGAAGATGAGTATCGACAAGAGTAAGGGAAAGCAGGACGATGTTCAGGATCACGACGATATCGAACGGATGGCTCCGGTACAGTGCCTTTTTTACCTCGAGGAGTCGCACAAGTGGGACGTCTGTCATGAGGAGTTCGGTTTACGCAGTCGGAAAAGTTTTATAACCGTAAGGGAAAATCGCTATTGGTTTATAAGTGGCCTGCGTCTACGACATTGCTGCGAGCACGCTGTTGTGAACGCCCTGGCGCCCGGTAAGGGTGGCCCGCTCGAGGATGTTTTGAATGGCGGTCGGAAATGCACGGCTGCCTTGGAAAAATTATTGGCTGTGGATGCACTCGCTGCCAGGCTTCACTGTGAATTCGAAGAAGTATTAGCGCGCTACGACTGTGCCCAGCCCTATTCGGTTATCCACAACTGCACCCACTGCAAGGTGAGTCCACAACGTTTCCTTCTTAATGTATACTATACTATTCTACTCTATTCTATCCCATTCGTTTCTCTGTATCCTTCTAACCTACAATTTACAATAGACGTCCCAGTCGTATCTACGACGAATGACAAATGTCGCTATCTCGTGATCTGCCTACTGTGGCTACCCATTATCTTCCACCGAATCGGAAGTAACGAATGGCATTGAGATAAAAGAAAAAAGAGTGTCTACAAAAATCCAATGCCTAATAAAATACAAAGCGAGCCGAGCTAGGGATCTGGACTTTTGGACTCTTCCTGGAGATGGTTTTCACGAGTTGACCCACATTTACGCGTTCAACGATTCCGTCACGCTTTTCGAGCTCACGCGGCGTTTGCGCTCTACTATTTCCCAGACCGTCAACGCGCGGCGTCGAGACGCCATCGTGACGGTCCTGACCTGTTCCTGATTATCCTTGTATAACTGTCGCATGCCTATCATCATCCTCAATACCGTCTGATAAAGACACGTGTACAATACACTGTTATGTTATTATCCTATCTCATAATTATTATCATTAATATCAGATTCAGAAACAGCTCCCAAGAGACTAAGGGACTGCAAACAGACATGGCCAGTAAAATAAAAGTGAATGTTGATACGTATCTAGAATTTCCATAAAAGTTATATTTTCTTAAGATAGTCTGCCAGCCTCTTTTATCCTCCTCGTACTCCTACTCTTGGACTCTATCGCGTACCTTGTCCCTCCGCAACACCACAAGCCCCAAGAAGGAACAACCCCTCCTTGGACGTAGTTCGCTCGATCGAACGAACCTCTTACCTCGTTCCTCTCTGAGATCGACTATCTTCCTTCGTCTCTCTGTTAGAGAGAAAGAGAGATAGAGTCAGCTCTCACTGCTTCCGAATCTCTTGCGTTAGATCTCTCCTGGTTCACGATATTTTCCCAATAACAACGATATTTCCCTATGTTATTATTACGATTTTCCTATCATCCTCTTCCTGGAAGTATTCTCACTGAATTTTCTCCTCGGTCATGGGTCCTTCTTTTCCTCTTTTTCTTCACCCTTCTTACATCCCTTTTACTCCGAAGAGTTATCATTATCTTTATTCGCACTGCGGGTGGCGTCATTTCGCCTGTATGGAAATCGCAGTTTTCACGATTTTCGTTTGTCGTCGACGATCGGACCCGGGTAACCCTCTTCAGGGATGAGAAAATTATTATATAGACCCGACCATTGGCATCGTGGAAGGATATTACGTATAATATAGCAACTGGGGTCCAGAGGTCTATCTATCAACTGTCGGTCGAATCTCCGCCTTCCTTTTTCCCTCATCTCCAACAATTTTTACCACTTGTCCACGTGTATATCTGTATAGCATGTCCGGATATACCGTATTCAATTCGGCAGATTGATTTCACTGATTCTTCGCGTCCCGGTTCACCAGTAATACCAGAAGTAGAAGGCTCTTCCGTTACCTGGATGAATTATGAATTCCTGACGTACGTGAAAATAGCCTTCAACTCGGTTGACTGTCGCGTCCAGGAAGACGCTGAAATAATATATGGTGTCTGATTGTTTTGGCTGAATGACATTTTAATTCGAAAATTTTTAAGCTCACTTGTATGACGCCACTTGCCAATGGTACAAGTATCGATTGTTACGTACGCGAATCGATGTTTCTTGAAACGTAACGTTATTACGTTATGGGTGTATAGATACTTGGACATTTTTTTCTTTGTTCTCGAGACTGTTCCCCCTCTTTCTCTCTGCCAACCTTCGTATCGCGTGTCCCGGGGTTTCACGATCGTCTTCTTGCTTCGCGCTCAAGTACCTCTTGTAGTTCCTTTACTTCGATCCTCGAGTAAAGAATGCCTTTACTTTCTTGCTTTACATAAATCCTTTGAGACACACCGAAGGATTTGGATTGATCGATGGCGCCTTTACTTGTGCCGTCATTCCTGTAATGTCATGCTATTAGGTCTAATGTGTTTACATGACGATGTGTATACAGGATAATAAGCTTTTGTCTCTATTTGCATGAGAAAATGTACCCCGGCACCCATTCGGAAAGTGGACAGAATTTTACGCAGTCTCCACTTCTATGCTTATCTTTGACTCGAGAGAAATTGTTTAGTTTTCTTTTAAACTTATTCTTTTTCCCCTCCCTTAAATCAAAATTCAAAGTCGTCTCGCATAACGAGAAAATATTTCAGCACTTTGAATATATTTCGATATTTTATTATGGTTGTAACACTTATCTATATTGTTCCGTAACGGATGAGAGCAGTATGATTCTCATGGATATCCTTTTTTTTTTTTACTTTGAAAACTCCCTTACGTTAAATCCCAATAATTCCCTATATATATTCATGTTCCTTCTGGAAGAAAAATTCTGCATACAAAAATCCTCTCCCCTACACCCCCTCCCATTACAATGGTATCCATGTCTGAAATCCCTTGGCTCGAGACAACCCGTAAGGCATGTAAAAATATGTCGGAAATCGTCGGAGGACACGTATTTCCTGAAATGTTCGTCCCACCGACTTTTACCTTAAGAAAATGTTGGTGCATGTCCAACGTTACTCACCCATTTCCGTGTTCATCTTTATTACGAGATAAACTCCCGTGGGGACGACACTCCCGATATCAAGAAAGGCAAATGTCAGTACGTAACGATCAAATTAATTCGAAATCTATAGCAGCAGTTCAAAGGCCATGGTCAGCGTGACAGCGAAAGGGTTTAATAGGAATGACATTTCGTACTCGAGTTACGGGGAACATGAACTTCTGCATTGTACAATTGGTATTCATTGTGTGTACTTGGTAAATACGCGAAGTGTCTGCAAAGTAGAAAACGCCAGGGGTAACCCAGTGCAAGTTTATATATATATATATACGTGCGTATGTACAATATATGTACAAAACGGAACCTCGATAGACACATATGGTGGGGCGGGGTGTTGTGGGGGAGGTTGCGGTGCTCCTAATTGAGATCATCTTACCACAAATAATTGCATCTACTCCCTGGCGGCGTTATCCTTCGTCCTGCGTCTTATCGTCATGGCCCCTGGGACGGAGGACGCTGCATCCTCAGCTGGCTGGAAGAAAATTACTATCCACCCTCCGAGCGGGTCGAGCCGTAAGAAAATGATTTTCGGTAGTGGGCTCTTGAAGTTTTACGACAGACATCACCCTAAGGGATGTTTCGAGCGCAAGAAAAGACAAATCTTCAGCCCTTGTTTTTTGCGTGAAATTCAGTAAATCTGGCGGGAAAGATGTGAAATAATTAAATTCCAAGTAATGCCTACCCCTCGATTATGCGACATACCAAGGGGAAGAAAAAATTTCATATATATATATATGTGACGCGCATGCCACTCTTGTGCACAGGGGCGGTAATTACAGTTCTCTTAGTTAGTGCAATT
>JARPRG010000294.1:302359-346183 GCA_031001745.1 Hartigia nigra
ATATATATATATATATTCTACATTAAAGATTATGTAGGACAGGCACTGATCCGTTTTACGGCCGGCCGCCATTCGACCTCGGCATTACTCCAGGAAAGAAGGGATCTCCAGGTCCCAGGCAAAATTCCAAATTTCAGTTTAACACTGTAATATGAATATTCCCACGTAAATACACGGGCGTGCTCTCACCCGCCATATTCCTATTTTTACTTTCTTGAAAGCCTTATACACGTGCAATACGATGGACAAGGAATGCATTATTGTACTGTGTTTTTTTTTATTTCAGGAGGCGTATAGAAAATGGGTGTGCAGCTCCCTGGTGCCTTACTTTGCTCATAGGGGACCGCTGAACTCAGGAGTGATTAGGAAAACGTTGAGGGGTGCAAAAGTACGGCCATGTCGTACATTCTGCCAGGCGGTCGAGCAACGTTGTCCCTACTTGCTTCCGGGGGATCGTGCCCCTGCTTATCCCACGCAATACGCCGGCGAACCCACGTTTCTTTGCAGAGGTAGGTTATATAGATCTTTGATCATTGATCATTGATCAGGTGTCTCTTGCTTAGAGTTTAAGATGGGTACACGTGACCTTGGCACCCTATTCGCAATTAATCAATACTACACGTGATTATAATCTTAATCGATCGAATGAATGAATCGGAGAAGCAGTGATAATTTGGAATTTTTTTTTGTTCTTTCACTTTATCTTATAGATCCTAACATCCCGGAAACGGGCGGGCAAGCCGAGAGGTCGTTGACTGCGAATGATAACGACACATGCTGCTTCCAAGAATGTGCCCCGGGTTTTCCTTACGCCGGTATATGTTCGAATTGCACGAGGATGCAGATCATCGAGAGAGACGGTTTCGAGACGGCGTCGGCGCCGCATTGTGAAGTTACGGTCCCTCATACGGCGTCCACAGGTAGGTCTACGTATGACACGGTACATTAGGTTAATCTAACATGGACTTAATGAAGGAGCAATTGATGATAGCATGCGTATAAATCAATTGACCCAGGTCAGCAGCAGCAGCAGCGGCAGGACGCAGCTGATCCCCAGGAGTCGATCGATGCTGATAAGGAGGACAACCCTGATCTCTCATCGACCCAGATGCCACTGACGAACGAGCAGGGTACTAGTTTCTGCGGAAGCGGCGGCGTGGGCTCGATGAGCACTTCATCATCATCGTCCTGGAGTACCCAACCATCGGTACCCTTTTCTATGATTTGCCTATTCTGGAGCTGGGGCGTACTGATCACCCTCTGCACCGGCAAGATTACCGAGCACCTTGTCACCCTGGAACGCACCAGGACTTTCCTGTGTAGGATCATCCTCGCTCGTGGCGCTCTCGGTTCAGTGGCCTTCGGTGTTTCGAGGACGATCGTCAGACTCGCAGGGATCAACCTGACCTTCCGGTCCTTCCGTAATAAAGTGATGTGGTGCTGGTGCTCGTGCTCGTGCTACGGATGGTGGTGGCGATGCTGCTACTGGTGGTGGTCCTTGTGGAATAGGTGCTGGAGGTATAGGGTTAATACGATCCTGGCCGGGTTGCCGGATTATCATATGAGGAACCGTAGTCGACCGGCGCGATGTAAGCGTCGCCGTCGTCGTAAGAGACGTCGCAGACGGTATCGCGCGCGCGAGAGAGAAGCCTCTGGACACTCGAGAATTGATAATAAATTGATAGGCGTCATTAATAAATGACTACGTAAACGGGGGGGATTACGAGGGAGGAAAATGTGCACGAGTCGGGGACGTGATGATACGCGAACGAGAAAATAATATAGAGGAAGCAGAGACAGAGGCCGATGGCACGGAGATAAAGAAATTTTCAGGTGTAACAGGTAAAGGGAAGGCGGCATATTAAATAATAAACGGAGCCGAATAGATATGCTCGAAGATACGAGACCGTGGAAAGAGATACGAACGGGGGTGGATCCGGGGCTGGATTAATGGGGATTAAACATCGACAGTTCAGTTCCGAGGGATACGGAGAAATGTAACGCTAATAATAATAATGATAACAATAATACAATAATAAAATAATAATAATACGGAATAACGATAAAATAATATTGCCGGTAACGATATAATAATACAATTATTATACACTACTTACGTATACATACATATATATATATATATATCTATATATATATATATACGCATCTCTTATATATATATATATGTATATAAGTCATAAATAATGAAAATAATTAACACGAGGCAACCATGAAGTATAGGTAGGTAGTGAACATGATGATGATTCGGGTAAGAATATGGAATGGAAAAGGAATGTTAATGTGCGGATGCGATAATCGCGTTGATGAATCGACGTAAGAAGAGGACGAGGAATAAGAAGATAAATAAGAGCGCGGTGAAAGGGTGGGGAGAAAATAAAAAGAAAAACACGTACGACGACGGATATTGTTATCGAGGTATAATATGTGTTCGTTTAGACATTATATACATAACTATTATATAACTATACATAAAAGGAAACTAAAGGAGGAGTACACGAGACACATTTATACGCGCATTCGAGGGACGGGTGATTGAAAAGTGGACGCGAAGTGGCGAGCGTGGAAGCGGAAGTTGAAGGTGACGTCAGAGATCAGCCAACGTATATATATAAGAGACATGCATGAGATAAAAGCAAATGAAGAGGAAGAAAGAAAAAACGAAATATATAATTACCAGGAACAACCGTTGCTAATGATAAGCGGATATAAGAAAGAAGAAAAAAGGGCTGAACGGAAGCGCAAGAACAGAGTGAATGAGCCGGGGAGATTCAGGAGATTTTTCTCATTTTTTTTTAACTAGAGAAACGAGAGAGTGAGAGAGAGAGAGAAAGAAACAGCGGTACCCTTTGCACGTGGTTGTCTGATTTTTTTTGTGTCAAAGGCCAGCCTCGCTCTTGTATACAATACCTGTTGTTTCCTTTTTTTTTTTTATCACGATGACATATCGCGCCAGGCGTGTCCCGTACCCCGGGTGAGGGGGGACTTTCGGGATTTTTCGATTGGCCAACCGAACGTGTATTCTCAGCCGACAAAGGATTTACATAGTCCGCGACATTGTTGAACGTCGCTCGTTTAGGATTTTCCTCGTGGTTTTATTCTCTGTCAACGCAAAGCGGAAATGCCTTGCGGCTATCACTTTTCAAACTTAAACGGTCGTATTCCCGGGTTGCGTTTAATCAACCACGGACTCTACACTAGGTACTTAGAATTTTCCCAATATATATATATATATATATATACTTATATATATCAATATGTAAATATATATACACACATAAAAGCTTCCCCTTATCCGCTCCTCCCTATCCCATTACCCCCACTTCCCCTGAAAGAATCACGATACGCACAAATTTACCCTAGAGCTGTTGAATCGCTTTCTATTGGTAACGCCGTTGTCTGGGTCATTCTCCTACGTACCTATTGCTGGGCCGTGTTTGTTTAAAAATTGGCGGGAAAATCCAGAGGAAAATATCGTCATTGTTTGTCCTTTTTGATAGAGGGGCCGGGTGGTTAAGGGATGAGGGGGGTGGGGAGGAGGGAGGGGGTTCTGGGAACACGTCTGATACACGATCTGTCATTCTCGTTATCGTCGACAACAGATACACGTGACACACTTGGCAAACGGATAGAAAAACGGTTGGTACACGAGGCCGAGCGTCGAGGCACGTCGTTAAGGCCAATTAATAAGATGACGTCATTGAATTCTGCTTGATTCTCGTAGATAATCTCTCGAGGGCAATACCTTTCCCTTCGATAAAATTTCATCGAACGGTGGTCTACGTAATTCATTGTGTCTATCGAAATGGCGTTTTATTATCGGCCTACGGGAGTGACGGTCGAGGTCGACGGGTACGGATGATCGCAGGAGTAAGAGGTCACGTGACGGCTGGGATATCAATTAATTAAAAATTTATTCGACAAAAGTTCGATTAGGTTTTACTAACCATACCGTATGATCCTTTCGACGGTCGCAGGCCTACGTAGGATTTCGTGGTATCAAACGGAGCCTTTGTCATTCGTTATCCATCCATTCGTTTGAACTGTATTTTCATCGTAACGCGACAGCGTCTATATTATTTTCGACCTTTCGCATTTAACACTGAGAGTTTTGCTGTGCGGAGGGAAAGGTATAGGATTGGTTAATAAGAGCGAAGAAAATGCAACGCGACGAGTGTTATACGTATACGGATGCGAGGATATAGGGAAAAGTATAGTGGGATGTATGGTGAGCGAGAGTGAGAGAGCTATATGAAAAGCAGCTGTTGAAGAGAGACGAAGAAAAACAGGTATAAGTGAAAAGGGCAAAATTCCTTCGACGTGCAAACACGGCAAAGCGACTACTCGACGCTCCTCGTATGAATTGAGAGGGCGGGAGCCAGGGGGTGGTTTCACTGATGATTAAATAAGCAGCCACTTGGAACGTTCGGAGGAACCAATATGAAGAGAGAGAGAGAGAGAGAGAGAGAGAGAGCATAATAAAATATGGCGAAAGATACGGGACACGATAACGTTGTATAGTAGCGTGATAGATTAGCGAACACTTCTAATATGTTTAATGATGACGTAAGAGAGGGACCGTGACGCGTGCAAAGTTTCAACGAGTGAAGGCGGTCATGTATTTATTCTATAAAATGGTCATAGACGTTAAGTAATTAATGACGTCATTGTTTGTCTCTGTCGGTTGTAAAGACAAATGCGAATGATATGTGAATAACGTTTTGTCGCACTTTAGAAATTGTTCGCTTTGACTTTTGAGGCAGGGTTGAATATATATATATATACATATATTTTTTTTTCTTTTTTTTTTTTTAATACACACATACATTCCGGTGACTTAACGTCTGTGGCCGCTTATCGGTAACACACTTACACATTTTGATACACCCAATGCATACGCGCGCATACTTATGCGCACTCGCGCAAGTGCGACAAGGTGAGAGAATGAGTGGAAGAGCGACAGAGAGAGAATTCGGTGCGAAGAATTTTAATGGTAGTACGACGTGCGAGAGACGGCGAGGAAGATAGGGGAATGAAGAAAAAAAAATGAAAAAAACGTGTTACTGTATTGTTAAACATTGTCCATACATAATTGTTACTAAGTATTATAAGTAATATTACGGGAGAGGGGATGAACAAAAAAAAAAACAACATTTGAGGTAAATAGTACATTAACCCGCGCGGCTCGTCATTACGAGTATATGTAAATATATGTATTTATATATGTATATGCATATATAAACATACATATACCTATGTATGTACGTATAGAGATATTCGCGTGAGAGTGAGTGAGACGGTTGTACGAGAGTGCGTGCGTGTACGTGTGCATGGGAGTGAGAGAGAGAGAGAGAGTTCTAATTGTCATGGGAGAGCGAGAGAAAGAGAGAGAATAATAGAAACGTATTAATTTTGAGAAATAATACAGTGTTGTACGATTCACACGGGTAGACCAGTACGCGCATGATTTAAGGAGAAAGGGAGAGAGGAAAATGAATAAATGATAAAAGAAATATAATAAAGAAACACGAAAGTCCCAAAAGTTAGAAAAATACGGAGGAAGAGTGCAGCACCGAGTGAGACGAACGAGAAGGAAGAGGAAAGAAGCGAAAGAGACTGTTTAACGAGGAAATACGAACAAGCGCATAATTTTGAGAAACAAAAAAAATTACATAACGACACGAGGTACATGTACGTAGGAAAAAAAACACGTGGAATATTTCGTGAAAAAAAAGAATAAGTAAAAAAAATATTTTTTTTTTCTAGTACACGACGTCGAGGATGAGGTACGCGCAATGGGTGGGCGAAGTTGCAATGTGTACTATAGCGATGGACGGGCTGCCCCGTTCGGGATTAAAAAAAAAAAAAAGAAAGAATAAAGAGAAATAAAAAGAATATCTGTATACGGCTGGGTGTTTGGGGAGGGAAGAAAGGCAGAAAAGTAATGATAGGAAATAGAGAGAGAGAGAGAGAGAGACATTTTTGATTTTCCCAACCATCGGGTACGATTGATCGCTCTGCGTATATACGTGTAGTAAAAAAAAAACAGTGAAGGTAGGAATAATCGATCTATCGATATATCGTAGAGACGCCAATATTTTCTTGCAGTATAATTTTAGCAGAAAAGCGAGAAGAAGAGGAAGAAAAAAGAGAAGGACCCATATATTATTTAAACTTAGCGCGCACGCTATAGTCTACTCGTCTTATGATTTTGACGTCTGACGTTTCTTCCTCGTGTGACACGGATAATTGAGAATCTTTATCCATCGTTATGCTTATTCCCGTTTTTTTTTCTTCTTCTCCTTCTACCTTATTTCCTATATCTGTCATTTTACATCTTCTTCCACTTCCTTATCCCAAGGCGATACTATACTTTCTCGTGAGCTATACCGAGTCCTGTACACTCGTTAATCTTTATTACTCGACGGAGTGGCCACTTGATTATTCGCCTTTTAGAAGAAAATGATAAGCAATGTTCTTGGACCATATTCAGAGAGATGAAAAACGTGTGTGTGTGTGAGAGAGAGAGAAAAAGAGAGAGAGAGAGGGAGAGCAATGAAAAAACATATTCTGCACTGTCGCATGTCGAATAACGCTTTCGACGATAGGATTTCATCGACATTTTTGAATGTCTTCTTGTAACAAAATAAGCAAATTCAAAATTAAAACAAAAAAATCTTTAATCCTCGTCGATAGCGCGTGAACGTCTTTTTTTTTAATTTTAAAAAGAAACATTTTACTCTCAAAAGCCCCTATCAGTTTAACACGGAATTTCATTGTTTTCGCATAACGCTTCGTCGTCGTTGCATATGCATTTGATCTGTTTTCGGATTTTGAACAAAAGAAAAAAAAAAGAAAATCCTCGCAACGTCACTGTCATCGTTGCCATCGGGTTTCGACATTGAAGAATAAAAAGAAAAAAGGAATGCCGGAACCGGTTCCGCCGCCTGAAATCTAACGTCGACCAGATTGTAAGTCATCAAAAATAAAGCATGATAATTTCAAATACAGGGTCTTACTCACTGTCATTTTTGTACGTCTGTGTGAAAGTTTTTGCCTTAAGACTAAGTTTTCAGCTAAGTACGCTAATCGTACGACATATATGTCATACGCGTACTACAGGTATATACCATATACGCATACACACAATACGGACAATTCTATATACTATATCTATACCGTACATCTTAATAATCCTGACATGATTATTTATTAATTGAGCAACGTTCAATAAAATGACCTTGCAATTTTGCTGCGGATCTTGTTGCGCGCGACGTAGGTGAGAATCCAGGCTTAAATTTGCAAAATAAAGTATTTCCAAAAAACAAAAAAATTCACCCGGGTCGGAGAGATAGAATGCAAACCGGAAAAAAAATTGTTCAACAAAGAGTTGGCGAATGCCAAATAAAAAATTGCAACATTTGGCCAACGATAACTCGCAACACCAAAACAACGTGGCTTCGATTAAAAGTGCAATGTTGTTACGACGAAAAAAAAAAGTGCAAGAGACTGCGTTACGATAACCATCACGATAAGGACAGTAGGTGATAGTAAATATGCAGAGACAATAGAAGTGAGAAAAATAAAAATAATCACAATGATTATTATTATCAGCGATCGTCGATAGTTATGACTTGCGAATGATCGATCGTCATCGATAGTTCATTGAGAAAAAGTATCACTGTACGAACTTGACATAATAATGTGGATGCATTAAAAGTGCATAAAATGCATAAAATAATCGATCGTTCAATTTTGTGATATGATTATTATGATTAAAAAGGAATGTTAATTGTTCAATGTACATTGAATCACAGGCTATTGGTATGACGTAGAGAAAATTATTTTGCAATTTGAAATCTGCAATCTTGGGACTTGATGCTGGGAGGATCGAAAGTTATCAGTACCTTAGACTGATAGGGGCCGAGATCGATTTTATCCCGGGGGATAATTAACCCCGTAACACGATTCAATTATAGTCTCGTTGACTGTTAATCGATAGGAATAGCGGCACTGGCCCCAATTACATCATTTCATAGCAATCTGTCCCGACCACCTGACGCGCGTCCACAGCCGCTCGGAAACCATAGTTTTCGTTAAATGGAGCGACCGTAATTCGCGCCACTGTTACAACGATGCCATCGCGTATCCTCATTGGTTCCTTGTCCATTGGCTTAACCAATCCTGTGAATTTGCTTAACGGTCCCGTTCATTGCGGGGATTCCCCTATGTAAGTACCTGGAGAAACGACAGTACCAAGCTAAAATCTATTCAACGGACCAAATCGAATATGAAATTCGTTGGTTTAAATGATTTAATTTTTTGTTTCTCTTCAAATATATCCCTTTTTTCTTTCTCTCCATCTCGTCTCCACGAGGGTGGCCTGTCAGGGGGAGGGAGTTTCCCAATCGTCGAACGAAAACTGCTCACTATATTCTCGCTTATAAAAGTTTACGGATACACGAATTATTCGACGGGGCTTAAAATAATAATGGTAATAAATCTCTGACAGTGTCGATGGAGGAGCAACGTGGGTCGGGCCAACTGAAAAGGAGTAAGAGGGTGCTTCGCGGAGAGGATCGAAAAGGAGGAAAGTAAGGGTTTCGGTGAGGGGTGGATGGAAAGAAGGGAACCAAGGTAAAGAGGAAGGGAGGACGGGTGTAGGTATTGATCTTCACGAGTCGCCCGACACAGCATCCGCATGGAACAGACCACCGACGTCATTTCTGTTTTCGGTCTCCTTGACTGACACGATCCTTCTTGACGGTCAATCCTATCCGGAAATATACCTGGACCTTCTTGACCTTACTAGATGACCCTATGACCCATTACGAGAATGGTACGAGCCCGATAAAAATCCTTAATCCCACTCTGGGTATTTTCAAATCTTAATTCTCTCGAGAAGACATACGAGTAGTCGGCAGGCACCGAGGATAAAATACATTTTTCGAATTGAAATTGAATCAGGAAGTTCCAAAAGGATTTGATGGAGAACTTCTTTGTCTTGGGTCTGTGTAGCGAGTATGAGTAAGATCGAATAGCTATAAATCTTTTTCAAGAAAATAATGAGAAAAATGAAAAGTCACAGACACGATGGAGTTAAGGTGAATACGGAGTAAAAGAAAAAAAAAAAATGTAAGAAAAGCAAAGAGCCACTGCCTTAGCGACAGCAAGACCCGTGCGAACAAGGCCTTAGAAAATAACCAAACCAGAAACATAACTAGGACGTAAGCGTTGTTGTTAAAGTAATTAAAGAAAAACAATGTTGACATAATATTTAGGCATTAAATAGACGTAATGATAAATTTCGCGTAGTTAGGCGATACATGTAGTATAATAGGTTTTAAATATGCTTGTCGCAGAAAAGATTCTAAAGAAGTATCATTCTAATTGTGCCATAGTAGACGCGTCGGCTCGGTCGCTAAGAGATCAAAGAAAAGGGAGGAAGAGAGCGAATGCATAATAAGAAATGAAATTCAAAGAGAATTTAAAGAAAAAGAGACACGAACGAGCTGCTTGCTCGTCCCTTCGATTATTTATGATACGATCGTCACGTGTTACGCGATCACAGTCCGTCTGGCAAGATTATAGGGAATTCCCATTACGAACGCGCCTTAATTTCTAACACTAGGATTTCAACGCTAGCTTTCGAGTCTCCGGCACCTGTTCCATTGTCATTTTTTGTGTCGTCCGACTTCTCTCGTATTCGTTTTAATTTCCTTGCGTTCTTTTCACTTCCTACCTACCTTCTCCCACTCGTGAGACTTGTAGCCTAAAAAAATAGAGGAAATTCGCGGTCTGGTGAATTCTCAGGAAAATCGCAGTGGCCGTGGTGATTCTAGGGACAGTGACAAAATCGAATTAGCGCAGAGAAGAGGTGCGAGTCCTGAGTGTATATGTGTGTGTGAGAGAGAGAGAGAGAGGGAGCATGAAAACTTCCTGTTGGCAAGTATCGCACAAGTCTCAGAGAGTGTCGAACGGTGTACCTGTGAGATGGGCTTAATTTCCATCGACAGGTGTTCCTAACTGTGGCTTTATTGGTCCAATTAAATAATCTTTCGATAGATTTGTCAACGCATTTCCGAAACACACGTGTCACAGTTTCTAGCAGTATTCCTCGAAGACCCTAGGGAATCGAATCTGATGCGTAACATTCAAGGATCTCTGGATTGACGTCGCTCAACCGGTTTCTTTTATTAATTTCACTAGTGAATCAGCCCTTCGTTATCTACGGTCACTAACTTTATTATCGGTAAGAAGAAGCACGTGAATCTATCCAAAGAAGTCATTGCGTAATTTGCACGTACTTCGATCAATGAAACGGCTCTACGTTATTTACAGTCAATTTTGTATATACAGTTGTATGCACACACTATACATATATTATATAATACATAAGAGTACCATTTAGATAATATTCTATCTATCTCCTTTTATTCTTATTCCTCTGATTTTTCTTTTTTATCTCTCTCTCTCTCTAGTTGCTATCAATCTCCCTCTCCACTCGCCCCTAATAAAATACGAGGAAAGGTTAAAGCCGGAATCCGCGTGCCTCTCGTAAAGAGTCGAGAATTGCGAAGGGGATGAAGAGCATTACTGCGGTCAGTGGAAAGTAAGGGGTGGGTTTCAGGGATTGTAGACTTGTACGCTTTACGAGGGGGGAGGGCGGTGGGGGGTACTAGTGAACGTTGACCATGAACCATTCGGATCGTACAAGAGTGAAGGAAGAACCCGTGTGTTATTTTGCAGATTTGACGACCCCCCACCTCGCCAACCGCCCCCCTCGAGTACGAACATTGCCCTTAGCATCGATTTTGTTCGTCACTTTTTCCACGCGTCTCTCCCTTTCAACCCTACGATCCCTTTTTTGTCTCTCCCGTCTACCTTGCTCTCTGACTTTTGTCACACGCACCCTCCTGCAATCGGCCTCGTGGCCAATCGATACTTTTTTTTTTGGGGATGCTCCTCGTGACGAATCGACGCTTCCTTCAGCATCTTGTTTGCTCTATCTTTATTCTCCATCCCTCTTTTGTTTTCCCTTTCATTTTTTTCTATTCCTCCACCACTGTTCTTTATGATTCTCCTATACGAGCCACAACACTCTGCTGCCTCCTCTGGTATATCCGATAAACCAGCACAGCTTTTAGGTCGTTCATCAGCCTCTGACGGACATTTCCCGACGTACACATATCCATGCAGATGCGTCGCCAAAGGGGTGAGGAAATCAGACGTTGGTCCTAAATATACACAGTGGCTATGCTTGCTCTAGCAAGCTACGAGACATGAGTTATCAGTCAGACGTAAGACGATTTCAACCAAGGCTTATATGAAGGATGAAGGACCAAGGGATATAGTACAAGGGATGCATTAGCGCAGCATCTTCGACAATGCAGAACATGTTTAGAGACATTCAACGTTGAGCACTCGGTTCTCGAGTTTCTTCCACGTAACAAAGTATGATGGGGGTAGCTTCTCTCGGGTGAGGTCGATGCGACCGGCCAAGGGAAAGGGATGAATTGGACGGGTGAAAGCCGGAAAATTAAAGCTCCAACAACCCCAGCAGACTCGCACTTGACGACCTGCTACCGACTCCCCGATGTGCAATCACCCTCGCACCATATCATCTATAACAGGACTACCACCCTCGTCATCGTCCTCGTCCACTGAACCATCCAGCGCCTTGGCGCCTCTCCCTTAAGTTACATACAAGCTCCCCTGGCTTATTCCATCCTCTATACCATCTTGCATCCTGCTCGACCACTGCTACCCTTACATGTATCTCAGCCTCTGTCGTTCTCCTCCATCAACTCCCCCCCTCTGGCCAGACGCCGTTAGCGCCGCTCTTTCCCTTTTACCCGTGTGCTTCCTGCGAGTTACCCTTTACGGTCTACTGATAATTCGATCGGCACGTGGATCGTTCGTATTTTACCGACAAAGTTCACGCTCTGGGATCTGCAAAGAAAAAAAAATAGGCACGAGGGAGACTTACGCTCTCGTAAACCCTGTGCTTTCCCGATACTGCCAAAAATCATTTCTTTCTTGACGTTCGGTTGTAAAAGTTTTCTATATCCGCTTCTCTTTGGCCTCGTGTAACGCTCGGCGTATACAATCGTGCGGTCCATTCACTTGCCGGGCTTAAAAAATCGACAAGAATTTTATGTCTTTGTTGAGGGTGGGAAGAGGGGGGGAGGAGAGGGGGTAGTGACCTGACACGAGACGTGACCGGAACAACGTAGGGCAATTAACGATATACGAAATTATTAATGACGACAGAAATAATTACAATCGTACGCAAGAACAACTGATATTACTTCTAGTATTACTATCCGCCATTGCTACGAGTACTGCTACTACTACTACTATTGCTGCTGCTGCTGCTGCTGCTATTGCTACTACTACTAATACTTCTAACTACGTGGTATTAATTGATTACTGCTACGTGAACAGCAACAGAAAAATATCATCGTCGAGAACAATGGCTTATCAAAGATTGACGAGAGCAGGAACGGGGTGTGCCGTGTGTTAATAATAATGAAAAAAAAGCAAAAAAAAAACCGTAAATAAATAAAAAATTTATTAGAGGAACAGTGTAGAATGAAAAATGTTGTAGAATATAAGGAGCGAGTAGATAGTTGACGAACGAGAGACAAAAATGAATTAGGTCGAAGGAAAGATGGAGAATACGGTAGACCGTGAAAGAGGAGGTATAAGGAGAGGAAAAACAAAACTTTCGACTATGAGACGAAAGAGAATAATGAACCAAATAAAAAAAAATAGTGTTGTGAATACTCTCGATCTTGTTGTGAGTGGGCAAAAGAAAAAGAGCGTGTGATATAATGACTTCACCCTGTGGTTACGGCGCTGATGGTGAAATTATTATTATTGTTATTGTCGTTATCAATGTCACGAAGCGTGCAATCGCGATTCGCCAATCGCGGCCATTATTATTCCTCCGCGATTATCGTCATTGTCATTATTTATTATTATTATTCGCGATAGGCGAAGCTAGATGAGTTCGCGATTAGCAGGAAAATGTCAGTCATCGATTTTTCACGCCGAACGTCAATCGTCAATCCGTTGGGAATTCCACGCTTATATCAGAAGCGCACGGCCATCGCTATACGAATGCTAACAGAAAAATTCCGCCCATCCAGTAAAGTCAGGGTCTCACCGCCGATTTTCTCGCGACCGATCGCAGTCGCGATCCGTCCGTCGCGGCGACGCAGGCCGACGAAAATCTTTTCGCAAGGCAATAAAAAGTAAAGGAACAACAATGAAAATAAACGATTCACGGGATACCGAGCAACGTTCGATCGACGCATACCGGTGCCGATTTGTCGCGACGTCGGCGTCGTACGCGATAAGCTACCGACGCGACAAATTTAGGTTAAGAACAAAAAAAAAAAGAAAAAAAAGAATGAAACATAAACAACAAGAGTACGGCTCCCGAATTAAAATTTCTAATGGCGAACTAATCGAGAAAAGGTGCCGACGACTGCGCGAGTGAATAAGTTTGACGATTAATAATAATAACAATAATAATGAAGACACAACAATAATTGTAATAAGAATCGTGACAACACGAGACACAGGTACGACAATGTAATAATAATGACGTTGCGAAGAGAAATATCGTTTCTTGCCGAGCGAATTTATATCGGTCTTGTTAAAGGCCCGAGTCCTCGCCGATACTTACCTGGACTTTTTCTTCTCGGCCGTGGTGGCGAGCGTGTACGGTGAGCCTTAGGGGATACGAATAAAAAAAGTAAATAAAAGGGGACGTCGGCGACGTCGGTGGACGTCGTGAAGGATTACCAAGAGGTTTTGGAAGCGAAGGAGATTTTGAGTAATGAAAGACATAAAGAGACACTTTGACTTCCTCGCGGCGTAACATGTACATAAAACGTAACTCGAGGCCAGCGAACACGTACGATCGCTCGAATCGGCGATTATCGATTTTTTCTTTTGTCTTTCGTTCTTCTTGGCAATGCCGATTACCACGAATAGTCGATTGTTCGTTGATCCATTTATATTTTCACGTCGCACGGACTACCGCCCTTTGTCACTTTAATTCTCATAGGCGTATAATCGTTCTCCACGGTATCGCGGGCAAGTCTTATCGATTCGCGAAATCGTCAATCGAATGCGAATCGAGATTCAGAAACGGCTGAGAATTCGGGCCTCTGTAGTTTGTTAGAATGGTAGAGAGCGAGTGAGGGAGAGTGCTAATATGAGAATGAGTGCGAGAAAGAGAGACAGAGAGAGAGAGAATATCACGCGTGTTATCGACTGTGCAGAATTGCTACATCAACTTACCTTCCCAACCTTATCGCGCTGTACCATACAATGAAAGCTAAATCCAACCGATCAACGTGCAGCCAGCAATCTTTGAAGAGATGAAAAAAGAAATATGCAGTTAAACGAGTCGAGGCGATCCTACTTGAGAGAATGTTATTGTTTACGTTGGTATGTCGTAATTTATTCATTTTTACAAGTTATGGGCGTCGCAGGAAAGGTGTGTGTGTGTGAGAGAGAGAGAGAGAGAGAGAGAGAGAGAGAGAGAGAGAGAGAGAGAATGAGGTAAAACCAAAAGTGAAAGAGACAGAGAGAATACGAATGTGTGAGAATCGAGTGAGAGTGAGAGAGAGAGAAAGTAGAGGCGCGGGAGAGCGATTAGACGATAAAGGGATACGAGAAATGCACTCTACGAATAATAACGATATTACTATGATTATTATCGTTACGATTATGATTATGATTAACGCGAAGGAACGAAAGAGAGAAAAAAAAATAAATAAAAGCGAAGCAACAACAAAACTATGTAATCATTTGTAAGACGAGGGGACGGTGAGAATTAGTTCCATTTTGAGTGTTGGAGAATATTCATTTGTAATTGTTTAAATCTAATGAGAAATGTACTGTAAAACTAGAGGAGGCAAGAACTCACTGTATAGGCACTAAAAATATATCATTTGTTGACATGAAATAACAACGACAGCTCATTCCTTTTACTTACCGTTCTACGTTATTTTATAGGAAGCACCGTCTGATTAACTTTATACAAATTACACCTTCCACCAATGCGAACAAGGATCACTCTTCGCTGGAGCTTCAATCGTCCTGAAATTTCTGTTTTCCTGTTGTTACAGGCAGAAGGTAAGTATGAACGTTATTCAAGATTTCGCAATAACTCTTAAGTCTCCGTTCGCGAATATTCGCACTTCTATTTGTAAGTTACAATATCATTATATACAGTAGTAAAAATAAATTGCATGCGCTAGCAACGTAAGTCTCTTGCATTGCCTTGATAATCCCTTCTATCCACAATTCCCACGAGTCGTTGGGTAAGGATTAGGATCCCACGCCCATCACACACGGCTAGCTACATACATTATCCGCAAAATGGTTGCCAGCCCCAGATAAGTTAGTAGGCAGTTGGTAGATTTGCGATAACAAGATACATTGAATTCGGTGGATTTGCTTTTAGTGACTTAGGCAAATTCGTTAACGGTTCGGGCTCAAAAGCGACTTTGGCGTTAAGCGGCGTCACTGCTACTGATAATAATTGATGGTCTCTGCTTGGGTCATGTTTTTGAGGCACTTACTTAATAAGTAAGGGCCGAACCGTTGTTTCTATAGCGTCTTATATTTTCTTTACTTTCTCTTCTGCACGTAGCACGTAGAAATTATTTGTTAAATATAAGGTTATCGCGCTTTGCCGTTATCTTGACGAGACGTAATCACGGCGAGGTTTCTATGTGCGCGATGATATTTCGGAATTTATGCACGGGTTACACTCTTGCGAATATTACTCTAGAGGAAAAGAGAATAAAGGAAGTGTCGAAGTTATATGGATTTTGGATAATCAACCGTGAAGACTCTTGGTTCTGCGGTAAAAAATAATATGATAAAAGTCAAGATACAGAGAATCAATGAAATAAATAATACAAATACTTGGCGCGGACCTTTCCACGTTCCTCGACGCTCATTAACGAACGGGTCCTTTCGCATTTTTCTAGTTTCCTCTTGCTGCTTTTCGTTACGTTTATCGAATTTTTCTCGTTATCCATTACTGCTTGCATCTTTATTCCATTTATGTTGATCTTCCGGTTGGCGTCAAGGACTCGGGGCTTGTTCTACTTTTTCGGTAGGGATTATACTCGGCAAACCTTTTTTTGTTTTTTTTTTTTCAAGAATATCAAAATTCAAATATCTAGTCACGTGGTCTGTGATGGTGTCAATAATTAAATTAGACTCACCAATTCCTTCTCCCTTCAGGGTTGTTCCTGATGGAAACGTGAAAAGTAAAATTAATATCCTTCGTTGGTCTCGCACTTAAGAAAAAGTTCGAAGATATTTTTTTGCTCGGTGAAAAAAAAATATATATATATTTCACAGAACTTGAAAAGTAAATTTCCAGACAACAAAAAATCGCACCCGTCTTTCATCGACGCTTCTGCGTCTCACAACTTACACTCACAGTTGCCCCTGTACTTGTTCAATTGTTGGTAAACCTGTTTCATACGCTCAATATTGATCCTCGAACTCTTACTATGATTCACCATTGGCAACGAGTAGTCTCGTCCTATAATACATTTGGCTGCTCGTTGCACACTGAGTGGTGCGTTCCAAGGCTCGTGTATATATTTCGTAGGAAAATTTTTTAGAATAGGTAGATAACGTCTAAATAAAACAAAAAAAAAAAGATCCGAATTAAAATCTAAAGCCACGAAATTCCATTTAATGACAATTTCGCAAAAACCAATGAAAGAGCTACCGTATATAGTCGCCATTAGGATCAGCCTTTCTGCCAAATCGAACTGGACAGTAACAATGAAAGAATTGCTGAAAGAATGAACTGCAGGATAACCACATCCACATCCCAGCATTAACGGACCAATCAGCGTCGAGGAGAAGTTCGTCAAATACCTTGAATAAAAAAAAAAAAGAATCTAATAAAAATCGATATTGGGATCGTCTCACTCCTATATATATACACACACATATATAGTATAAGAAGAGCATTAAATATCCCTCTAAATGCCAATGACACTTTGACATTATGATATTTTACCTTCATCCCTTCCTCCCAAGAAATCCAAAGGTCTCCTCTGGTTAGAAAGCATGCCACCGCATGTCTGGCCAGGTGATGGATCCAACCTTCCTCCCTGAGCTGTGTCATTATGGCGTCGATCCAAGGGAAGCCCGTCTGTCCCTACACAAAAGGAGACAAGACCATGCTGGAGACTTAAACCATTTGATAGCCATTTCCATTGATTCTGCTAGACTACTAACGTTAGCCCATTTGGCAAGAGCCTCGACGTTCCTGTCCCAAGGTATTTGAACGCATATGGGATTTCCTTGCATCTTGTCGAAGTTAGGATTCTTCGTAGCGGCACAGTAAAAAAATTCCCGCCATAACAGTTGTCCGTGTAGCGACAACGGTGGGACGGTTTTTTTAATCTGAAAATACAAGTTTATATTACAATTTGATTATTAAATAAGGATTGACGCACGATTAAGATTAACTGTACCTTTTTGTACAAATCTGTCAATTGATAATAAAAGAGTCGTGTACTCAGACAGCCAAATCGTAAATATGGCGACAATCCGGTTTGACTTGGTAACAAAGACTGGGGCGTCATTTTCGGCCGACCAAAACTTGCTACCCAGGCTTTTCTTTCTAGATGACGTTCTAACCTGGCCAGAGCTTCACTTTCACCACCTACCCAGACAGGAGGTAAAAGACCTTCCGTGTCGAAGCCTAAAAGTAAAATTTAGGTTAAAATGATGTATTTTATTAATCATATAAAATTGTATACATATGCCAATGGTAAACGCTATATCATTTCTTTCTTGTACTCAGGTATAATATCCGTAAAGGGTTAAAGATGATTAAATTGAAGAAAATCAAATTTACCTGAATTAATAAAAATATCAAATAAATCATTACCTAATTCCTCCAGCGTCGGGACGCCATAAAGTTCGTCATGATCATCCTTCAAAGGTGTATAAGCATTTCCTATGCAGTCAAACGTGACTGTAAGTTTTGGAGGTTGCGGTGGTCCCATACTGGCAACCACATTTTGAAACTGATGATAGGTCAGCGGCGGTTTTCCATCATTTTTCTCAATGATCCTAGACAGATAAAAGAAAAAGACATTGCAATTAACACAATAGAGGTTAACCTCATTGTGATTCACACTAACTGTCCTTGGCACATTGTCAGTGAATCTAATAGAAAACTCCGACCATCGCGGAAAGCCTGATAAAAGCCGTGGAGCAGATTGAAAAAGAAAGCAGAGAAAAGCCGTTAAAAATCGGTCGGGATAGCGGCTGAAAATTCCATTGGCAATGTTCCACATTCCCAACGGACCATACTGCAGTTCCCATTGGATAGTATAGACCATCATGGCACATGAATACCGGTAGCCATCATCATGCAGTGCATATTTGCCATCCAGTTTTACCCGGGAAATTCAATTCTTTCCTGTAGCAAAAGACACGCAGTATTCGAACTTCGAAGAGGTTATAAAAAAAAGTTTGCGATCAACTTTTCATCTTATATCATCCGTTTTCAATTGTTTCATGCATTTTTTCACAAATCTATAATCCATTCGCCCTAACAACCCTAATATTACAGTTGTCCATTAAAGTATGTATAAATAAAAGTCTACAAATAAAAGTATGTATAAAGAGTCTTAGCCTATCCTGATCACCTTACAATCCACGTATTAATCGAGTCACATGATTTATCCGATTGTCAGGTTCAATCATTAATTAATCAAACGTTCTGGACTCACTGATCCAACTTGTAGAGCGTGTGCGAAACTTTCTGAACCACCGAGATACCCAGCTCCTTACAGAGTGCCGAGATGTTGTGATCCCGCACGCGGCCAAACGGTTCAGGATCTTCCTCGAAGGTGAAATTCGTCGTGCCCCATTCCTTGAACAGTTTCGGCAAGGCATCTGCTGGTTGGCCACGAATCACGAATAAACGGGAATTCAACTTCCTGAGCGAGGTGTCCAGGTCCTCGAGGCATTGCAATAAAAATCTGCCCGATTATAAAAACATCCGTTACTTGTATTAACAGCTGATATATTAAAAAAAAATATTATTCTTGCCTCCATTTATTTATCCCGACATTGGTACTACCAGCGAACCATGGATCAATGACGAAGATACAACGGAAGGTGGATGCTCCAGTCAAACCTTCTCGTAAAGATGGATTATCATGTAGGCGAAGTCCTTTTCGAAACCAGTGAACTGTATGCTTTCTGCCGTCACCTTGCATCTGGCTTCCCTCATTTTGTACCTTACGACTTCCGGTCATCTCTCGATAAACTCACTCTCGCGCTAGGAACTTATTCACTATCCGATAATCCCATAATCAACAGTCATTCGTATAACACTTTGATAATCGTTTTTATCACATTTTTCTTTTAAAACAACATAATTACATATTACGTTTACGATACTAAACAAACTATATTTTACACTTGTTTTTTTTTTTAAATCTCACTCAAACACTGCTCTACATCTTTCTTAGCCAAAAAAGTCTCTTCTGTCACGTATCAGTTTATCATGGTATAACGTTCTCGTGCATTTGGCTGTCACGTATCTAACCCGTCTGGTATTACGTACACGATAAATGTATACTTGCTGTCTGCTGGAACGTGTGCTAAAATAAAAAGAAAACACTGAGTTAATCATTTGTCATCACGATATCAATGTATACTGTAACGCGCCAGTGTTCAATTGAATGCATCGCGACTAACCGGCTGAGCTTAAACTGTATTTTTATTATACGACAGATATATCCGGCCGGCATAACGAAGAGAGGATCAACAGTAAACCAGCAGTGATTCCAGTATACCAGACTAACATTCATAAGCTGGAATCCTCCAGTGGAGCTAGTATAATAATTGCAAATCTCCTGGTATCATTTTGAGAAAGGGGATGATGTCAACCCTCAACAAAGGGATGAGAGCTAAGGACCGAGGCTGTCCGGATGCTGAATGAAACGAGAGAACCGCAGGAATATTCAGTATATACTTTTCTCCCACGACGTTACGTGCAAGAGATGGAAAGAGAGGTTTCTGGAAAACGTGACCACATGACGTCGACGTTACCCTGTGACGTCAATGAACCGACGAATATTTACGTCAACGAGAAAGGGAATTTCAAATCTCTTATCTTCCAATTACAGAATCCCTTAAGTCATGCGTATTGCCACGTGACGTCATATCGTTAATGGGAATCTATTTTTCTAATCACATCGAACAGCTGTGAATTAACAAAGAGCCCTCGCGATCGTCTCCCCGACGCGAAAGAAAAGATTCAACCGATAATAAGCGGACATTTATATCATAAGTATTTTATAATCGATAATGAGGAGTTATATAATAGCTCAAGAGAGTCAAGCGAAGCCGAATAATTAACGTATAGCTCGTTACGTTGGAAGGTAAACCGTTGTGTGATATTCAATTAATACCTACAAGTAACAATGTCAAGGGTATTAAAGGGTCGACCCTATTAAATAACTCCTTTACCATTATATGTTATGCTCGCTACCTATTTATTGTATATCTATAAGTACCAGTCTACTTTGGTATAAGACGTGCATGGTGATATTGCATAACCGCTATGGGCCTGTATATATGTACAGGGTTATTCAGTAGAAACGTACCACCTGAACGTGGTTCTACCATAGAAATCAAATGAACGGGCTAACTTCGTGTGGTGCGTTTCTACTGAAAAACCGTGTATATAAAATATGTAAGTGCTTTTATATATACGTATGTATTATGTCTTTGAAATTCTCAAACTGCAAATTATATTATCCAGTAAGTACGTATTATTTCGAGCATACTCCAGTTCCAATGTCTCAAGCAAACATTTCTTGCTCCAGTCTCTTCTATTGTCTAATAACGCGTGTGCTTTGTCAGGCGTACTAATCAGCTTAGAATCCGAGGGAGGATTTTCGGATAGACGTGCCTAGGGACAAAGTCAAAATGGCTTGAACATATGTAAGACGTTGAAGATTCTCGTTAGAATTTAACAGATCTTTTTTCTCCAATGCATAGAGTCGCGACAATTTGATCCGTCGATATTACAGGATCCTATAAATTCATCTATGGAAACGTTGCATTACCAAATGAGAAATACAAAAGGCGCATTTTACTCGATGAAAAATAATCAGGAATAACAAAGAATCGTATCGATTAAGCTGTAGCTTGCAGTGAGAATTTGAGATATTTATAGTTCACTGGAAGTAGCGTAGAATTCGATTTAAAAATTACCGACAGAGTAAAATATATCGCACGGTGTAAATGGATCTACGCACGCGAATATTTGCCCCTTCGGCAAAAGGATAAGAAGATATCACTCGAAAAATATCATGAGGTACGATAGTGTAAAATTGTTATCTAACTAACATATAATTAAGGAATCTCGTGGAAAATTAAGTATATTTAAAAAATTACTAAGCTGATAAAAGTATGTGAGTTTCAGAAGTATTTCAACTAGCACTCAAGGATTATAGATTCTCAATATTGCGGACGCGAAATCCCAGAAGGAATTGGGTATCGGTATGGATCACCGTCTATCCTATATAGTAAGGACAATTAAGGCTGCGTTCACAACAATCTTAAGTAATTTCTCCGTAGAAAATTCACCAATGAAAATAAATCACCTCGCGAAATATACACTGGCAATATGAGCTGCTCTCGCGATACTACTGATCGTTAAGGCCAACAGAACTTGGTGGCTGTCAGGGGGTCTTGGAGGTTGCAGAGTGCGAAGGGAAGTATAGAAGCCACGCCAAATGCAACGTGACCGCGTATTTCGCGAGCAATACGATTGGTTCATTTTGTCACGTGGTAAAGAAGGTCACGTTGCAGCCGTCGTAGCCTGTTACCTTCTCGCAGAGTGGTATACGTTCGTAGTTCTTCGTCCTTTTTTTTTTTCTCTTTGTCACGTCCCTGTGACATTTCTTAATTGCATTTAAAAATGACATTCGTAAATCGTTTCTACTTACTCATGCAATCTGGAAAAATACTACAAACTTAGTAAAAAATATTGTCGCAATTGAATGCTGAATCTGATACAGGTGTTAATTGCCAGAGTCTCCTGCCTCCTGGATAAGCGTTAAAACTTTAGAATTCTAAGTTTGGAATTAATTCTACCGTCACGTTGTTCTGCCAAAGTATTTCTCTATTGCGTTGACAAAAATAGTTTCGATTATTCCAGATGAAATTTGATAACGTGAGTGATTTTCATTGATGCTCAAGGTATTGACATTTTGGATAGAACTCTAGTGAATTTCTTCAGGCAGCCGTTAAGGGACTTGTGATCTGAATAATCGATGTACACCTACTGTTTGATATTATACATTTAGGACACAATTATTATGGCTATTTTTTTTTTAATTTTAGTCAGGCGTTTCCCTTACGATAATTACACTAATTTGTTGTTGTAGGTCTTACGTGAGAAACCTTACAAGGATTTTGACTCTTAGTAATATCATTGACGCGTTGCTCAATATGGAAACGTTTAAAAGATACTTCATAACCTTCTTTCGTCTTCAAACACAATTAAGATGAGTGCGTAGTAATAT
The DNA here is from genome assembly GCA_031001745.1 of Hartigia nigra. NCBI lineage: Eukaryota > Metazoa > Arthropoda > Insecta > Hymenoptera > Cephidae > Hartigia > Hartigia nigra. The sequence continues at coordinate 324,997 of JARPRG010000294.1, forward strand.
CATTTTATTAAATCGCTCTTGTGTACAATAAACAAGGGGAATATTCACGTAGAGAAATGCTTCTTCTTTTTCTCGTCACTTAATTAATTTTTCTTCACGTCGTCGACCTCGATTGAGACAAATTTTCTATCGATTCGAGTAAGGATATCGTCTTACCGACCAATGAAAAAAAGAAATTAGGTCCCGTCGGTAAACCGTGAAATTTTGACAATCTTTTAGCAAAGTCACTTCCAAGATTTTGCAATTTCTCTTAGGACGACACTTATTATCATTCAAGTAGTTTCAGGCACGTCCCACTAGATGGTGCTTTAGGTTTTTGTTTCTCGCTATGAGAAAATTATTGCTGAAAAAGGCCAGTACATGTATCATAACTTTACTTTCGTCTTCTATAATTCAATTAACTATTATACCACTGCTATTAAATCTACAGTATTTTCGTTATGTAGGTATAACTGTTAATCTGAGGTTTGTTATTGTTATCTTACTTTATTCTAACGTACAGAGCGTATCAAAAAGTAACACAAGTAATTGCCTTTTCTCTCATTAGTCTAATACGAAAGCTTCTGTTACTTTTGCCACACCATGTATCGTAAATTGCATTATATATATATGTATATACTTTTATATATATTTGTATGTATAACGTATGTATAAAACTGTCTCTTGCTAAAAATCCATAGTGAGTTTCTTTGTTATTCATTTATTCATTTTGCCGTTGAATTTAAGACTAAGCATCATTAAAATCTATTAATAATCCGTTATTAATACATAATATTTCATAGTATTTTCTTGTTGATCTATAATTCTAGATATTTTTTGTGTCTATACATAATTGTATTTCTTTTCGTAATTTCTATTCGTAGATTTTTCATCTTTTCTTTATTCCTTGCAGTATATAGAGTTTATTATGTTTTTAGTACGACTTCTCCACGTTCATAATTTTCAAAAATCGTAACGCGCCGATAACGATCCTTTCAAAATGTCGAATCTTTCTACAGTACCTAATTCCACATTTTTTTTTCTTTTTTTTTTCTTTTCCTTTACGAGTTTCGCAAACTCGCGTCTAACTTTTAATTCTTGCGATATCTAAATTCATATAAAAAAAAATTGTTTGAGAAAGAAATCGAAAGGCTAATACAAGGGAGGTGTAACTTACAATCCTAGACAAGATGTCACGAACAGGTAAAGACACTCTTGTATGACTTAAATCTATTTTTTTTTGTTTAAAAAAAAAGGAAGGATCGATAGATTTTTCTGCCTCTCGCTGCGTCGGGATTTTCGTATTTCGAAAACTTCTTTCTACACAATCTTTTTTTTTTTGTTTGTTACTCAAATGACAAAAAACCAAGAAAAATCGGGTAACGCATTCTACAGATCCCCGTGGACTATATACAAATTCAAAAATGCAACGTGGTATACATTTTCGTAATATAACATTCCGAAATCTTGTTACGTCACGATGAAAGACAAAAAAAAATAATGTTTTATATCACTCCGGTCAAAGATAATTGCCGAATGAATAATATAAGTGAACATGATTCAGACGCGGATCGGCTATTAGAAATTAATAATCTGTGATTAAAAATTAATCTGACAGTATGCAGCGTGTATACACTGGCGAAACCGCTTAGTAATAATTTCTTTTCGCATACCTTGACATATGTACTATAAAATTATATAAATATTCAGAGTTAACAGACTCGAGACATTTTCACGAAATTTTTATATAGTAAGCGGTACCGTACTGTCAAAGTCTCGTATACATGGAAGCTGATAAGGAAGAGATATTGCTTCATGGAAATTTAATTGTATCAACTGTTAACAGTATTTTTTTTTTTTTTCTTTTCTTCTCTATGAATTATGAACTTCGATACAGTCCCGTTTACGCTGAGAATCGAGTTTCATCAAACCTGAATATATAAAGTCTATATGGCGATTAACTGGTATGAAGAATTTATACACATACATGTAACACGTGAGGATGTTCCAAGAGGTTTTAAGCTTCACGATATAACAGATAGGGAGGGGCTTAAGGATTCGTATATAAAAAATAGCTATCTGTCACCAACCTGAGCACATTATAGAATTAAAAGCGCACCCCTCGATTAAAAAAAAAAGCACGATTAATTCATTCCTTTGTGTCGTTACTCGCTTCTTTTTCTTCTTTTCTTTTTTTTTTCATTTTTCAAAAGTACACTGACTTGCTCCAAGTGAATGTCGTCAATACGCGGCTAACGTTCTACTAATTCCAAAACGAAGTAATTATTATTAAACGTAAAAAAAAAAGGAGAAAGTTTGGCGATCAAGAAAGCCACGTCAAATATACAGTCCAATATATATACGCAGGTTACAGATAAACATTGCCCAGTTGAAGATATTGAAGCGTATTGTAATTCCTGAGGTTCCTTGATATTGCCAGTTTTATACTTCGAAATTATACAGTTTCATTGTAATGTCCTCGTTACGGAATAGGCATTTATATTGTTAAAAGAAAAAAGAAATTCTTAAACAGTCTGGGAGGGGGCGGGATAGAAACTAAATCCATGAATTCAGTGTCCCTCGATTAACAGCCCTTCCAAAACTATCCAGGTACGCATGTTATTTCGACGCAAATAATTTCGTTAAGATAGATAAAATATAATACAACGTTTATCGAATTTCAAGAACGTTAACTTTTACGTTTAACGTATTTATGTATATATATACCGGTGTGTAACCTGTATGAATAATTGTATATGTCCATGTCCGTGTCCATGCATGCATGCATATATTATGTATAGGAACATCCATTTTGGAGGGCTCGTATTAAATGTCTCAGTATATCTCTGTCTCTTATTTAAGTGCGCGCCTTTGAGGCCTTCGACGCTGTTTACTCTGACTGCTTATAGTTTGATCGCTTCTCGATTGATTGGCAGTGTGAACGCTAGTTAATTTATTGATGCTTCGACCAATATCCACGGGATAAAGACCCAATTCGATGTTTTCACTTTCTAGAGCCCTTCTGGAACCTCTTGTCCGACCTGCGATTCTTTCCATTTCATCGAACTTCGCTTGCAATCTGCAGGCTAATTCAAAATCTTCTTTCTCTTGTAGAAGCAGCCTTTCCATGTGTTCTTGTTCCTTGATAACATCATCGTCAGTGGGACTATCGATATTATCATCATTTGCTACTTCTATCTGGACGTTTGTCATCTGCGATGCACATCCGTTAGATCTTGGATCGTCACAGTCATCGAGTAAAATATCGTCATAAGTATTTTCACTGGGTTTCTTCTCGATTTCGTCCGCGTTGAGATTCTTTCTCGTATTCCTGGTCGTTCTTTTTGTGGTCTGTTTGATCATCCTTGTAGATTTTCGTGGCATCGGTGTCAAATCCGTCGAGGAATCTGTCATGGCGCGGGTAGTTCTATAAACCCTTTGACGTTTTGCCTTAGAACTGGATTTTGGTGGGTTCTTTCTCTTGGATTTGACCTCGGGATTTTCCGACGATTCTACGCAGATGGTGTTCTCGATGTCTGTTTTACTTGGACTTCTTTTCCGTCTTGTACTTCGTCGGGATGGCTCTGATTCCGGGATTGGATTTTGTATACTTGGGGAAGCTTCTCTGAGGTGATTTACTTTTCGCTTTTTGATTCTTTCAGCTATGTTTTCGACTGCTGTCTCATCTTCTGAAAGCTCTGGTTGATCACTGGGATAAGTATCCGCTTGCTCTGGTGAACATGTGGAGTTCTTAACGGTCTGGAATTCCTCATCGTCTTCGTCAAGGCTTTTCGAATCTAACGTGTAGACTGAGTCTTTCCTATCTGTCGAAGAGTTCTTTCGTCGTCTGGATTTCGCGAGGATACCGTTTCTTACTTGAGACTTCCAGGTCTTGTTAACCTTACCGGCATCTACTCCTTCATCGAGGATCAACTTCTTGCTTACTTTAGTGCCATTTATTATTTTATTTATAGGTTTTGCGTAATTCTTGTTACTATCAAATGACAGTTCAGGGGCAAGATCAAGCCTCCGCACTGTATCAGATACATGAGACTTCATCAGCTTGTTGGAGATACTTTGTGATTGAACTAAGGACGTAGAAGGTTTCCTCTCAATTTCCATTTCAACATTTTCCTGACTGCTTAGACTCTGCTTTGTTTTCAAGTGTTGCCTCGCTTTGCCTGAAACACAAATACGCAAAATCGTAACGTCCATTTGTACTTTTGAAAGTACTTTGTACTTTTGAAGATACTCGTGAACGCGCATTGAATACAATTTTATGAATGGCAAAAATGTGTTTACCTCTAAAGGCACTCCAGGAACAACCAAACATTCTTTTCAAATGAGTTGGCGACGGAGGTTTTGGCACGGTATTGGACGCTCGTTTCAAGATAGGAACGACTCTAATTAACTTCGGATCTATCTGCCTGCCGTCTGTAACAAACAGAAGGGGCAGCACTCGTTAAATTTCGTTTATACTAAATATTTGTGTACGTTCTCACTGTCGTGTAACTTACCAGAGGAAATTTTTAACGGTGTTCTTGGCATGGCTTTGATTGGTTTGAAATGATGAATTTCTTGATTGATACTGTCATGGCTACCAGCACTTTCGGCACTGCCGATCCTCTCATCATCGTCACCTGCTGTCATGCAAATTTCCACTCCTAAACTCTTCTTCTTGCTATTCAGGACGTCACTTGGTACGTGCAATTCTTCTTTACTCTGCATGCCATAAATTTTTGAACCAGAACAACCAGGCTCTGATGTATAATTTGAACTACCAGGTTGAGTGATTTTTGTCACAGCCTGATGCTTTAGCGTCCGTGTAACGGCGTTATGTATCGGCAATGATTTTTGACAACAGAATTTATCTGGTGAGGTTTTATATATACTTGATGCACCTGCTTTCATACTGGAGGCATATCGCTCTACGCGAATTTTCGATATTAGAGCAATATTCGATTTTCGTGGTTCGGTACCATCCCTAGATTTGATTATGGGCTTTTCATCTTCTAAACCTGTACCATCTACCTTAGATATTTGGATACCTCCCAACGATAGAAGTTTTATGTCAGGCTTCAATTCATCCATGCTGTTATCGATTCCTACTTCTGGATTATCTTTATAATAATTTGTAACTCCTTTCTCCTTGTCAGCAACTTGCTTCTTCGCTAATGTTTTGGCTAGTAATTGATCATGTGCCAATTGTGCCATTCGCTGTTGTTCTTCGGCTTGAATTTTCCGAATTAAAGCTTCACTTGCGATACGTTCAGCCTCCCGCTGGCGTCGCATTTCTTCCTCGGCCATTTGAAGTTGCGCCTCATATTCCCTACGAATTTCTCCAGCCGCGCTAAGTATTTTATTTGTTGCTGTGAATCCTACAAAGAAAAAGTAAGAAAAGATATTTGATTGTACAAAGACTTTATACATATAAACATGACACAATGAATTGTAAAATATTTTATAATATAATTAAAGATTCTATAAGATAAATACATATGCCTGATAAACAGCTTCATGAAGCTCTACTAGAGAATTTTTATTTACAAGAAGTAATGCTACAACAATTACAAATCTTTTACCTAGGTTAAAAATATTCAATGAAAAGAAAAAATTATTCTTCGATAATATACTAATGATACATTAAGATCAAAGTAACGTTGTATAAACGTCCTACAGAACGTATATAAATTGACATCAACGTAAATCCTAGTGAAAAAATAATTATAAAATAATACTAGTGCTCCAAATAACATTAAAAGTTCTGACTGTATATAATTGTTAGGTAAAGTTAGGTTAGGTTACGTTTGTTTATTCCTCAGATGAAAATGCTTACCAGAGTCCAGCTCGATATCCTCCTCGTCGCCGTTGTGCTTGCCCTCGACTTCTTTAGGAAATCTGGTACGAATAAACTCCCAGAGCCCGTTGTTTACTAGGGTTTCAGACTTCGTAGCTGTACGTAACCAGGAGCCAACTCGTACTCTGCAAAGAGGACAACTTAAACTGTTGTGTTCGAAAGTTCCCTTGAGGCATCTCAGGCAAAGACTGTGGGTACACGGCAGTGTTACTGGTTCAATCAGGATGCCCCTACACACTGGGCACATCAAGTCCCGTAAATTCACTTCCCCGGACGCTCGCGATAACGATAGATCAAACAATTTTGACGTTCGTTTCAAATACGTCGCCATATTTCCATGTTCTCGAGACAGGCACTGCCACCACCGCTAGACTTCGTTCTCTGGGGCGAAGGAAGCGAGTCCACGAAAACCGGATCTCACACGGAGAAACGACAACTTCATAGCTGATGAATCAGTCGATAAACCATTATTAATGGCTTACCGGCCGATGGTGGGATCTACATTATTGACTGGTCTTTATTTGTAATGGCGGGGAAATGATATAATTTCAGTAGGTTTTTAATGATGAGTATATATACTTTTTAATAATACATTAATAGATATTTAGAAATCCAATTTCATAGCCTGGTCGTCATCGATAAGCAAAGAAAATTATTCTTGAAATTAATCCGTAACGCTATGGCAGTAAAGTCCTGGTTGCCGCATCTCAAAATATTGTATAACGTAAATTAAATAATCTTTTTCAATATTGCTAAATAAATGAGTTCATTGTGTTTTTGATGAAACGCATCGAAGATCACGTTATTCTTCGATAATGGTTAGCGTAGAGTTACAGACAGATGCTTCCCCGTCGTGACAACAAATTAACTCAGGACTTTTTAGACCGGTGAAGTTCCAAGAAGATGCGTTACACGATTTCGTGTACACGGCGATCTACATTTTAAAATAAACAGTTAGAAAATTCAGTTTATAATATAGTCATTAAATATAAAAGATACGAAGCCAATACCTTCAAGTTGTCCACATGTTTGTTGAGTTTTTCACAAATCATAGCCGGCGCTTTTTCCTTGGCACCTTCAGCCTGCAGTAACAAACGTATTTTCTAATTTTAAATAACTTCGTATCACTGAGTATAAATTCCAAGTTTCATTTAGTGGATCGACAGTACTAGGCTTTATTTTTTATTTTTAATATTTTTTAACTTTACCAGTGCCATGCAGAGCTGCTGACATTTTTCTGCGCCTTCCTGGTCGCACGTCACGTTATACTGCAATGCTTGCTCAATTATTGGATCCAAAGTATTTACATCAAGTACGGCACAACTACAACCACCTTCTGCGACATCGCCTCCTCTAATAAAATAAAATACACCAAAAACACAATTGAGATATACAGCTTAAAGAATGGTCAATTTTTTCATTGATTCTTACAGTGTTAACGGTACGAGCGTGAAAAGGAGCGCGAAACCGGTTGATACTTGATACATTTTTAGAATACGGATTTATAAATTAAATCGCTATTAATGATATTAATCGAACAACGTTACTGAGAATTATTGTACCTGCCAGACTGAGCGAATACGTATATATACCATAAGACTTTATGATAACACGTAAGTATCAATAGCGATCGGGTTGCTACTAGGTGTCTTCTGAAGAATCGAATTTTCTTAAATATGATCGCATACTCGTCGTTGTGTAATATAAGAATCTTTTAAACTAACCGTACGAATATAGATTTAACCATAATCTGCTACACGCATATAAAAATGTCTTAATAAATTATATTAAAAGAGTAGCATATGCTGTTTGGAATTAAGGCGTTCTTTTATTATACATGTCAAATGCAATGTCTTGAGCCATAGACAATGTTTCGAAATTGGTAATACTTCATAAATGGATATTTCGTTATCGTGACATGTATAAAATACCATGTTGATAAATAGAAATATAAAGACATTAAATTGCATTGTTATATCTTTATTCTTTTCTATACGCCAGTACATCGTTCCGTTACATTATTGAAACGCAATCTCATTGAGCAGCAGGAACATGTAAAATGGCGTCTATCGTAAAAGGTGTGACAATCATGTGATAACCGATCACTGTAAACATTTTCATCTAGACTGTGATATTTTATTAACATTATGTGTTTTGTTGCCTTTCGCTATTCTCGTCTCTGATTTCTAGATACCGGGGAAATTTGGAGCAGACTTTTCGACCACAAGCCTTTCGTCCAGGGAGAAATAACATATTTTTTACGAGAATTTCAGGTATATTAAATAAATGTATTGTCAATAGTTATCAATGGATATTTTTATGAATAATTGCGTCAGATTATGTTAATTTTGTAATTACAATACAAAGTTTGCGCTTATGCGATATTATTATCTTTTAGAACTAATATATTGTGAATCATAACCTGTTGTAACTAAAGAAGTTATGTTGCTGTATTTTGTTTTAGGAAAAAAGGGGCGATAGGGAAGTAGAACGTCTCTTTAAGATTCTTGAATACTCTACAGAGCTTGGACGGAGTCAATTAGACCGTACCGAACAGCTTGGGGATTGCCATTTGCCTAGTCTCAAAGCTAACACCGATGTTGCTCTTAGTATGTGCGAACGTGTACTTCAAAGAGGAGAAGAATTTGATAGTGTATGCTTATATACAGTTTGCATTAAAATTTATAACTTATTAGATGATTGACGTCAATCAATAGAATATAAATTGTCCTACAGGAAAGCAAGTTGCAAGTGAAGAGAGAGATACGTAAAGCAGAATGGGAAAAGTTTATTAATGATATAAGCGATAAATGTGTAAAAGTCGATCAAACCTTTCAGGAAAAGGAAGAGGAGCTTAAAGAGTTCTATGCTGACTTGGAAAAAAAATTACATATTATTCCCTGAACTATCATAAACTGTTCCTTGATCACTTTATTTTATTATTGGCCAGTTCATTCATGCGTTAAATTCATTTTTCTATTTTACAGTACATTCATTAAGTATTCTGATACAATCTTATTCCAGTAAACTTACTGATATTACTGATTAAACATTCCTTTGATATAAACTTTTAAAAAATGCCTGTGGAACCCATCGATGATCCAACTATTGGTGTAAAACCTACATCGAAGTTGATAGATTTCGTTTTGAAAGAAGTGACAAATGTAGAAAGTGCTCCAGAGGGTATATCATCCTTAAAAAAATCAACGAGAAAACAACGGAATGACCTTGTGTTAAAATTGAAAGATATTAAATGGCTTAATGGGTATCTCGATGAATATAGAAAGACCTCCGACAAAAGAGTTTACTTACACGAACTTTTGGAAGGTACTGATATTGATTTACCGACACCAAAAGTCACACCGAGAAATCCCGAATTAGAGGCGAGGATTCAGCGGCTGACGGCGCAGCAGAATGCGCGAGAATACAAGGCAATGACGAAAGGCGTAGATGCTACGCGGAGACAACTGCCAGAAGATACGCTCGCTTATCAGAGTAAGATGAGAATTTGACATTGATTTTCAAATAACAATTTATCATCAAGTCCTCAAGTTATCATGAACTTTATTTATTATTACAGTGAAAGAAATGAACAAACAGCTTATTGCAGTTGCGCAATTTGTCTTCTCCGTCCTCGCGGGTTTTGCTTTTGGCTTTATCGGTGTTGAACTGCTAGTAGGAAATTTAGATTTTGGATTCAGATTATTATTGGGGATCATTTGCGCGCTTGTTATAGCACTAGCTGAAATTTACTTCCTAGCGAAGAAACTGAATGAAGATTTCTACGAAGAAATTCCAAAACCAGTATACAAGAAGATGCATCAAGAGTAATGTTATTATTTAATATGTAGCGCATTTTGAATGTGACGTATTAGTGTAATTGGTTCTATTCCTAATAATTGTCTTTGAAAATAAGAGAAATTGTGTGTAGTTTATGCAGATACTATCACGTCTACTGCGGTAGTAAGAAGATTCATGAAAGTTTTATATTGGTTTATTCGATGTTAATATACTAATCACACTGTACTATTAAACATATAGTTATTTATTAAAGCAATAATGTCTAGCTGCAAATATAATGACTGTTGAAATAAGTTATGCAAGGATAATTATGCTTCAGAAGTTTTCAGACAATGACTTTCTTTATTATACTGCTGTATAAATGTATAATATATTAAATAAATTAATATGACGTCATGGTTGTTTTATCTATTTTTATGTAATTTTATATAGCTATACTGTTAAGTACATATTCGTTGTCGAGTCACATTAAGTGACGAGATTCTGTATTTTATGAAAATATATTAATGGACATATACATTATTTTTGTAGGATATATAAATATCATAACAAATCATTCTAAATATATATTGTGGAATGCCTTTATGGAAAATTGCATTGTCTTAATAATATTTAATTGTCCTTGTACCAAAACAATTGTGATATGGATCAAAAATATAGTATTAGCTATCCATTTGAGGATTGTAAATATCTTACGTATAATTAATGCAAATTTGCTATTCCTATGTACAAAATCACTAGAAATAAAATGGTTGCTTAACCATTTTTTGTATTACAAGATCATTTTCATTCGGAAACGATTAAATAGCATATCCTGTACGAGACAAGTATTCAACATTAAAATCAGTCCAAGGATTTCTTAGTATAAATATCATAACATAAAATTACGTATATACGATCTTTATCCTTTATTTTCATCTTCACTGTCACTTTTACAGCTGGATTCGCTCTTACCACTTGATTCATGCTTGCCGTTTTCAATCGTCTGATTATTTTCTGGTTCACTTCCAGAGGAATTTCCATTTTCCATTTTTTCATCCTCACTGTCTTCCGAAGATTCACTATCGGACTGACTGTCAACGTCCGAATCGGATGAACTTTCAGACGAGCTACTGTGTGATGAATTCTTAGCGTCCATCATTTGTTTAAAATGTCTAACTGTAATTTTCCTAGGCATTATTTCTCTTAAAAATTCCAGGGTATCATTAGTCTGCACTACTTCTGCCAAGTGCTTATAATCAAGAGCATTTCCCTTATTTGCCTGCAAGTGCGCTTCCTTCGATAAGTGATGAATAAACATTTCCTATAAATAAAAGAAAAAACGATACATACGTAAATAAACTATCTAAATCCGGATGTTCGCATAAAAAGGGGTTTAGTACGCAAACGCTTCGTTTGAATTTGGCGCGCATATTGTAAACATGGCCACGGAAGAGACATCACGCAAAGCATGTCAATCGTAAATATTAGTATGAAAATAATGTAATTATCATACCGTAGCTTTTGCCACCAAGAATAAGCCATCCTGACCAACCGTCTCGACGTATGGAGAACTTTTCATAATAGTTTTCACTCTTGATATTGGCAAACGTAAATCCTTTATCTTCCCAGGTGATCCTTCGGACGCCATGCTTTTAAATCGACTTCTGCTCAAGCACAAGATTTAGAGCAATTGATGCTCCTTTGCCGCTCATTTTAAAGCTAGTCCGCCTTTCGAATTTCACTTCCTCTAGAATCTTTTTTCACGTCCTTGCTCCATTCCATTTTATTTATAAAAGATTTCAATGTATTGCCATGATTGTATTTCAAAATATAGAAAATTATGTAATTATAGCATACACGAATATTATCCATTTGTGGATTAACTTATATTACTTTAAATAGAAAATGACTTCGGCTCTATTGTTACATAAAATCAATGGTACTGCACGTACAAACAGATATCCGGTTTACCGTTACGTATTCTAAATATTCAACAATTAATACGGACTAACTAAAATTTATTGGGTCAATTAAAAAAATTTTAATTCATAATTATTCATTATTTTACATTTATAATTACTATAGATTTAGACTATTGCATTGTTCTTTTGACTTTATAGTTAGTACCTTTGCAGCCATCGAAAGCCATCTCCTCTCTTCATTTGGACTGGTTTGAAGGGTGAACAGTAAAGTTGGCACTATTTTATTTCCCGTTGTTAAGAAAGGTATAACGTTTATTTGAACAAGTTGTGTGAAAATTGAAGCTCAACGCAGGTATTTATACCACGGTTACCGTAAAAACTGAAATAGATATAAAATTACAATTAATGTTTGATGTTGCGTCGCGATTTTGAGTTTGACGATATTTAAAAATTTCATTAACGTTCAATGCCGAAGGATCGATATGGCACATGGTCGATTTTTACTAATAACGTTTTTCAGTGAAAATGATCAAATATTTATATAAAGTATAAAAAAGTATTTATTTGAGTGTCGTTAAAGACTACTATTAAGATTACAAAGTATCGTTTATATAAGTTATTATTCAAATGTACAATTTAACCTATAATCTTGGCTCTATGTTTCAAGTTGGCAGACAGCTGTGCACGTATTGCATATGCCAAAATTTGCTTTCAAGATTATATTGCATGAAATGTATATTGTAATTTTAATTAGAGAAAATGTTTTAAAGCTAATCGAATAAGCAAGGTGACTTTTAGGTAAAATCTTTATTCTTGCATTACGCTTTATGCTATGCAAATTTTTACCTATAGAGATTAATCGTGACAATCGATACTAAAAGTAGGCCTAAACTATTTCGGAGTGACGGTGTACTGCTTTTTTATATACTAGCATCGCTTCAGAAACTGGATTAAAATAATATTAATCGCTGCAGACTGTTTTTTAATTCATATAGTTACTGGCATAGTTGATGCTTGGTTTCTGCATTACAGGACCTAAATATTGGGCATCAGAATGTCAACATTCCTTGGCTTCATTGAAGAGATACCAGGAATATCAGTGGATCGTTTCAATGGCAAGAACGTAGAGTCTTCTGCATTTTTTCTTAGTCATTGTCATACCGATCACATGGATGGATTACGTGATAATAAATTTTGGTACATGTTACAGGATCGTGGTTTATTTCTATATTGTAGTCTTATCAGTAAATCTATATTAGAATCAAGGTATCCTATTGTAAAAGGCAAAAATGTAATTAAAATTCTTGAAACGTGTAATCCTGTTATAATAAGTTACAAAGATCGTAACGATGCAGAGTTTCTTACAGTAACTAGTATATCGTCAGGACATTGTCCTGGATCAGTAATGTTTCTTTTTGAAAAGAACGATCAGTCGATACTTTATACTGGAGACTTTAGAATTCATCCGAATAACTTTCCTAAACTAAAATCTCTTCATGTAACGCATGGTTTACAATCTGTTCCTAAAAAGTTACATAAAATCTATTTGGATACAACATTTTTAAGTTTGGATTTCAAAGATTTTCCAAGCAGAGAAGAAAGCGCCTCGCAAATATGTCCTATTCTTCAATGTTGGTTAGACAAGAACTCAAGGAATGTTGTTGTTCTTGAATGCTCAGCAGATTACGGTCCTGAATTTGTTTTTAAAAAAATAGCTAATGAACTAGGAAAAAAAATTCATGTCAAACACTATCTGTACGAAGCTTATTCAAAATATGAAGAATTTTCAAAATTCGTTACAAATGACACACTTACCACTCCGATCCATGCCTGTATGCAGAAAATGGACCGGAATGGTTTGACTTGTCGTAAAGGGACTGACATTAATGTGGAAAATATTATGACAGTCGTACTGTCGACATTTTTATGGAAAGGAAAAGATTTATCAAAAATTTGGCACTGGGACCAAACTAGAAACAATACTCTTAACGTATGCTATTCTATGCATGCGTCATACGAAGAGCTAGTAGCTTTCTTGAAATACTTTAAACCGATCGAAGTATATCCTTGTGTATGTAAAAAAGAAAATCAAAACGAAATTTATCGTCTTCTACGCGAGATAACAAAAGAGCCTCAACAAAATAAACATGACAAGAAAGAGTACGTGCTGAGCAAATCTCTACAGAAAAGATCTGATGTAGTTTCTTTCCAATCGCAGTTGTTTAGCGACGAGGAAGATTAACAATATTATCATTAAGAATAATTGAATTGAACGCGTGATATAATAGATTATAATTATAATTATATTGTTATTACTTTTAGATATTTTATGAAAAATAAATTTAATCAATGCAATATGCCCTTGCATGCTGTGCTCTATGTTGGAAAGATATGTATTATGCCATATATCATGGCGTAACGGCGCATAAAACGCATATTCAAATTCTCAACGTTTTCTTAGTCTTTATCTTGTTTCAGCATTTTAGAATTCGCATCGCTAATTAACCAATATAAAATATGGCAGTAACCGCATTGGCTCAAGAAAAAATCTGGCTGAACAAGCCCTCCTATGACAAAGCTGAACGTCTGTATTTTGAGCACCTCGCTAAGGTAAAATAGAATTCATTCGTCCGATGCTCCTCGTCGTTTTGTGCAACGAAAAAATACTGGCAAAGAGGAACGTCCTTTGTGTATTCTGAGTCTAAAACAAAACAGAGTATATGACCGCCTCTTTATTAGTATCTTCTCGATGTCTTGTTTAGTTTCTCCAATGGAGAATTAAATGACGAAATCCCTGATTCAAAGCTGTCCATGAAAAATGTTCCTAAACATAAAAACATTTGGTCTTTGAGTTCTCAATTATCCACTTTAAATCTATGTATGTCCGACGTATTACAAGGGTTGACGTTTTTTCTTTTTTTTTTTTTTTGACAAATATAAATATTTTTACTGTACTTAGGAACATGAGCTTTTAAAGTTTTTCTTACTCCATCTTGGGCCCCAGCATCCACACTAAAGAGCATTTGCCCTGTTTGATCTCTGATCTTGCACGTCTCATGATTAATGATATTAAATCTCTAACACTTGCTTTAGGGAATATCTGGTGGTTGGTCTTAGGTATATTATTTAATGTCTAATTTTTAATTTTCCCGGCACTTGATTACGGTGATGGAAGAATACAACTCGATTCATACAAGTTTAATCGTGTCACATTACATTACATAGACATCATACGCTAGAATCTAATTTTATCGTGTATAAATTATTTGGTTATATTACGTTACATCGAAACAGTCTTGAAATAAAAGGGAATCGTACTGCTTTTTCTACGTATAGGTGTTTCGTACAGGCAAGGGCTCGAAGCGAGGAAACTTTGCAGTTCCCGATTTTCCTGGCCTAGAACCTTAAGTCTTTCTTAGTAGTTCTGTTCGTTAGAGTAATACGTGACGTCCTAACTATTCACGACGTGCTTTGGGCCCGTGCTCAATGATGTTTAATCTTCACAAGTTATCTTTAATTAGGCGACGTTTATACCTTATAGTTCCATCTTTTTGCAACATTGCTATAGCTCTTTTTCTCTTTGACTCGCAATGTTGAGTCATGAACGTTTAGCGCAAATTTTAAACTCCAAGGACGAACATAATGCAAGGCGACGTCCTTGTGTAAAAATTCGTCGAGCACTACGGTTCCCCCTTTAATGCCGTAAAGCTTAGCGATTATTGTGTTTTTTGCGTTGGGACTTTAATGTTTTCGTAGCTTGCGACTCGTTGCAAGGTGGTCTCTAATATGATAACGGAACGATCCTCATCTAATTGTAACGACATTCTGGCTGCTAATCCTTGAGATCCAACAAATTCCAACCTCCCATTAATGTCCAAAAAGCCTAAAGAGAACAAATCGCTGGTTCAGGACACCGGAATCTTTGGGAGTGTTAAGCACTCTAAGTGTCACGTCAAAATCGCCAAGGCGGCTACGAAGGCGGAGGAACACATAGCGAAAAAGATGGAGCCGACTGTGAAGATTCATACTCAAGTTGATATTAAAGATAAGGAGGTGATAACGAGTGAAAATGCGACTGAGAAATATAAACCGAAAGAGGTGAAGGAGAAAAAGAATAAAGCGGACAAGAAGCACAGAAAGCAGGAAGACGAAAAGCATAATACGATTAAGCAAAAAGAGCAAGTCAAAAAAATGAATCAGCAGGTACAACTCGAATTCGTTGTCGGCGATGTCTGATTGGCTTGAATTTTTTTTTATTTCTCTCTTTTTGCAATTCCTTCTTATCCTATAAATGTTGCACATTTTATGTCGTGCGTACTTGTGTTACTGTTTTTTTCCTAAAGAGTCCTTTGTATTACTCCAAAATTTCCTTTATTCCTTAACAGCACTAACAATTGATTGAATATGATTTTTATTGTCCAAAAATTCCTTTAAACGTATTTGGATTAATTTTTGTTTCCGTAAAAAAACTTAGAAACGCATGAAAACCGTAATTGGAGCTGGTCCCGAACAGATTTATTAATAACCTATTATAATTGCATGCTAGTTTTTAGTGTCTATCAAAGAAAAATATTGATTTTAAGAATCGCAAATGATCGTATTAAAACTTGTATAGTATTATAAAATAATCATAAACTACGCTCAAGAGATTCAAGATTTAGCATGCTCAAGGTTTCACGAAATGGAGCTTATTGAAAAAAGAAAAAAACAATCTTTCTACCGCACTTTCAATACCTATCTCCACTCAGGACAATTTTACATGTCCAAGGTGTCGAATCAATTGCGCACACAAAATAGTAAATGTATAATTAGATGGTAAATTTTTCTTTTAAAAAATGCATCTCGTATCTCTTCGGACATACGTTGTATCTTGGTGGAGATAGTGTATCGTATTATACGCAATAATCAGCCTGGTGTGAGTTGACCTTTAATGTCGGTGGATGCAGGGAACCCAACAGTCCACTTGCCCAATCTTACCCGCCAGTGGAAGTTTAGCCAACGAGGTCGCCAAGGCACGCCAACACATTAAACAGTCTTTACAGTGTGTGAGTACTGTACTCCTTGCTCGCCCTTAAGTAGCATATAATCGCAAGAATTTATAATGAATAATATAATTTTAAAAAATTAAACTTGCCTGCCTTATATCTTTCTTCGTATCCGACTCGGTCTAAAGAAATTCAAAATCTCAGGATTTACTGTACTAGCCGTTAAAAGTTCAAACGCACTATTATATGTATAAATTAAAAAAAAAAATAATTAGAACAATTACGATTGAATTTTTTTGTTTTAACTTTAATTACCATCTTTTAACGAACACATTTTTCAGATGGACGGTATCGCTGCTCTTACCGGAGTTCCTAACCAGGAGGTCGAGTCCCGAGTTGCCGCTCTTGAGAAGGAGAATCAGGACCTCAGGAATAGTACGTACATTGATGATGAGCTTGTTCGTGAAATGATAACGTTGCACGTGCAGCCACATCTGCTAGATAAAGTGGCTAATATAAGTATTAGCAACTGATCTACAGTTAATTTGTTTAATTACATACTATCCTGTACATAAGACTGAGACCTCTGCTTATTTTTTTTTATTAAAAAACAATCTTTATATTTTGAAAAAAAAAAACCGTGGTAAAACAAGATCTTATTCTTTAACCTTTTGAGTTCGCAGCGAAAATTATAATTTAAGACTGAAAATGGGAGACTACAATTTTTTAGAAAATTCAACAAAGACATTGCTCTGTGGGAATTTTTAAAATTGTAGATTTCGATTTTTTCTCCATTAGATTATCAAATTACGAACTGGCGGTTGAAAAATCTGAACGAGATATCTTGTCAGTCGCATTCAAAGGGTTAACGATCGAATGAATAAATCTTCTGTATAGATTTTTATTCTTTACGCATGCAGTGTCAAATTCTTCTATGGACTTACCTTAGGATAATAAAATATAATTTTAATTCCTCTTCTCCGTACCTCTTCTCTATGAATATCTTTGAACAGTCGTTCAGGATTTAAAGAACCTTGTGGGACAATTGGATGGACGCGTGAAAGCTCTTGAGGAAGGAAAGGGTTTGCCATCCGCACCTGTACTTGCAGTGTGTCCTCAAAAACCTGCTGCATTGGAAACCAAACCCCAGGCAGATGACGATGATGATGACGTTGATCTTTTTGGTTCAGACTCAGAGGCAAGTGGGAAGAAACTAACGAAGGCTGCAAACTACAAATAACAAGATAGAGCACTTCATGTCTTATATGCTACTTGAATATTGTGACTTCAATGTAGCAGACAAATGTCGCTTTGCGAGTCAAAACTCATGATTCATTATATTTTTGCAAGTGTTTTGGGAATCAGAAAAGTGCATTGCTAGTAACTTCTCTATCCACTCTACACCAGATATTCCCAAGAATTCTACTCAAAATCTTTGTTAGTTTATTACATGGATTTCAACCGATAATTTTTGTCAAGTTTCACGCACACACGACATGGACGTAATTTAAAAATATTTTTTTTCCCAATATTTATTATTCATCCACATTATCGATCTTTTAATTATTCACGTGTTAGGGCGAAGACGCCGAAGCAGCTAGAATTCGCGAGGAACGAGTTGCCGCATATGCCGCTAAAAAGTCCAAGAGTGAGTAAATTTGAATTTTATTATAGAAGTTTTCATTTTTCAAATTGGCTTGTTTTACTTTGTTCTGTAGAACCTGCTTTAATTGCCAAGTCGAATATTATCTTGGACGTCAAACCATGGGACGATGAGACCGACATGAAAGTCTTGGAAGGGGAAGTACGAAAAATTGAGGCTGACGGACTTTTATGGGGAGCTGGTAAATTATTTTGAAATATTAAAAGAAATAATATAACGTTAGTTATTTGTGATTTATATTGCTCTTGTTTTTATTTTTCTAGCCAAATTGGTGCCACTGGCATTTGGCATTCACAAGCTTCAAATTTCCTGCGTTGTCGAGGACGAGAAGATATCAGTGGATTGGCTCACCGAGAAAATACAGGAAATCGAAGAATACGTTCAGAGCGTCGATATTGCTGCGTTTAACAAAGTTTAAAATTTTTCCGCGTTAAAACCAAATTTTACAATGACAACTTTAGCCGCAATTTAAAGATGGTCTTACAGTGCCATTATCTTCATTCCACTAGCAATATTCATTAGACTACACCATAAATCTCACATGCATGAAGTTTTATTTACTTACTTCAATTTATAGACGAACTGAAAACGCGTCTGTGACTGAATTCGCGAAATTGTATAATTTTAAAAATACAAGAACCTAGTCGCTTTCAATAATGTACTTACAAACGGAGTATAAAGAACTGCGAAAGTATTTCTAATGAATCGAACTCACTTACATGTGCAGACAGCAACGTATATAATATAAAACGAAATATACTCGAGACTTGACTATACTGTAATTCATATAAATAAAATATTGATTGTGCTTCTATACGAAGTTATGAAATATGTGCATACGATCGTACAATATTTTTAGATGTGGAATTAGCACATAAAATGAACTGGCTATCAACTTTCTGTCCCCTGTGAATATTTTGATGTCAAATAAAAATGCTTTTGATCAAAATATCAGGTAAACTTTTATACATATAAGTTCGTCACGGTGTGCTTTTAGTTTTAATAAAAAAAATAGATTGGGTAGGTCAACATTCTCGTATTTATCTAGTAATATTTTTTTTTAAACGTCGTGACGTCCTGGTCGTCACTGCTGTCGCTTTGCGCACCAATTCGATTACGTGAACTTGACGTAAATATATTGATAATCAAGATGCCTTCGATTCTTTTTGATCGTTGATATGAGAATCTAACGGCGTTGAAGTATAATTTGCAAAAAAAATTAAGATTCTCTTTTACACATCATATTTGAAATTGCCGCGTCGTCCTAGTAGCGCCATCTAACATTACACACTACTAGGGAATTGAGTCATTCTATGTTGGCTTTTATGAATATAGAAGTGTTTCAAGAATTTCGTTGTAGCGTTGTTCAGCTGTGTTAAGCGTTTCTCCTACAGTGTGTACAAGACAGAAACGTTTCACGGTGTTATATTTACATTTCGAAAGTGTTTAAAAAATTGACTTATCAAAATGACTATGGCAATGTTGCAACGTAGGGCTAATGTAAGTTTGCACAAATATATTTTCTATCTTATATTTTCATAAATACCTTTGGTCGTGAAGAAATGATCACGAGACTCGACATAACCTATGAGTTTCAGTATATACATTTTTCTTTGTTAATTTATAGGTGAGGCTGCCTCCTGAAGTAAATAGAGTATTATACATAAGAAATCTACCATATAAAATCACAGCCGAAGAAATGTATGATATCTTTGGAAAGTATGGTGCAATTAGGCAAATCCGAGTGTAAGTAAGAAGATTTAAATTTTATAACATGCATAATACATTCCGATTATTCTTTCATTTTGTTATGAAAGCAATTATTTATTTATTTCCCATATCAATTTAGAGGCAATACTGCGGAAACCAGAGGGACAGCATTTGTCGTATACGAAGACATATTTGATGCTAAGAATGCGTGTGACCATTTAAGTGGTTTCAATGTTTGTAACCGTTACTTAGTTGTATTATATTATCAAAGTAATAAGGCATTCAAGCGCGTGGATGTTGACAAAAAGATGGAAGAAATTGATAAACTTAAGACAAAATATAACTTAAACGAAGAAAAAAAATAATGAAAATTAACATACTCGACAGAGATTGTTTACAAAAGTGAAACGGGAAATTTAGTTCTCCTAAAGGCCGACGAGTCTTAATTGATGAACATTATAAAAATAATTTCTGTGAAAAATTATGACAATGGAAATTACAGTAAGTTTATCAAAACATTTATAATTTTTAGTTATATAATAATACATGGCTGAATAAATTTTTGTACATAAACATCTAAATATAGATTTTTATCGTATTCTCCCTTTCGAATAAAAATGCAATTGGGTTAAAGACATGGCAATTTCCAATGACATTACAAATATATTATTACCGCATAACTTCGGTAATACCCAAAAATAATAGTATGCAGTACAAGTAAATATGAATATAAATGTCGACCATCGTAAGATCGACATTTTTCTTCGAAAAATTCTGTTATTCAAATCAAATAAATTATCATATAAACGTTCAATTTCTTTTCAAGCCACTTATCGTATACCAAACTCGTTGGTACTTTCTGCCGAAAAATAATTGGTATTAAAGATGCAATTGAGCCATTCTGCTTTAACTTTCGTGAATCGCATTAAAGATACACCACAGTGTGTGCAAAATGACACAATTTCAAGCCATCTTTAACAGTTCATTGAGTTTTCAAGTTGCTCGTTGCGAAATACTGCAATGACTGGAGAATCAAATTTACGGGCTTTGATTTCGACTTCTCTCGACAGTCGGCCGAAGCAACTATATAGATAGGTTAGGTTAGTTTATATATGTATATAATACATACACAGTAGGTATCCAACAGGAGAGTATTTTCATGTGGAACGCAATTGACTCTTGCTCGTCTCATGAAAAGATGAAACAGCGAAAGAGAGAGAGAGAAATGCGACGCGAAAAAATGTCGACGCATTAAAAGGCTGTAATTAATACGACTTTCACAGTCGCT
>JARPRG010000294.1:353777-368704 GCA_031001745.1 Hartigia nigra
TATATATATATATATATAAAGGAAGAAATTAATATGATGAAATTGACGACATTTCGAATGAAGCACGTTCGCGCAAACATGGCATTCACCGTGCACGCGACGAAAGATTAATGCTCTCAATTCTCACAAGAGGCTGCGAGAGGATTTTAAAAGATAAGTACCAATGGACGTAGTGGCACGTGTCATCAGTGAGCTTCCCATACCGATACTCCGCGTGCCACGAGAGAACTTTTTAACTAGCTCAACGAGCATTTTAACCTTGTGTATACGATCGATCCGCGTGCTGTGAGCTTTTGTGCGTTCTGGCGGGAAACTTGAAAACGTGAGAATTGGCGAGACGTCAAGATCGACTGAAAAGAATGAAATACGTATCGTTGAAATCCAATGCAATTCGAGTGATTAAATAAACTTTGAATTTCCCGCCAATCAAGTCTTCTTTGAATGACCTGATAATCTTTCGTTGAAAAGCAAAAAAGAAAAAGACGACTTGTACACGTCAATTTTTATCATTTCTGCATAGAGACGAACTCTCGCCGTGAAAATAGATGACCTCCCCGCGTGCAACTTGCAGAAATGGGGATGATGCAGTTGGCCTGGATAAAGGTCAGTGGCCGACCTAGCCCCTAGCACGGCAACCAGCCCTGCCACCCACCAGTATTGATTTTGTTAACCTTCTAGATTCAAGCCGCTACATACAATTCTCACGGCACCTTTTGCTTTTACATCCGACTATACCGTGCTGTACGTAAGCGATGTATACCTATAGAGCTTTACCTTATCTATCGCGAATCAGGAAAGCTCCTTTAGATCTGCGCAGCCTCTGACCTCCCATATAAAAGACAGCATTCCTCCTCAACCTGCCACTATCAATTTCCTCTCGGAAATACATTGGAGATCTGCTCTTGGGAGAATTTTAGTTCTTTAGAAAATAACTAAAAATACAATTTTCCTAGTATCACGGACTTATGTCATCCTCATGTCCGTACATATATATATATATATATTCACTTCTAACTAGATATTATTATACATATATTACATATACACGTGTATGCATACGTATGTATAATACAATGTCTCTGCGCTTAGAATTCTAATGCTGGCGTATCTGTGCCACTCTGTGGATTGAATTACAATTCTATACTTGATTTATTTGTCATTCATGCCAGGATCATCACGACTTGCATCCAAAGCCTTGGCGCCATGCTATTGTTGTTTACCATGTTACTGGTGATGCGAGAGTGGGGGAGCGGGGAGAGGCTTACGCGTCTCCCAGAAATTTTCGGTCTGCCGCGCTTAATGTCATCCCCTTTCAAAGAAACAGATTACCTCATCGCTACGAACTGGCTTATGTACGAGCGAGTAATTTTACTCGAAGAAAGTACGTATCTCGCTCGATTTGTACCTCGTATACGTATGGGCTATATATAGATATACGAAAGTGTAATAACGTATAACAGTGTAACCAGAGTCTTCCAGAATAGCTTTTTTTTTTATTTTTTTATACCTTCGTATACGTATCCGACAAGTCCTGTGGCAATTGTTGACTTAATAACTTTTAATTGGACCTTATGTGTAAATTAGCTTTGCTCCCTCTCAAGCGTATATGTATATAATATACGTATAACAGTATACTTTGTATCGACGTATCCTGTATGATGAGATATATATATATATGACAGTCGATCAGAAACGGTAAATTAATGTATTCGCAAAACTAAAGGATGAGAGAGTGCAGTGCGGGGGAGTAAGGGGGCGGGGGCCGGAAGGATGCAACATTTTTTAAATAAATTTTATCCTCACGTAAACACGTGCAAAGGGAAATGGAAATTTGACTTGTTTTGATTAGAAAAAAAAATGTTAATCTCTGCTTATACAAAAGTAGGGGGGAGTGTGCGATGATAATTCGCTTGGGTACGGTTTGCGAATTTGCATTTTCGCGGGCTAAAAAAAGAGTGAACGATTCATTAACGCAGTTCGTTAGAGAGGGGTGTATGTCGAGTGATATAGGGGGTGTGTTTGTTGGACTGGCTGTTGCACAGGGGGTATATGGTATACGGGAGAGTTCAAGAACGAAGAAAGAAACAGAAACTCCGGGTTTATTTCGCCATTTCTCAGAGTCTTTCAGGGCCGTAGAAAAAGACGGTATTTGTGACCTGAAGGGATTTACTGTTGACACGGTATGTGTACGTATAAACGCGTGTAAGCTCAGGCTGGTGCACGTGCACTCGTGAATGCGTGCACCATGCACATGCGTTGTGTATGTACACAGAGTATAGGAGAGTACAGTAAGCTAGGCTAGACGCTGATGCATTTCGAAACCGTCGAAAGGTTTTCAAGCTGGCCGTGACGTTGCGACATGGGAAGAAAGAGATAAAATAGAAAAGAAGAAAAAATAAATAAAGATAATAAGTTTAAAAATAATTAAAAAAAAAAAAAGAGTTTTGGTCAGGCACGCCTTGAGCTCTGTGTCAAGTTCCTGTCGTTCTCTCAGAGTGACTACGCGTGGTTGCTGGTGGCTGCCTCGTAGAAGGAGAGAGTAACCATGAGAAGAAAGCTGGTTAGAAGGAGAAAAAAGAATAACGAAGGAAATGGGAAGAGTGGCTGAAAAATAAAAGCTTTGAAAATAATGCAAGGCGATATAGGTATATATCCTATGTGCATAGGCTTTACATGGATATATATGTATATATAGTGTGTACGTATATAGTGCATGTCAGATACGCTCTTTCTTTTTGATTCTAAGCTGAACAGTCAGGTCTGGTGAGCATCAATTCTTAACCCTTATGCTTATATTGGTTATCTGACCGCACGGAACAGCCCTCGTTAATCGCAGTGGCAGCTACGCTCGCGATGACGTGCGACGCCTTTATCGCTCTCGAGTCGATCAATGAGAATTTACATGAAGTCGCGTCGCGTGACGACGCCACCGACACAAGACGGAATGACCCACTTTGCAAACGGCGTAAACTGAGATTTCCACTGTCTCACCCGTAACACACGATACGTCTATGGGTATCAGCTCGTTAGTATCGCAGTACAATGCACGTGGAGATTTGCCCGATTAATTCCTCGAGCATCTAATGTGTGGACAAGAGCGGTGCACAATGGCTGTGTCACTTGACGTGGATATAATTCACTCAGCACTCTTATGCTATAGGTATACTATGATTCGGAGATACTTTCTTGTTATTTATTTAATAAATTTTGTTTATCTTCAATTTTATTATCGATTATTAAAAACTAATTAATTAATTTTTTCAATTTTTAGAATCACATGAATTTTTTTCGTTTGTTTAGTAACATACAAAAATAGGAACTGCTAATACGTAATAACGAGGGGCATGTCTTTTTAAATGGATACCAAGTAAGGATCGACGTAACAAAGAAGAAATTTTAGATTGTTCTTTTCATTGATTCCTTCTTTGTTCACTCATGTTTCAAGATTTATTTATTGCGATGTGGTATATGGACTTTATAGCGATATCACATAGCTATCACCAGGTTTATAGCATAGAGTAAAATATCAATAGAGTGGCGACTACTGCACGTGGAGAAGTCACTGTTCGTGAGAATCTACGTGGTTGTACACACGCGAGTCGTATTGGGCGCGAGGCCACCAGTGCATTGTCATCTTCCCACACGTCATAGAGAAATTCTACGTCTATATTCTCTCAATCTCGTTGATCATATATATTAATCGAGACCCTTCGTAGAAAACGTAGTCTTTGGCTAGGTCGTCAAGATTATATATTATTTGAACGTAGTAGACACCTAGAAATAAATTTTTTATTAATTTCTACAAAACAATCTACGTCCTTAAACGTTACAAAGTAATAAAGTGCTCGTAGGTCCTATCGATAAGAAACTATCGATCGCTTATCTCAGACAAATTCGCCGTTAGTCTCGTGTAAAAAAAGAAAAAGAAAATTCTTGCGAATTACAAGCACGACTTTCAGTCGATGATTTCAGCAGTGATCGATTCCAATGACAAATAATTTATTTATTACGTGAAAGAGATTAAGCACCTCCCTGTATAAAGGATAGTTAGTCGGATACGTAATTTTCATGCGTTTCTCAATTTTTTCTTTATTTACTTCGCTAATTCGATTCTCGTATGTGTACCGTGTTAAATGAAAAAAAAAAAAAAAACTGTTAAAATCGTTGCGCAAGTTCGGATTCAGGTGTGTACGGTAAATTAAGAAATCGGTGTCAGCCGTCTCTTCCACCATCTCCGTGGCTCCTGGGTTTCGAACGCTCATTCATTATGCATCGCGTGTATATAGATACGAATGTACTCAGGATTCCGTACGTGTGAACGAGGCTTGTGAATCTGTGTGTGTGTGTGTGGGACATGTGTGCTTTTGTCCAGGTAGTCGTGAGTAGAACGATACGTTCTCTTTTTATTCCCTATAGAAAATATAGACTAGAGAGAGTGAGAGAGAGAGAGGAAAAAATGTAAAAATAAAAAGTCATATACACATACGTATAATGTAAACCGTTCACAGCTCCTGAGGCGACATTAAGCCTTATTCATATAACCGAAAAATTTGTTCTCACTGTATCAAGCTTTATGCCGACTTACGTTGAACCTAATGGATTCCACTTTCGTTTGAGACTCTTGGAAAGAGCCACTTCGTAAATTTCACTAGGCGCGGGAGTGCGATAACCCCGAAAATGTTTTAGAATCGCGCCAGTCTGAATGACAATGATTTGATATAATGTAATCGGAATACATTATGTATACTGGCATTATTTTATACAGGTATAACCTGAATTTCATATATATTCACAATATCTAATGCGTGTCGTGTTACTATTGGGTCGATAAGACGACGTTGAATTTTGATTGAGGAAATGCCGTGTCTAGCAAAGGATACGGGAGAGCGAGTTAACCTAGAAAAATATAAGGTTAAAGGACGACGAGTCTAAGTGCTAGGAGTGTCCGGTAAAAAAGTTGAGGAAGAAGAGATGAAAATGGAGAGAGGAATTACCAGAGGTGAGAGAGAGAGAGAGAGAGAGTAAAGGGTCAGACTGTGTGCGAATAGGGTATATGCAACCACGTAAAGAGAGAAAAGCTTTACAATGGCTGAAGTCTGGAATGAGGAAGTCTCGTACGAAACGACATCCGAGGAATACTAAAGTCTGGGTTACTAGTTGGTTACTTCGTGTATTCATGGTTCGCGCCGCAAGGTGCTTCTAGGGAATGTATTTCTGTCCTGAACGTCCCTATCGTCGCCATCTATCTGTGTTACCGTCCTGGTGCTCGACGTCGTATACGATCGGGAGGACTGTGAAGATCTACCTAGTGGTTACGAAGTGACGCCTTGAATCGCGTGAAAGTAGAGAAAAGTCTGATGGAGAAAAATCAGAAGAATAAGGGTTACCGGATGAAGATTATTTTTTACATAGACATTTTTTTATTTATTTATTCGAACCCGATTAACTTTCGGTAAACGAATTTATCTATTGGATTCTTTTAATGGTTATTCTATACTGGGAATTCCCAGCGAAACTCGAGGGAATTCCCCTAGGTAAATTTAATCATTGAATTGGCACTTGTGACCTGGGTCAAGTCTTGGGGAATTTTTTTTTTTTATTACGTTCTAACGGAATGACTGATTGTTTCGTGGGGCAGATGTTCCTACGAAACTTTGAGATGATTAATGCTTTGTGTTACGAGTGTAATTAATTGTTGACGTTATTAATGTTTAAAAAAAAAAAAAAGAAGTAATATCGCCCTCTGGGTAAATTATATGGTACTTGACCTTCCGGTTTTCACAGACGACACTTGGAAGCAGGAATTTAAAGTTAAAAGATTTGCCCTTGGCCCTCACCGTTCTGATTCGCTTCGTTAAATTGATTGTGTTTCAATCTGTATGCCTGACATCCTCCCAGGCTTTAAGGCTCGTCTCGCACTCTGACCTACATGCTCCTCCAAAAATACTTTCCGTACTGCGTGAGCCAATTTCTTCGTCTCGTCGCCTTATTATTTCCACGACCGGTCATGGAAAGGGTCACTCGCCATTCCACTGACCAGTCGTTTTACAGTCACGAAGTACTTATCGTGCAGCCTGCGATTCTTCCAGGAGCAGAAGGATCGCTGCTGCCAGAAAAGCGACATTAAGGCTCGTCGCCAACAAGGGGGCGTAGACTGACTTTCGATTCTGTAAATTCATTTCTCGAACCTCAGGAAGTGCAGCGGACTTCAGTGAAAGGATGGCAGAGGATGATTGGGTGCGGTTTGCCAAGCGTCTGCACGTTCCGCATGCGGGAACACGTGCATAACTCTTATACATATAACGTAAATGGACTTAATATATATATACATCATGTAAAAAAAACTGAATTAATTTAGCATGTTTATGCTTTATTAATATATTAATTTATTATTGAATATGAAATTTGATAGGCGGATCGACGCTTCTAGGTAAAACCTCAAGGCGATTTTCACGGGCGACTGGGTTAGACTGTTGGATAGATCTTATTTAAATTATGCTCATGAGTCTTCCTCACGGCAGATCAGGTTGCAGCTTGTTTTGAGTTTTTTGGTTTCGAATTTAATCCGGGGACACATTCGAAGTGGTGGATCCCGTCTAGACGGCTGGTGACGTCACGAGACAAGGTCGCCCACCATCTCTGTCTGGAGTAGGATGCACTCTAAGGATCGTTCCTATATATCTTTCTTCTTCTCCTTTTCTTTCTCGTTCCTTGCACTCTTCCTTGGTTTATCGCAAACCCTCCGAGATTCAACCACTTTATTCTCCTACCAGAGACAGAGAGAGAGATGGATCACTCTGTAGCACCTTTCGGGTCTCTCCGGTATGCGACGACCCTATTCACCACGTTTGACACTTCGACCATGCCTCCTGGTCAGTCTGATTCTGGGAAAGGATTCGTGGGAAGAAGATGGGAATAAATAAAATTGACTTATACCTCGTAACACGCTCGTTCGCTATGGCCGTTTTCGGGGCTATACGTGCCATCTTAAAATACGTCTAAATCGTTTGATCCTTCTTGAAAAATTGTAGGGTTATATGACTGTAACGTACGAGGTCACGTCTCGAGGATGTTTCTTATGGCAGGCAATGTTGTTCCCATTTACCTGAGACATTAACTATTTAGATTTAGGTATCTAGATTCCTGTCGACTTCTGGGCATGGCGATCGCTCCGGTCTGCCTATCAATAATTCAGCAGCGCCAGCCATGAGAAATTCGAAAACAAGGATGAAAATGAGGCAACTCCGTGCTTTCCAAGACGCAGACGCGTTACTTAAGTTTGCATTCGCATACGATTGAATTTCGATACGCACCAATACAGTTGCTTTCCGCGTACATCTACTTGCCCATTGGCAATCTGGTTTCACGATTTACCATAAGTCACGCGCCGTGTCATGTGTAAAGATAAAAAGTCATGAAGAATTCTTAGTATAGTACGATGGACCTAATACATGAAGTTTTGCATTATTACAGATTCTTATCAAGGATCCTGAGGTTCATCGATGTCAATGCGCTGTTGAGAAGTTTGTTCTTGCATTTTAATTGAATATTTTTTATTTTATATATCATTTCCGTTTTTTTTTTTCATTTATAATTATTTTTTGTTGTTCGATCAAGAGAATAATTATTTTATTTCTTTTTTCTTTCTGTACCTGTCAAATGTCATCGACATTTGCTTGCTCTCGCACGTGGATATCCTTCGTCGGGTGCGATGAATCGTCGTGAAAGATCGTGGGGATGATCCTTTGATCCTGAAAATTAATAAGGATCCTTTGCATTACCGTAACCGTTACGCAACGACAATGAGAGGCATAGAGACGGGTCCAGACAGTCTGGCACGAAAGTGACTGGAGTGGAAGGTACAGATTCCAATCTAGTTTCGACAATACAGAGAGCCATGCCGCAGCTAATTTACTAATTTATCCGTAATTGCCTTCTTGGAACGGACTGTCGAAATATATTTAGACTAGCTAAGCTCTTCTGACAGTAAGGATGCTGATGTATGATAATTAACATCGTTTTACAGGGGCGTGCATCCAGGATGCACATATGCACTTGGTAAAAATGCACGTTCGCTCATTCTCTTAATATTTTTTTTGTTATCGAAAAATCTCTTGGATCAATTAGAATATCAGTTTTTAGAGGTAACTATGGAATTAAAAAAAAATAATTTTATTAAAAAAAACCAGTATCAAAATAGTAACAAGGATTGATATAATGAAATGCCTCGGGCTATAATTAATTTGAATTTTTATTTTTTTTTATGAACCATTATCTGATATTGATTGAATCACTATTTAAGTGGATGAAATGATTATTTCGTGGGACACAATGATAAGGACATACACGCGAATTATATTTATTTCGATATCTGGGCCACAGTGTCTCGTTTCCCAATGAAGTCGCGGACTCCACTCGATCTGCCTAATGACGGTTGATCGTCAGCTTGCTTTGGTTCAACGCACTGCGATCTCCACTACTCTAATGCCAGTGCTCTACTGCAATAATACCGTCAGACTCTGCCCGGCGTCTTCGTGTTTTATGCCTTTGGTAACGAGGAAGGAATTCGCTATGCAGTAAAGCATCAGCCATGCCATCTTGTCCCTGAGTACAGCCATTGCTGATATTACGATTAATTTTCATTTTTCTTCAAGATCAACTGTTACCGCGAAGAAAATTTCAAGGATTCGCGTTTCAACGGTGCTCAGAATATTTTTCTTCCACGTTATAAAACTTGCTTAAATTCGAAATACGAAACTTTTAAGTTTGAGTCGAGGTATAGTAGTTTTTCATGGGGTCAAATTGACTTAATTTTACGTATTAAAATTGCTGTTAAATATAATAGCTTTTATTTTGGTAAAAAAAAACAAATGTTTTACCACCAAAAGTTAAGAGGGTTCGTACGTTGTGAATGCATCTTTAGGAACTAGATCTTCGAGACTGCTTAACGGCTCGTAGACGGGAGGCCATTATGTTTACTCTTTATTAAAAGACGATATTGGTATCATAGTTATTTAAGAGAAATAACGCATCGCTGCACCGATTCTCTCTTTAATGATAAACAAATTAATTAATAATAATCTCTCGGTCTTGTTCTTCCGAATAAAAAGTCTCAGCATCAAACGTTTCGAATCTCCACCAACCCACTAGCAATCTTCCATATTCTCGTCACTTGAAAAAATGCATAAACAAGATTAAGAAAATAAAAAAGATAAGCCATTAACATTAACCAACATAATTACATGCAATTAAACCAGCGTGACTATAAAACATGATAAAAAAAAAGGTCTCGCACAGAGGAAGGATCACTCCCAGCATATATGGGCCAGACAACAATAATTGTCATGCATTTCCTGGTATGTTATACTGCATTTAATTGACAGAGAGGGAGCCGCCATTAATTCCTGTCCTCGCTATCTTTAGCTACTTCCAGAGTGCAACGCGACATATTCATGTACATTGAATTCGTTAAGTATAATCGCACAAAGTTTCTTACCAGTCAGCCCGGCAGTCCCCATAGGCGACCACGTCCATAAAATTTTCCACACGGCAAACCTAACCTGAAAACGAATGCCGCAGGAATTTCGTTGGAAAAATCCCAAACGCTCGATGACTCCAACCTAACCTATCTTTAAACGACGGGATGACGAGTATGGTTACGGGTAGTGTCGTCGGCTTTAATCTACCGTTCCGTTCTTCGGTCAATAGAAGATTCTGACGACGATGTTCACATAACGGTACCGCGACTCCTTATAGCTACGCATTACGGCAACGCTCTGGTGTTTCGCTCGCGAAAATGTCACGCGCGCTTCGTACGTAGATATACGTACATACTGACAATGCGTTTTATCGACTCTTACGCGTTTACAGATATGGCCACGCGTTAACAGTCACATATGTATACGAGTTGGCAGTCTCTTAGTTCGCCATGAGGACATGAGACATGTACTAGGATGTACAACGCGACGTTCGAACGGAATGCTAAAGTAATCGGGAACGGTTGGGGATCCTGAACGAAGACGAAAAAAAAAAAGAGTACACTGCTCGTGGACGGGCTGTTATTTCGGAATACAAGTGATGTATACAGAGCAGTTATGACGGCAGTGAAGATTTCGTTTAGAGGTTAGTCTTTTTCTTTTTCTTTTCTGGATAAACATTGTTGTTTTTTATTTTGGCTACTTTCTATTGACCCGGAGAATCACGGAGTAAAGGTAATTCGATTTTCCGAGGGTGATGCGTCGTCGAATATAATCGAGGGTTGTAGGGGGTAGCTGCTAGACTCTACGTTGATCGTCATTTTCATTTCGGATCGATAAGTACCTTGACGCTGAACCTGTTTGGTTATGTCATATTGCATCATAATGGTAGTAACTTTATACAGTACCTAAATGTACTCACCATACGTGATTAAGTACGTACGTACGGAGTAGAGTATAAAAGACTGTTGTTTATCGTTTGTACGTTTGTTTGTCTGCTGTTAGATGGAGATAAAATAAAAATGAAGAATTTCTCTCGTTGTACAAAAAAAAAGTCAGGTTTATTCTTGCCAGAATGATTGCGGTTGAGGAAGCGGTAAAAAGTAAAGGGTATCATTCGGATAGACTAAGAGACTCTGTCATTGCGCGCAGTATGAAATTAAGAGTATTAGGAATGAAAATGAATTCTGTGCCAGATAAAGTAACCTAGTCTTTCCAGCGATTCAATGGAAGAAGATGCAACGGCTGTATATCTGTATATACGAGAAAGGAGTATCCGATACTTTCTACAAGATTCACCTCACTTTCATTAAAAACCTGCTTTCCGTCTCGTCCGATCCAAGAAGTCAGTGTCATTGAGAAATAATTGAGTATTCGCCTTGAATCCTATTATACATTTTTTATAAAAAAAAAAGATCATTTGCTCAACCAATATTCACTGACGTATCACCGTCGAGTTTCATGGATGAGATATCCTAAGATGAATCAGGGTAGACGAAACTAACGAGTGCAAGTAAAAGATTGGAAAAAACGTAGGAGAGAGGATCGGTGGACGCGGAGACGTAAGCGTCGCGGCGCCTGTGCATCACGTACGCACGCAATATACGTACGAGACCGGCATTCTCATAAGCTAGGGATAGCCGGTGATCGGTAATCCACGAGTGCCACGACTCGATTGTCGTCAGTCGATTATAACACAGAAAGGAGGGAAGGACCCAGGCCAGTTTTGGATAGGGCGGTCATCAGAGTGACAAAGGGTAAAGGCGTGTGTAGCGTAGACGCACTATCCAGGCGGTGCATTGTGAACTGCGCAGTGCTTGGTAAAGGGAACATAACATAGCATAACATAAGAGAAAAGAAGAGAGGAGTAGAGTAGAGTTAGCGAAGAGTGAAGAGTCTGAAGAGCGCGTGAGAGAGTGACTGTTAGAGGGAGAAGTTCTCGTTCACTAAAAGGGTATGGAAACGATGTGAGAGAGAGAGAGAGAGAGTGTAAAGGAACGGGACTAGAAGTCAGAGGGAATGCGCATGTGTGAGGAATAGAGGGAAGAGAGTGAGAAAAGCGAAGGAGAAAGGGTGGTGGTGAAGAAGAGGGAATGGCGAGAGGGGAGCGAAGGGCTTCTACGTACAAGAGGAACAACGAAGAGCGGACGCCGTGTCGGAGTGGAAGAGCGCAGTTTGAGTTTCGGTTTCGTTTGACGCGCGCTCTTCGGATCACTTCAGTCGCGCGCCAACCGCAGAGCCGCGAGCAACTTGCGGACGCTCGTTTTGGACATTGTATTATTGAATATCATCCCTCGTGTCTGTACTGGCTTTTATTAAGTATTATGTCCTGTCGAGACACTTGGTAATGTCGTTGGTATGACACGTACGGTTCAGACGCGACTTTTGTTTTTATCGTGGCGAGCTGTCTTTTAGGATAAATATTTTCCATAGAAGAGAAATCATATTTTATGCCGATGTAAATTGCTTTAATAGCAAAGAAAAAAGGCTAGTGTTGTTATTTTGATAAAAGGGAGTGAGAGACCTGTGAGTGTGGGGGTTTTAACTTGTAGTTAAAAGCTCTTTTGAAATTGTTTTACTTGGAAATCTATATATTATACAATTGAAAGATTTGAGGTTAGGAAGGATTGTCGACGATTGACAATAAAGATCGAGTGTCCTGCACGTCTTGGAATATCAGTTTAAACGCATAGTAGAGGGTGACATGTGGGACAGAAAGCAGCGTACAACAACGTGACTTTTTAGATGTTGTTTGCTTCGAAGCTTGTCACGATAATCTCGTGACTTTTTACGAAAATAGTTTCTACGTCGTCTTATTCTCAGACGTTTCACGTACACGTGATACAGAGAAGTGATACACGCGAGACGTATTTTCTCGTGGGAGCTGCAAATACATAATAGAGTAAGCATACATACGGATATAAGAGCTTGTGGAGTTATCGAGAGAGGTGCGACATGTGTGTTATCTTTTGGGACGTCTGAGGAATTATCGCAATATCGATGCACCCAGCAGTTTGTTGCAATCTTGTGAACGTGTAGGACGCCACCCCGAAAGTAAAGAGGTCGCTACGGTATCTAATGGATACAGGCGCATCCGCACCCTCGCGTCCAAGAAAGAACGGGGAGTAAAGAAGGGAAAGAAAGAAAGAAAAAGAAGAAAGAGAAAAAAGGAAGCAGGGACCATTCGGCTTTTCGTGGCATCCAGCTATTTTTGAGAAAGACGCTCAAGTATTTTGGCTGTAAACCATTGCGACGCTGCATCATTGATGACGCATGGACCTTTCACAACTACGCGAATGACAGGTATGGGATTTGCTTTGACTCTTCTTTTTTTTTTGTATTATTTTTAAAACTCTTTTTTTTCTTTTAACCCGTGTTTCAACTTATAACATATTGGGATATCTTATCAGTGGCGGAGAGTGGATCCTTGTTCTTACAGAAAAAGTATTTTAAAAAGTGTCTTGATCGTTTCGCTATGATGTCGAGGGAATGAGAATATTGAATCGATATTTTCATATTTCAAAGGTATTACGTGTGTTCAAGATAATTTTTGTAATAGCTCAGAATTAAGCAGTCATTTCGCCAATTTAAGTAATTCTAATGAAGAAATTATCGTCGAACTTCTTTTTCTCCTTTTTTTTCCATTCTTATATTCCTATTTTCGTTCGTTTAATTTCCGGCTTTAACACTTTGAGTGCCAATGGAAAACCTGCGGAAGAATACGAAAATGGGTGACGTGCCTTTCAAAGTGATAAACGCTCATTAAGAATTTATCCGCCGTTTGAATTCCGTCTGGCACTGGCTAAAGTATTTTCGAAATTTCACCTCAATCCTGGTGTCTCTAGTATTCAGCGATCGTATGCACGAGTGACAATAATGTAAGAAAGTGCCGTTAACCGGGCGTTAGAATCTTCATGTAAATGCAAAACCGAAATAAACGTGTTGAATATTCATCTGATGGACGTCGTAGAGGCATAAAGTACGCGTAAAATCCCACGAGCTCTTGTTATCGAATGGACTTTTAGAACGTCAGAGAAAGAAATGGTAGTTCGTGAAAAACAAACGGAACATCTTAGCCTATAGAATCCAAGTAATTTTGTAAATTCACCAGGATCGCGCGTAAGGATATTGCAAATAATTACAGGAAGTGCATACGTGCGCGTCATTATCAGATGCCGATAATGCACGATGAATGAACTTCAGGTTAGAATCATTGGAAATGAAATAGCATTGAGTTACGCAGTTGAATATTTGATATCGAGGAATTTTAATAGGCGCTAATTAGAAATGAATTATATATTTAATTATTCGTGTTTCGCGTCCCTTAAAATTTGTACAATTATTTCTGCACCTTGGATAGTCTTCAAAGTCTTGTCAGCGTTTATATTTTTTCATATATATTCGCAGTGTAACCTGTTATCATTCGAAGTCCAATCGATCCTCAGATCACACATTGATCTATTTCAAGTATAATTGAATATCGACAAGATCAAATACATTAAACTCCTCCCCGTGTTATTCGCTTTATAACCTCGCCGTAACGATGTCTCGCTATACGGTTCGCTAAGTTTCGTAAGGTTGGTATAGGATTCGTGGCCACCGCCGGGCAAGAAAGAAGCATGGAAAAAGACGAAAAGTGAAGCTGATAATGAGGGTCCATAAAATCAGCCAGTTTCTTCCTCTCGCTCTTTCTTACGTCTTCGCTTCACCTTCGGGTACGTTCTACACGGTTTTAGGCGCTGTTCACAACCGTCGATATATGCCGATTTCACAATTCGATCTTTCTACGAAAATATTTGAGTCAGCCTCGTTGCGCAAATCTTGACTTATGTTTTTAGGTTATGCATTATATTATTACTTGCCGTAACTATCGCTAGTACATATATTTTAGTAGTCTCTTTTTTTTCTCTTGTCTGTGAATGCCGCTTAAGAAGTGATCTGCGGACGTTCGCCGTCATTAGCTAAATAAATGCCTTGGTCTGAATATACTTACTCTTATTATCGTCTCATATGTGGAATTGTTTGCATCGTAAAGCAACGTCGTATTACTTAGCGAATATGAAATTCGAACCGAAAATCATCTCTTCTTTGTATCTTTTGGCAGTTTCGACGCGACGCTTTCATTATATACGCGTATATAGATATATGTAGTCTTTGGCGGTTCACGTACCCGCAGCGAAGAACACGCAATTTAATGAGAGATAAATTACGAAAATTTGGTTGCTGAAACAAAAACAAAATACGCTGGACAAATGGTCGTCGTTCCGTAAGCTACAAATCATTTGGGACAATTTTCGATACCAGGAAACTAGTGGCTATTTCTTTCTTTTTTTTCCATTGAATATCCAGAGGAGTTTGACTCTTGCAAGAAAAATATGATACGGGTTAATGTACACGGACGTTGCATGGCGCTGTCTGTCTCTTTATGGATCACCCTGTATAGCGTATCGT
>JARPRG010000294.1:380413-393182 GCA_031001745.1 Hartigia nigra
CCCAACCTAATATTATGCACTCGGTGTGTCACACATGTGCCACGTGCGCGAGAATTCAGCATGCGGTTCAATATGAACCGAGCTTTAGGATCTGGGAAGCTGCTTTTATTAGATACAGCAGAGTGCGACGGGATGCTGCGATCTAAGATTGTCAATTATATGTTATTCGTGACGTGTGACTTTTGACAGATGTTAAATCTGTAATTTTTTTTTTTTCAACGATACGACGCATTTTTTTTTATCAATCAAGCAATTTCTTAAATATTGTTCGATAAGGTTTGACGTGGTCATTAAAACAAATTTTTTATTATTATTTTTCAGAGAACACATCCATGATACATGGTAGAGATCAGAGATAGTGCAGTGACCCTGGCAGGATCATTCAACAGGAAGTCCGTATGAATCCGCAGGACGACTTAGTAACGGTAGTCGGTAAGTCGTAATATTACGTCGCTTCAATGTATACGTGTCTTTTTCTTTTTTTAATTTGTGTACGCGAATCAAGGTGAATCAACGAGAGAAAAATAAATCCAGGAGATACATATGAATGCGTCATATGGGTCCATGTCGATGGGATACGAATTTTCGTTAGGTCTGAGGAGGAGAGAAAATAAAAATAATAATGGCGGACAAAAGCGTCAAGTAAATATTATATCATTGTCCTGATCTACCACGTGTCATGTCTCGGCACCTGAAATTACGACAAAAGCGCTCGGGTATCACTCTCGTCGCCAAGTTGAAAACACGCGACGGGACTCTTGTCGCCTGTAGCGCGCAGTAGAAAGAAAGGCGCTTAATTTTCATACGTGTTCAAATCGATTGATTCCTGCGTTGGATGTGCGACCTTAATTAATGTGAATTATCCCGGCAATTTTTTCTCCTCGCGTTGTTGGCACAGCGAGTGACTATGACGAATGTGTGTGTATATATATTTCACATGATATATTACATACACAATTATATATATATATATATTAACATATCTCGGTAGCACGTTTAACAGCTCGTACGCGTCGCGACGCCTTGCTCGAAGCTGTCCACAGGCATTTGCAATTCTCACGAGGAATGGAAATGTCACAATGGCACTGTGCTCGGCCGAGAAGGACGGCGGAATATGGCTGACGGCTCAGGAGAATAATATTAATAAAAGTTTCGGCCGCGCCCAGCAAGGTGCGAGAATACCAAAGTCCGTATCTGTACAGCATCGGCGTTGGTGCTGGCGGACGGTCCGCGGCGATACACGTAAACGCCGTACGTTACAGTTTATTAACGGCAATAAATTAGTAGCAATTTAGCGAGCAATGTCCGCGGAGCATTGCCGCAGTTGCAGCCGAGTGGAAGTCCGCCTTGTCCCCAATGTCAATCCGGACGAAGGAGCCGACACAGATGTATACAGAATGCCTACATAAATTAATCGTGAATATCAACACACGGCTTGAATTCTACTGGCGAATCCACACGTGAACGACACTACTACGATTTTCGACCCCGTGACACATTGCGTCTCAAATAATGTTTTTTTTTTTTTTTCTCAAAGATATCCCAGACTTGTTCTTGAAGAATGTATTGATTTATAGAAATGACCATGCGAGAGGGACGTGAAAAAAGGATCTAAGGGATGATAAAGACGAGTTTTAAGGGGTCAATGAAACTTTTTGGGATTGAATTTCCTGTATGGCTCGTATGTAGGTATACGATGTGTATAGGGTACTAATAATAAGGAACGATAATGGCGGCTCTTTGCCCGTAAGGTAAATTCAGCTTCCTAAACCCGCGCGACTGAAGCGGACCTATCTAAGATTAATTCAATGCAAAACTAGTAATTCCAGTCGCCGACTCCGGGGCCCGTCTGGAGTCCCGGAGTCAGTCGAGTGGCGGCGGTCAGCAGGTTTAGCTCTTGGATCGACGCAGGACGCAGGAGACTCGGCAATGTGAGAAATAAAAGGAATTTCGCAAAACCGAAGAAAAAGAAGGACGATCTAGACGAATAAACGAGCCGTGCTCCTTCGTCGAGTTCCTCGACGCCGCTCTTGTATACAGCCAAGACCTCCTGAAAACCAGGGCCGCAAAAGTGCCGGCCATTGTTAATCCCGTGTATACAAATATAGTATATCTTTGCGCCTTGACGTTGCTCCGGGACACTCTTTGAACTCTGTGTCCTCGGAATGTACATTCCTGAAAGACTTTCGAGTCGAGCAGAGAATGACGACGATATTCCCATTGGACAGTATAATCGAGAGATGTTAAGGAACAAAGATGGCCGCCACGTCCACTCGCTAGAGCATTTTTTTCTTCGCATTCTCTTTTACTCGAGTCCTGCCACCTTGTTATCCTTTTCCAAAATAGAATTCCCAGATTCGCTTAGCGACGCTTCCTGTTCGGAGATATCCGCGGGAACGGAATGCTCTCCTCGAGACACGGCCCTGCCTCAGGACGAGAAATAGGAGCAGTTGTAAAACAGAACCAAAATGACGTGACGCTGACTGCTATACATTGGAGTTTTTTGCTCGGCAGAGACCAAAATCCTTGGATGCGATGCTTGGCTTACAATACCTATTAGAAAGGATCGAGACAAAAAATAGACGTATTGTGTGTAATAAAACGTATCCTCCTAGTACACGCACGTTATATTCCCAGCACCCTATTATAAATATCTATTGGATATATATATATATATATATGCTCCAAAGCCTCGGGGCCACAGTGTATACATACACTTTGCTCTGGAAAAATGTCTAATTTACACGGCGTGACTCTATTAAATTATGTATAACTAACTACATTATTATCATCATTATATCGACGGGGAGTCAAAGCGAGTAGACAAAAAAAAAAAATAATATCAAGGATTCAAAAAAAAAAATCTTGCCAATTTTACCGTCGTCGGATCGTACTCGCACGCCAACAGGAAGTCCTATAATAATTTCGTCGTCTTGGCAAGTGTCTAAATTCGCAATGGAACACCTACGCGCTTCACGTGTTCGCACGCAGAGACTCTAGCGTCCCACGCGCAACTTGCACCTACGGACGTTAATCCATACGCGTAAATTCTTAATGCCATTAAGTAAGTACACTCGGGGTGGATAATCGTCAAGGCGAATTAATTACGGTGTCAGCTTCCCTATCGTCATTATAAATTACCGGTGGTTACGCAAGCGAGGACCTTACGGCCGAATCCAAGCTAATAGCCTCCTGAAGCAAACTATCGTGCAACGACCTTCGCTCCTGTCACAATTGAGCTCAAGACAAGTTTTACATTGGCTATAATTTTTTTTTTTGTTTTATTACTCTCAATTCTCCTCATCCTTTCTCGGTCAATTACCTTTTTCAGGACGTTTTTGTCGCGCATGTATCTTATGGTAATTAATGTCGTCCTCCGGACGTGCATATACATATATATGTATATGTATATACATATACACACGTAGAAAATATTTTCAGACAAATTTATACACAGTAAAAAGTCGCTTTACGGACGGACCCAGATTAATACTTTTTTTGTTATTGTATCTCCTGATTAATTTCAATATCGCACTAATCACATGCTCTTTCTCCTTCTTCTTCTTCTTCTTCTTCTTCTCATCTTGCTCTCTTGAGATCGTTACGCTTCGAGGCAAATATACTCGTACTTGACTAACAAACTAGAAAATCACCTCCCGCTTTATACCACGAATTTCTTATGTTGGCGATGAACGCGATCTTGAAAATACGTCTATGAGATTTGTATATCGTTCGTTGGTTGGTAATTTTAAAATGACTAATATATATATATATACAGCTGACGTCTTTTATGTATCATTGACAGGACAGGCATTAGAATCATCCCAGAGACTTCCGATGGCTTCTTGTATTTCGATTGATTAATTGTATGGGTACTGTTATCGAGGCAGTCGGTTAGCCTTCTTTTGGAGCGCCCTGTACGACAACGTGCTACACGCTGGCATTGAGGTGTAGCTCGCAGAATAGGCTAACTAACCAACTAACCACGAGACGTCAGTAGGACAGTGAAAGGCGACCTAGACCAAG
Organism: Hartigia nigra; assembly: GCA_031001745.1. NCBI lineage: Eukaryota > Metazoa > Arthropoda > Insecta > Hymenoptera > Cephidae > Hartigia > Hartigia nigra. Next base: position 384,440 of record JARPRG010000294.1, read on the forward strand.
TCTCCATAACTAGCTAATGTTAACAGCGCTCACATGCCACCTACTACTATACGAGTACATATATGTTCAGATAGTTGGATATTTATGCACCGGTGTGTCCATGCACGTATCATGTGCATATATACAGCTCGGGGCACGTCAGATAAATGGGCGCGTGTAACGTTATTATTGGATAAGATTTAACGAGAAACGTGTTTGAATACGATGTCTAATCGACGCTTATTGTTTTTGTTATCGAGTTTTTGAAACAACAAAAACATATCGATAGAGTTCGAGCCTGATCGATAACGGGTATTTATAGTGTGCAGCTATGATTTTTAGGGAAAAGAAATGTTTTTTTTGTTTTTGTTTTTAATAGATCTTGAATACACTTTTATTCGTTTCTAATCTTGCTGTTATTTGGCACTGGTTTCCAGGCTGGGTCTGGACCCTGATGTTGAATAAAAAAATAAAACTAAAAATGATAATCAACGGAACAGCATAGTTTCGAAATAGTAGTGAAACGCCTGCGGGTTTCGCATTGGTATAAAATAGCTGCTCCCTGCGGATTCTGACTCGGCATAAAATGTCAGACGCGTTTAAAGTCCTCTCGATTTTGTTTTGTCATCCAAATAAAGCGTGTAGTACGCCATTTATAATTATACCATACTTGAATTCGACGCTATTCGGCATCGTGGGTTTTTCCACTTGGATCGTTAATATTTGAGGAACACTCTGTACACTGTCTACCGTATGCTGTAATGTCTGTCAGTATATAGCGAAATTGATTATCAGTACTGTGCAAATAGTTGGGTGCTTCTCTCAGATGTATACGAATTAATAAGGACGAGTGCATATTGCTGGCAGTATGCTGAAAGTGAATTTTTGGAAAGTGGCACGTGTCTGCCGTTAACGATAGGCCACAAGTGTTTGGCCGAAGCCGGGAGATCGGCTGGAAAATCGGAGCGGGAATGAAAGTCAACGGCAACGGAACGTAAAGGTAATAAGGAAAGTCGGGTAATCCGTACGAAAGTGAGAGGATCAGTGGCTACTGGGTGTTCCAGATCGCGTGATCGTTTTCTGTCGGGTAGAAGATCGTTATGGTAAACGTCTATGTGAGACACGCGATTTCTTGGCCTAACCCTCTTCTCTTGTCGACGGAGGGAAAGAGAGAATGGTACGGACAAGAGGGAATTGCGTTTCAGAATGAAGACTTTGGAATTTCGCCATTTCCAGTTTCGTCGAACTCCAATCTGGATGTGGAGTTGACTGCCACGTCCCTGAGTTTTGTAGGATAGTTCATTCACACGGGGCCCGTTTCTTCTCGCCCCTTAATTTTTTTTTGTTTTTTTTTTTTTTCTTTGTTTCAGGCTAAACGAGAATCGGCCCGGTGCATCGAGTCACGCTCACACCGACTGCAAACTGACGACAGGAAAAGAAAGATCGGTACGACAGGGAAAATCGTGGAAATACTTCTCCCCCTAGGCATTCGGTGACTTAGATTCGGTGTGAAGATGGCCGGCGAGGACACGCAGATGCTTGCCAATGGCACTGTTGATACACTCACGATCATACCGCCTCATGGAAAGATGGCTAATGGTAATGGGATACTGTGCAACAAACATAATAACAATGGATCCATACCGAATGGCAAGACACTTGATATGAATGTCGAAAATGGAAAGCTTATTGGTGTCGACGAGAAGTCGAATAGTCTGCTTACGGAATTCGACGATGCTGATATATCCTGCGGCTGGGGTCCCTGCAGACCCCACTGGATGCAATTCTTTGCAACGAAACAGGCCTTCCTCGTGACTTTCTGCATAACTTGGGTTAGTTTTCTATTTTTTTGTTTGGTTTAATTCCACAATAAAATTTTCTCACATTTCTTTAATCGGTATCGTTCCCTGTCGTTAGGTCCTTCAAGGAATGTATTACACCTACTTCGTCTCCGTGATCACGACCATCGAGAAGCTATTTCAAATCCAATCAAAGACAACGGGAATCATAATGTCGGCCACGGAGATCGGTCAGATCGGTTCATCGCTATTGTTAACGTATTACGGTGGACAGGGTCATAGGCCAAAGTGGATCGCTTGGGGGATGATTTTATTTGCCGTGAGCTCATTCACGTGTTCCATGCCTCATTTTATTTTTGGTGAACAACTCATTCATCAGAACGAACTTCTCTTCAGTGGAGTTGGTCCAGGATCCGATGGAAGTGGTCCAAATGCTTCTGATCCGATTCCAGCGAATCTTTGCAAGTACGAGGAACGTCCTGCTAATACGTCGGATATCAAGGAGTACGTATTAAATCTGTAATCAAGCAATTCTATTTTTAATGACACTTAACTCTAATTTCAAGCTTTTTTTTCTGATCTTACAGTTTATTCTTATCCACGTCTTCCTCTCGCTTTCATACCGATTCCACAGCCTATTGCGAGGGTGACTTTCTTAAGGAACAAAGAATACAGAGCAAGATTACCACTGTGGTCCTCGCTATTTTCTTTGTCTCCTTACTCGGCGTTGGCATGGGACAAACTGCCGTTTACACCCTTGGAATTCCTTACATAGACGACAACGTAGCAAGCAGAGAAAGTCCTCTGTATTTCGGTAAGCCTATTTTGTAGTAATTGAGATTTTACTGCCCTTTGAACTTCGAACTGTATCGAATATTCTTTTATATTCACAGCAATCACTATCGGGGTCAGAATACTTGGTCCAGCCTTGGGCTTCATCTTGGGTTCTCTGTGTACAATGCTTTACGCGGATTTATCAGCCGATCCGCAAATCACACCGACAGATCCAAGATGGGTGGGTGCATGGTGGCTCGGTGAGTCAAGTAATAAGATAAAAGAGAATATGCAAGTACGAAGATGAAGAATTCGAAGGAATAAAATATAACCTGATCTGACTCCAATCTTAGGTTTAGAGTCAGTGTCTATATGCTTATGAAAAAAAAAAATTCAAGAAGATGAATCCCAGCGGTTCGTGAATCGCGAGAGGAAACGACCTACGGAAATTTCTTTCTTTTCTCAGAACATAATGAAAAAAAAAAATCAAAAAGAAAATTTCCCTAGTACTCTCTGTACAGAAAGGCGACTTCCTTTTCTTTTCTTGAGGAACGAAAACGCGTTTTTTGCGTCTTTTAATGCTTCTTCTCTCCGGACGAGTCGCAAGAATTGCGTGACATTTGTCACGGGGCGTATATACGACTTGTCGGAATTATTTAGGGCGAACGTTTTGACAGCCTGAATGGTCCGGCGACATAAAAATAATCTACATCGTGTTACCGTCGTGCCACGTCGTCTCCTTGGAACGCGAGACAAAAATTCTATACGAAGCTGCGACTTCTATCGCCGCCATTACGAAGTTCGCGGATTTCTTTCTCTGTGCTTGAGCATATTTTGTCAATTTTATTAACGCGACATAGAAACGCGTCTCGATCGATACGCGTAACGCGTTCGATAGTAACGTTTCTCCTTTCATGTGAAAATTTATCAGAGTCGAGCATATATTGTTATTGCCTTAAAGATATCTAAAACGCAATATACGTTCGCGCCTTATTCAGGCTTACAAATTTCTTGCGATTTTATTCTTCGAATAATAAAGAAAATTCGAAAGATCTGTTAAAAGCAATGGAGACTCTAAAAAGCGACCTAACCTTCTCTTTTTTCTCGTCGTACTTTTTTGTTTTGAGCAAAAAAAGACTGTCGTAGACGTCTGTTAACTTTGTGCCAAGTAAAATGTTTTTTTTTTTTCCCCGAAAACAGTCACAATTCCATAAATATATGTTAAATACATAAAGATGTATTTTCCATCTCATAAATCTCCAAACCAAAAATACCACTCTATATATATACATATACACATATGTTTCTCATATATATTAACAATTTGATTTTCTTTCTCTCAGGTTTGGTCCTAATATCCGCAATGCTAATGCTCGTCAGCATAGGTATGTTTGCGTTTCCAACGCGATTACCGACAAGCAGACCGCCACCCAAAAGGGACGACTCAAAGAAGCCGAGTCTGCGCGGTAAGTTTTTGCCATAGAGATTAGATTGAAATAAGATTGAATAATAATTGTAAAGGATCAACGAGGACTCCCCCGTGTAATGTCACAGTGAAGTGAAACTCACAGGAGCGTCATAAGAATTAATACCACTGATGTAATACGTACTAAAAAAGAATGTAGAAACAAGAGTGAGACAGAGAGAAAGTAGGAGAGTCATAAGTATAAAGGGAGAGAAAAGCACGATGCGACGTAAACGTCTGTTGCAGACGATCAAGAGATTATCGTCAATGACGTCACATGTGTCTTTTTGGCGGCGTCGAAACGACGTATCGCCACGCTGACGTTACATGTTATTGCAAAGTCGTCTGTATATTCGTATCAGAGCAATAACAGATCAATGAAGCATATATAGTGTTGATCGAAAATTCTCAAAGACACAATGAAATATGATCTTCTAGGAATCGATTATCATATGCTATCATTCACGTCACTGTAATCAGTATATATATATACATATATATATATATATTTGTGATATAAGAAAATATCAATTCTAAATTCAGCCAAACGCTGCTTCTTCATTTTATGGTGGGCGGTTCCTTCACTGTTGATTCAGATGTATATGGTTATACCGATGTACATATATATTGTATGGATGTTGCCAGTAGGTACAGTGTGTGTTAATAATAATGACTGACCGACTCGTGCACGAGGTGGGGCAAGTTCACGGTCATATCATGCATAGAAGCGGAGGACACACGTGTGGGGGAGACCTATCTCAGCTGTCTCATACACCTCGGCCGACATAACACAACATAACGCAACATAACACAAGAGCAACGTCGCCTTTGCTCGCACGGCTGATACATAACTCGTCTCTGTATATATATGTATATATATGTGTGTATATATATATTGGGTACGGATTCATTTGTTCGATGCTCTTTGAAGGGGAGTGGGCGGACGGGGGTACGCCGATGCGACCTGCTCGTGAATCATTGATCATTTCCCGGGAGTCCACTTCTCTTGCTGTATATGATACAGGGGACTATCTGACAAAACATGTTTACGAAAACGCGATGCGAATGTGGATATGGAGATGGGGTCATTAAATTTAATTTTGCCATTTCTCTATTTAATTCTTCTTTCGATCGAACGTCGTTCTCTATTGGCTTATCCACTTGCCAAGTATGATTTGTATTCTATGGCTTGCGTGAACTTTGTAACGGTCACCCTGTACATTCGGTAGGCGAGTCTCTGTGTGGTAATACGTGGTGAATGATGTGCGGTGGTCACGTTCGTATACCTATGGTCTCATGGGACGTCTAGTATGTTGCAGCAGACGCGCTACAAACTTCTATTTTCAATATTCAACCTCTTACTTCGACTTCACTCCAGTTTTAACGCTGGAAATAATGCAATGATGGGAATGTTACTGTTGAATTATTTTAATAAAGGGTCAATGATATTTGCTACACCGGTAGAGCCTAATATCGATTTCGGTGTACGCTATTCTTATTCTTGAGACGGTTGATATTACTTTGAATTGAATTCTTAAGTTACAGAATAAATTTTCTTTCACTGCGAGTACACGTATTTAGGGTTGTTAATTTAGTCGAAGTAATTCTCCACAATGAAATTTCATGGATTTAAGATCTGGCAACCATGGGATTTACGGTGTTAGTCTCGTGACGAAGGTGGAGCGTGAACGTACAGAGTTTGTGTATATATGTATACGGATTGCCAGGGTACAGGGTACGACGTTGACGCGGTCACGTATTTCAGGAAAGAGCTTATTCGATCGTCCCTATTCTCAGCGTTTGCTAAGCATATGACCCGTGCAGAGGATATTAATGTTGAAATTCACGAATAAACGTCCGGCATTGAATCGTTGCAGATTTTCCGAAAGCTGTCAAGAGATTGTTGAAGAACGATATACTGATGTTTCGCACAGCCAGCAGCGTTTTGCATATACTGCCAATAGCCGGACTCTACACCTTTCTACCGAAATATCTGGAGAGTCAATTTCGCTTGCCGGCGCACCACGCGAATATGATTTCAGGTAAAGATTATAGAAATGAAAAGAGAGTATGTATAGAGCTAGCGGAATCGTAAAGAAGAGCCCATCGGAGCGGATCAGGAATTGTTGGAGGATATTTTTTCTTTTTTTTTTTAATGCAAGGAATTTGCTATAAGGGGACATACATTTGTTGGGGAATCGCAGGGCGAACTCCGGAACTGTTTGACGTTCCACAGCCAGTGACTCACTCACAGGAATGGCAAATTGGCAGATTCGTAAAGGGAAGCTTGCCATTGGTCTCCCATTCATCCGGTTTTTTTTTTGTCTTCCTGTCATACAGGTGTCGGTGGCATCCTGGTGATGGGATTGGGAATTATAATCAGTGGAGTCTTCATCCTAAGAGCAAAACCAAACGCAAGATTCGTCGCTGCCTGGATAGCATTCACAGCTGTTGTTTACGCCATTGGTATGGGAGTCCTGATGTTCATTGGATGTCCAATGGACGACTTTGCTGGACTTATGTCACATTCGGATGGGTACTTGAATTTCTTGTAATGACCAATTGAAATTTATTAAATTTGTATTAATTACATTTTTCATCGATCCAGTATATCCAGCTTCGAACCGACCTGTGACGTGGCCTGTGATTGCGATAGAAATAAATTCAGTCCTATTTGTGGAGCCGATGGAAAAACATATTTTTCTGCCTGTCACGCTGGATGCTCGAATTATACTGTGGTGGATGGGAAAGTGTCATCGGTAAGAGATTTTGTTTTTTGTCAGATCAATTATACATTGCCTTACAAGGAAGAATGATCGTTATCGTGTTTTCCAATGTTGAATGATAAACGATACGGGACAATTCGATTTTGTTGCAGTTCTTAAACTGTCAGTGCATCGGGAATAACCAGACGGTACCGGAAACGATAAGCGAAGCAACGATCGGTTACTGTCCACTGGAGTGCAGTAACTTCTGGGTCTATATGATCCTGTTCTCGGTCTTCGTGTTTATTCACTCGACGAGCGAGGTGGGCTCGATGCTGTTGATTCTACGGTGCGTGGACCCCAGGGACAAAGCCATGGCCCTGGGACTCATACAGTTCGCCATTGGGCTGTTTGGTGAGTGAGCCGCCAAGGCCATAAATATCCAATCGTATCGCGAAAGCATTCGGTTTTATCGATTTACTTGAAATCATTCATTTAGGTAACGTCCCTTGTCCCATCGTATATGGCGCCGTTGTCGATTCGGCTTGTCTCGTTTGGGAATACGCATGCGGCGAGCGGGGTGCCTGTTGGCTTTATGATTCTAATATCTTCAGGATGTTTTATCACGGTAAGTCAACGTACAACGGGAAGAAAGGAAAATTCTTCGTTCTTAAACTTGTATGAAAGTTATTGTTATTTATTGATATTCTTAAATAATTCCTTCAGGCACAACCGGCGGTATATTGATACTGGCTTTTGTGGTGGATCTGGTTGTCTGGTACAAGGCGGGAAGTATAAATTTCGTGGAGGAGCAAGAGGGCGACGATGGGACGGCCGAAGAAATGGCGACGCTAAAGTCACAGGATGCTCAGACAGTGGATAACGATTATCTTTGAAGGTGTGATTTATTTTTGTGAAAAACCTCTACGAGCTTGGATAAAATATAGTATCCATTGCTGTGTACCTCAGTAACTCGATCGTAATAATTATAATGCGTGCGATCGTTCTCCGTCATGGATTACGGAAGTTTCTCTCGACGACAGAGAGCACATATGATATTTTTATTCGTGTCGGAATACGATTATCGGGATATCTAATGAATAACGAAGAAATAATTTAATCTTTTCTTACTCCTTTTCTTCTGCTCTAAATTAGATATCTTCGGTAAGTGATCTGGTGAGAGTTCGATCGTACGGCAGACCGAGAGCTACATCGATAAAATGACTGCGGATATATAAATATATATATATAAATATATTTAGGGCGTAATAATACAAATAAGTGTTGCCATAGCATAGTTACGTAAAAGTGTAAACGCGTATCGGGTAGGCGAATGTGTATCCGCTAGGTGTATTTGTATGACGTGGTAATAGGTAAACAAACAAAAAATTGATTAATGAAACCGAGTGAACACGTGACATGAGTCAGAATCGAAGACTAGGAGGACATCTATGAAATTATGGTAATTTTTGAAAAACTAGATTTTTCAGCTCCTTCGGTCAGGATTATGATAAAGAGAGGAGAATGATAACAAATTAGCTACAGGGAATGTAGCTTGACGTAGGAAGGAAGAGAGAGAGAGAGAGGGAGAGAAATAAATTTATTCTATCACGAATGGATGAATAGGGGATGATAATCTTTAGCGAGTGCTTTTGAAATTAGGATGATTCGTTTTTTTTTGTTTTTTTTTTTTTTTAATTTTTTTCCTTATTTCTTTTCCTCTTAGTTTTAATATCCGAAATCTTAAGGGTTGATATATCATATCCGATACGCAGTAACGTAAAATTTATGTTTCGTGCCTATAGTCGCAAGGGTGCTATCGTAATATGAGACACAATCTTTCCTTTTGGATGTATTCAAGGAGAAACCTGTTTACAGTGGCGGTAACAGTTCGTTTCATTCGAAATGAAAAGAAAAAATATATATATCACGGTAGATCATTGTAATCGCGTAGATGATTTAATTAACGTAAGGTACGATTGGCAAGAAAGAGACAGAGAGAGAGAGAGAGAGAGAGAGAG
>JARPRG010000294.1:402508-417200 GCA_031001745.1 Hartigia nigra
GCAAATATACAAATTAAATTTTCTTTTTCATACACTTTTATCCACAGACGTTTGAATAGCGTTGACAAAGTCTTCCTTAAGTATTCGCAATTTTAGATCAACGTATTCATTCTTATTTCTAGACACGTTGAATCCTCTTCTATTTTCATCAATCGAATCGTCCAATGATTTCTCCTTACCGGATACTCCATCAGCATCCACAATGCCTCTCAGGTCCTGCAGCATCTCCGAGACAATATTCCTAGATAAAATTTCCGTGTCTAGGGAATTCTCTCCGGCAGCATCTTTCGAGACGGCACTTCGAGCCACATGATCCAGTTGATGGGCAACCTCAAATGCCGATGGACCATGAGATCCTCTTCTACTTGGAATCAATATACTCTCGGCGATATTCTCCAATTCTTTCATTGTCACTTGCGAATCGAAAGAGCGTCGATTTGGTTTCAGATTCAAATGAGTCTCGATAACCTTCCACAATTCTTCAGCTATGGCCTTGGGATCGACGTTTACCATGATATTCACATTTTTATTCTCGATCACGGTATCGCCCTTAAATAATAATATTTTTCACTTAATTAAAAATGTATAATAATTATACATTTGATCGATCCTACCTTGTGCGATGCTGTCTGCGCATCCCAAGCCCTTGCCTCGGCCTGGTTCTTCTTAAGGAGACTCAATAGGTTTGGCTATGTAATATTATTGTTTCTTTTTTTTATATTGTTTTTTCCACCCTACGATAAATCGTACTTACGCATGAATATTAATTGTCCGTACTTGCCCATTTGCCACGGCAATGATTGTTAGTAAAATGGTCCAGCTCGACATGGCGGTAGATCCAAACACCGAGACGATTCGTGGTATCCGTTAATCTGAGAAAAATATTACCGCCGTTTTATACACAATCATTTGATATTTTTAATTAGGACTGACGTATGAAATTTACTGTTTATCGTTCCTCCTATGATTTCTCGTTTGTAATTTCAATGCGACTCGCCGTGTCAGCCTTAATTGACACGCTACGATAATAATCTGGGAATATATAACTGCGACTGGCAGTTCTCTTATTAAAAGAATGAAATTTGAATTCGACTGTCACTCATATATTTCATTAACAAATATTTATGTGGAGCGTGCCTAGTTTCATTTTTTTCCCTAGCCGTCGGAACACCTGTGGCTCAATATAATGGCGGCCATCTTGCATCATGGCTACGGTAGACGTCACGCTGTGTGCATGAAAAACCAATGTGTTTCGCCGGATGCGAATCGGTCGATTCGTCGTTAGTTTCGACAATGGTGAATTAGTAGTAAAACAGTATTATTACTTCCTTTTGTTGGTATCGTGAAATTCACTATGAATCATTACGATACGTCAATCGTACTGTCCATGGTTCTCGTTAATGATGTCATTCGAGTTTATCCACATGAAGAAAATATGACGATTGCCTATAAGTATACGTCAAAGCACAGAAGCTTGTCTCTTTATGAAAATCATTCGTAATGCTCAGTTATTTCGTATTGATTGTCGTTACGACGGTAAGTGGAATAATTAATTTGACGATTAATTCACGTTCGAGTAATTGTTAATTCGTGGACTGCAATTTCAGGTGACTTGGATAATACCAATTGGTATTCAAGGTGTATGTATCTTATTTTTATATTCATTTCTAGTCTCTTTTTTTTATTGCTTTCTTATCGTTTTATTAATTTGCTTTTTTACAGTACCGACCGACTCTTCATAAACGACATAATGACGATGTTTACAAGGTCAATCTTAAGCAGGACTTTAATTCGAAATATTTGGTCGGTCGTAGACAGTCTTCCGGAGATTCGAATCATCCGTCGTTTCCTTACCACGAGAATAATTTAATGCCGAATTCTGCTGTCAAGCCAGTATGTCAATTAATTGTATTTTATTGTATAAGCAGGGGAAAAACGTATCTTTTTTTTATATTTCAGGTAAATACACAACGGGATGACGTTCTTTTGAGTAAAATCGAGGAACTCGCCACTTTGGCAAAAGTCATTTTGACTCGATGTTTGGATAGCAATGAAAAATCGCAACGGAAAAATCGTCAGACCGTTCTAAACGAAGCTAACGATCCAAAAATTGATCAACGCCAATCAGCAAATTTGTTTGCTGCCGTAGATTCGACATTTTGAAATCAAGATGAGAACAGTGCGGTGAGGAATTTAAAAAATATTAAAAGGACACGTATACCTTCGAGAGGAACCGAAGGCGAAAATGTTAGTTTAAAAAAATGACTATTCGCAGGATTCCTCGGTTTCTGAAATTATACGCCATGCAATTCCCTAGGAGGAGAAGGAGGAGGATGTTTTCTTTGCTAAAAAAAAGTCAGGCAGAAGAACCAGGAGAAAACGTGAGTAGTATGAGATTTCAAGTACCGCACTGACCCCGGACAATGAATCAAGCACAAGTGCATATAAAATGTGCATCGGGAACGACTGCTGCAAGTTAATGAACATTTATTTTTCTAATAAAAAAAATTATTTACTAACGTTGAAATTTGCACGCAGTCATACGCTTTCGCGTATACGTTAATTAATTCCTTTGATTTAACGCATGAACAAAGATGCTTCCTGATTCCTGAAATATCCGTTTCGATTCTAAATATTTTTCCCTCCCGGAAAATCCAGCGAATAAACGTCAGGAAAGCCAGAGACAAGTATAGTGGTCAATAAATCTTTTCATTTAATGGCGACTCGCACAAATCGTAAACGATATAATAACGTACGGCCAATTGGCCGATTTTATTAAACTGATAAGTCGACAATGCATCTTGCTGGGCAAGGTTATTGCGGTTAAGAAAGAAGAAAGAAAAATTAAGTTATACTCAGAAAAATACAGCATCGTAATGTTCATAGCAGTCATTCCAATTACGGTTGTTTAAATATGCTAATTCAATTCATTCTTAACTGTGTCAATAATGAAATATTATTGATCCCTGTTATTTTTTTTATTTGCATCGAATGATAGCAATAACTGCTAATGAGATTTTTGCCAATTCGATTAACGAATGATTGGCAAACGCATTCTTATCGGTTTTTCATTGCACCGTGACGTACTCTATTAACATATAATTAACACGATTATAATCTCACGAGTGATAATAAGAAAACACTGTACAACTGGTAGGATCACGATTAGGTGTAATAATTTGTATTGTTCGGCAAGGTGTGAAAATTGAATGAATTTAAAGATGAAATTATTTTTTATCAATCTACTGCTTCTTACAAACACTTTTTAAGGCTGCAACGTAGTCAGGAAAGCTATACAACTTTCTTCCGTTGGTAAACACTGTCCAAATGCTTCCAGTAGCAATGGCTCCTCTTTGATCGCCGCTTCGTAATCTTCGAAGGAGACTTTGCCATCGTGATCAACGTCCAATTTTTTTAAAGCAAGTTCAGAAAGATCCCTGACACCTTCGTCCGGATCCTCCTCGCCCGGTTGTTTAATTAGACAATTTCTACAAGGTGGACAAAGGTTGAAGAAAAAATATGTTAGTTTGAAAATCAAGTAAAGAAAAAAATGGCAAAACTCACTTAAACAACTGAAACATCTCGTCCTTCGTAATGTATCCGTCACCGTTAAGATCGTAAACACGAAAACAAAATTCCATACGTTCTCTCTGGCTACCACGCAAAAAGACATCCAACCCCATAATCCATGGTTCCAACCTTATAGCACTTTCGCTTTCTTTGTCCCAACAACAGAACATACGTTCCACGAGAGTATCCTCGGTAATAATATCAAAAGTATTATGAAGAAGTTCACGAAAAATAATTCTGTCTATACCCTGGAATAAAAGAATTTCCAAAATGAAAATTAAAGGATTTTTGAAAAGACATATTTTTAGACAAAAATACCTCTATTGTTTGTACAGGCGAGGGCATTCCATTTATAGTGGTTACCGGTCCCGCTTGTTGTCCAGGTATGGTTATCAATTTTCGATAAATCTTACAAAGCGCTTCTAATTCACCCCTAACATGCAAAAAAAAAGATAACAGTCGTTAGCAAAGAAAAAAAATGTTAAAAAGGAAATTTTGTTTTTTTTTTTAACACCTGGAGAACTTAGTTTTCTTCCTAAGTGTTTCAATGATCTTTGCATTGAAAGCAGTGCTCTTGATGCTTCCGTCGTCGGGCATCTTCTTACGATGTCTTCCGCCGGAAGTGGTGCCTGCCGATAGGTTCTGTTGTCTTTTGGATACTACGGAGACTTTGCGACTATTCGTCAGGAACATGGAAACGCTTTTCATGACCATAGCACCACCACGACCGCTTATGGGGATTCTAGCTACGGCGCCGACGCCGATTTCATCCCTTCCTTGGTAGACGGCCGACGAAGGGGATGAACTTATTCTTCCAGCCATATCGCAGGGTATTTCAATGTTCTCTAAATTGATTTAAAAAAAAGTCAGACTTTTTATTAATTTTTTTTTATTTTGTTATAACAGAATGGCAGTGTAGTTACCCTTCTAACCCTCGTATACGTAACTGCACTGGTAATCGAATTATCGACAAAACATGGGGAGATACAATCTTTTCTTTAGCTATTGGATATTCGTGAGATACTAGACTCTGCATATGGATGAGTCACGCGTGCATAAGAATAAATAATGAAAGAACCATCTTTTTAGTTTCCTACAATTTCAAGATAGCGTGTTACCAAGTTCTCTTGGATGGATTAAATAATACTTAATGCGATCGAAATTTGCTTTGTTTTGGAAGTTTTATAAGAGTCGGTCAATATAGCGTGCTCTGTATTATGTGGTGTGCTTAAAGGGTGCATCAAGTTTTTTTAAACGTGAGCTTAATGATTTTGCATGTTGCAGTGAACCACTATTATTTCTTAAATTGTATTCAAGAATGCACGACTAAAACTAAAAATTGTTTTTCTTTACAATCAAAATGACCTCTCGTGTCCACGGGACATTAATCGCGATGTCTTACCCTATACGTGATCCCATTACCAGTATCCGAACTTTGCTTTCTTTCGTCCGGATAAATTGATTTTCAGGAGCAATTAATTTTTATTACTTCATATCTAATTATTTTTAAATAAAATATTATAGCCATAGAGCAGCATCGAACTACTTCTTAATATCCCAAAGCCTTTCGAATGCTCGGTATGTTTTTCTAATTTTACTTTATCGTGACTGCAGTCGTGGCAGGTACCCATAAAGTCACAGGAATATTTTAAAAAAGATAATAAGATAATTTAATATACAGTCTATAACTTATATTTTTTTCCTTTTTATTGCATTACTTTAACGTTTCATATACGTCGAATGCCCGTTACGTAAATCAAAACAGTCTGACTTCTCTTGAATAAGAATTTGCTCTAATGCAACGTAGTTGAACTTAAAGAGTAGCCCGTATCAATAACACTGCATCTAATCCAAAGGCGTTAAAGATTCCTAGTGGATCGATTGGTAAATTGGTAAATTTAAATAGACTGGTGGCAAATCAAGTCACGCAAATCCTAAGAAACTTTATCGAAGAATTCACGCGATCGAGTCGATTAAATTGCGCCTGCATAAATGATAACCGGGCGTGCTTGCGTGCTCGTAGGGTCTTGATTAATAGGAGTAAATTTAGAAGACTTAAATTCAAGTTGAGAAAAGGTATCTCAATGAAATAACGAATTTACCTATTTTTCCTTAAAACTAATTAAATGCCAGTTCGACCTTCCCTCTGGTCGGTCTTATTCAGCCACGTCACGATTGCAACCCCCGATCGATCTACCTCTCATAACAATTGGGATCGAACACCCTTGATGTACTAATTTAAAAAATACGTTGCTTCAATTCATTCTCGATTAAAGCCTGACGTAACGAACGGCTTTCAAGATTTCTTTGATGTTGGTAATTCTATTCTGTATATTAACGAAGGCATCCTTTGTCGTGCAGTTGTTGATGTTTTTATATTGTTACAAAGTGACATTATTTTTCTCATGCTCGGATAATCAACCGAAGAAACGATAATAAGCAGTCGATAGATCAAATTCCCATAGTAAAAAATTTGTTTGTATTTTGAAAAGTTTTTTATCGGCTCTCACGCAGTCTCAAATAGGACTACAAGGGTTGTAATATAAAAGTTCGATAAGTCATGCGAAGCTTTGAATTTTTTGGTCCATTCGATTCTGGGTTTCTCTCTACTCGTATGAATCGACGATAATTACACCATGGTGAATATTACTAATTAATATTTCAGAAAAACCTTACCGTTTAAGAACAAGTCGCTTCCGTCGTGACAAAGACTCGGGGAGACACCTTGTTGTCAGTGACGACCATTCTGTATCGATCAAACGTGTCAAATATCTTGCCATCAAGAAGGGATATCATTTGGAGTATCAAGTTCGTCTTGCGCATCTTGATACTCCAGCAGCTTGATGAGTCATCGATTGATATAGCAATTTAAAAAACCACAATGAAGCGGACATAATAGAATTAACAGGAGTCATTGAAGAAAAGAAAAAATTTATTATTTTTGATTGTTGATACTTTCGAAAGACGACCTCCTGTACCGATGCCTTAAAGGGCTAGTCACGTTTACATAGGCATACGCGAGGAATAGAAATGAGCATTTTGATTTTTGTTTTCGTTAACGACAAGATCCACGATTTCGCGAAATCCTGCCGCTACGAATAGCCTGCAAATGATTTTCAATGTTATCATTGTTACTCGAACGTCGTTATTCGAATGAATTTATGGAGCGAGGTCACGCAAGATCCTGATAGCACGTGTGTACTTGCATTCTTGTTTTCATAAGTTTAGCCTCGTTGTACATTGATGCATGCAAAGCGAGTGCATCGTGGTACGAAAGTTTTTCTTAGTCATTCAAAAAGCTATTTGTCCTCTGGAAAGTCACTAGCTTCGTGACTCTGAAAAACGTGTGATTTAAATGATACACACAGTATGACTCACGCAACTGCAGGTTATCGTATCATCATAATTATACTTTGGAAGAGACTAAAATTAGTATAAGTTTTCAGCTAGGGACATTGTGCTACGTAGATTTTGTCAGGTAAACGCACGACTAATGCTTTTTTTTTGTTTTTTTTCGACAATCACTAGTTGCAAAAAATCTGTTCCACGACAAAATATATTTCAGTGTTACCAAAATTCATGAAAATCATTATCTACCTCAATATGGAACAATTAAAAATCTAGTAAAATCAGTACATGGTCGTCGCAATGCCCTAGTCGCGAATAATAATTTTTGTTTTTCCCTTTTTTTCCCCAAACATCGTTCCTGGTGTTTCACGTTCCACTCTGGCAACCTTCAAGAATTATTAAAGAACACTACTGTGAGTATTATCGGTCCTCAAGGCAGGCACGCAACCAGTAATTGACTTAAGGAAACGATGAATTTGCATTACGTGCTAAAGTTCATCTAAGATGTCAATAGCACTGTTTCAGAAACACGATACACGCGTATAATTGTTCGGATACACAAAATGCCTGGAGCTGTAAACATTTTGGTGAATCAAAGCGTCGTTCTTTAATAAATCAAATGTCTTGAAATGAGAGCACGCGTACAAAAAAATCTTGACCAATTGTACTAAATTTTGGTGTACTTGACGAATTAATCTTATTACTTAATCGGCCTTGCGTAATACGTTTTATCGAAAAGTCAATGTCATTTAATTGTTCTTGGTATTGAGCTAGTTTCTGTTTATCGGAAGGTCATGAACAGCCGTTCTGATTCGATGATCAATTCCTGCCTAATCGTTACGGTGAATAAGTGTCGCGTGAATGAAAGTTAGAACTTATTTATTTTTTCGTGACTTCGGAGTCATCGGCTGTTTCGTATCATCAATGATGACAATGAAAGGTCATTAAACTGTTATTCTTCGTTGTTACACGGCAAGATATTGAATATATCATTTCCTGTTTAATATTTTTATGCTAGAGGTTAGGTTAGACTGCGACAATATCAGGCTCGAATGACGCTTTTTAAAATTGATGATTTTCGACTCGACAAGGTAAGTCATTTAGTCCTAAATAATGACTCCATCTGGATTGGAACAGCTGTGGCCAATATTATTTTATAGAGTACCGTTATGGCGCTTATGGTAAATGATTAGTAGCGTTTATTGGCAATGAAATAATGCGAAATCGATTAGGATTAATATAGAAAAAAAAACAATCGTGTAAATAGGCAAATTAATAATTTATCGTTTTAATCTGGCGTTAATTGGACATAATAAATCGTGGGTAATAATTTTTATAGGATTATTTATTATTTAAATGTATTAGTGAACCATACAGTTTCGTTGTGAAAATATTAAAAGATGATGAATATGTAAAAGGACATTATGTCGTTATTGAAATTTTATAGTAGTTATTTTTTGTCCTTGGCTCGTAGTTGTTGTGTAGTCAGGATTAGACTCCAAGGATACTACTGTCGATGACATCGAATGATGCTTCCTGATTTAGAGAATGATTTCAAGAATTACCATAACATAATGATTCCGCATAATTACAAGCGAATGAAGTACCTGCACAGTTTTTCAAAATATTTTCGTATACGTCTTAATTGATTTTCGGCTTCGATCATCATATCGTTCAATTGATCTGCATGATTTTTGGAATCTGCAACGTCATCCTCCTCTAATGATTTGTCGTGAGATTTAAAGAACGATGACGAAGCGTCGTCGAATCCTGAAATAACGAAAAATGAAACGAAAATTTGGAGTATGAATATTTTTGAATAATTAAGTAAACTCACTGGATTTCACATGTCTCTCGTCGTTCTGTCCATCCTGATAGAATATATCGAAATCCTCAGTAGAATCCAAAAAGTCTTTAAGACTATTTACATTTTTCAAAACCTGTTTGTCCCGAGACAATACAGGAGAATCCAAAACTCCATTGACTTTAGTTTCGGAGAATTTTTCAAATTTAGTATCATTGTCCGTCGAGAATTCCTTCATAATCAATTTTAGTTGCTTTAGCCATTGATTCTACAATTTTTTTAAATTTCAAAAATTTCGATTTTTTTATTTTAAGACAAGATCGTATTAAAACGTACAGAAATGCTTTGTTTAAATATACTTTTTTCAAAACTTACCGCTCGTTGACTGTGATCCTTGGTATTAGCAGTCCTCTCAGCAAATTCGGCAAGCAGTTTCTCCAATTTTCGTCCTTGCGTCACGATGAACGGTTTTAGCTCCTCAGGATAATCAAAAAATTTTTTATTAATTGGTTCAAAGTCAACGATACTCGACGACACAAATCCATTGGACTCTAACATCGAGTCCTTTGATTTCTGCAGGATCCCAGACTCCCAATGTTTACCTGTTTTATAAATGAAACTATTAAATTATCAAAATCCTCATTTTCAAAAACTTCCAAAACCTTACTTGATTCGTCCATACTGGAAGGTAGAACCGAACGACAATCGATCTACAAAAATATAAATTCTTAATAAACTATTAAAATAATAAATGCTACTCAATTTCGTTAGTCAATATTCTAAACTCACCCTCACTAAAAGAACCGCCATTATAATAGCGCAGTAGAACATTTTGAACGACGATTTTCAACGATTCAAACGACGATCAATTTCTCATATGAAGCTACACCAGGACCTCCCTATCGTTTTATAGAAGCCAGCTGTGCGAATAAAGACACTCTGGTATGTTATGTTTCTCGTAGCAATCCTGTAAACACAGGATTTCCTACAGCATGTATACAGGACGTTACACAGGTTTGTTGCTGGTTACGAAGCACGCATGTTGTTCAAAGAATGATAAACTGAATCGCACGCTATACAATTATAGATACATGGATCAGAGTAGATACCAACAACTGAACAGTCAGACAAAAAAATATAAGAAATCATAAAACTACGGTATGGAGGATAAAATAAAGTAATAATAAAAAAAAAGCATTAATGTTGTAATGATAAAAATTTATTAAACAGTTACACAAAGCATATTTAAACAACTGTTTCTTAAATAAGCATTACGAGAATTAATCATTAGCCGAATGACTTCCCATAATTGAAACCCTGCATTGTCGCGATGAGCCACAACGTTTAACGACCGTATCTAGAATCATATAAAAAAATATTCTTTAGTCTTTAATTCTAATTTTTTCTTTTAAATAATTAACACAATAATAATTACCCGTGTCCTTGACCTTGTGCGCTGGCCTTTCCATATCCTCCACCACTACCGCCTGTAAGTCCTCCGTGAGATCCACTATGACCACCTCCGAATCCACCACTGCCACCTCCTAGTTTACCGCCACTGCTACCGGAAGCATAGGCGGAAGACTGGGCGCCAGAATAAGCAGAACTGCCACCAGCCCCGGCGCTAGCTTTGCTGTTGGCATTGGAAGATGCTCCAGCAGACCCGCCGAAACCTCCTCCTGGTGACCTTACTTTCCTGAGGGCTGAAAGAAAGAAAAATCCCATACAATCAATTTCCAGCTACAATTAATCACTCATTCAATAAGTTTGAAAATCAGGCAATTAATATTTACATAAAGGATGACCATGTCCGTCGTTAGCGGTATGATGTCCGTCGGAGCCAATTTTGTGACCGTCATTTGGGGTATGTCCTTCTGCCTTATCCTCCCTTTGATGAACAGCTGTGAATAGAAAAAATTGTCATGGTAAAATTAAATATAGAAAAAATGTTAAAACAAGTATTTTTGTATACTCACCCAAAGTCTCAGGTATGGCCAATGCTACTGAGACGAGCAGTGCAAGTACGAGTAAGTATTTGAACATTTTTGCTGAATGCTTGTCGTTGAAAGTAGTGAAGAGAACTGTTGAACGTCTGTTAAACATTGGCCAATTTATAGTCAGTTGTGCTATTTGCATTTTTTTTTTGCCAATTCGATCCCAGGAACCGACAATTCACAGAAGGGGAAGCCCGAGTAGTCGTTGTTATTGTTTTGATGAGCATGATCGATTTAGCATGAAGGCACTATAGGTGAACTCTGATATTTCCATGTAGTGTATCGATACCACTTATACTATGATATTACGTGAACGACTGTAACAATAGTTGCGACTTCGACCTTTTCCGGCAATCCTTTTTTTACCCCAAGTTATATAATTCCATTGGTCTGTCCAACATCGTGCCTTCTTTTTCTTTTTTCTTTAACTCTAGCTCGTACCGGTTCGTGGAAATCAACAAGTACAATAGTTACGGCTCGTTTGTTAATACTTCAGGGACATCGATTTGTGGATCAAAGAAAATTTCCTGCTACCATTAATAATATGTAATTATTGATGAGACATTTTTATGATTAAAATACATCCCTGTTAATTTATATTATTTAATTGATTAATTTAAATTTAAATTTTTTCAAGTAATAATTAGCACATTTTTTATTTTAGTTTTATATCATTTTATAGTACCTACTACTACCTAAGTTAACTCTTAAGTAGGATAGACTTTTTGGAGTAACGGTATCCAAAGGTCAAGACATCATTTTAGATCAAGTTGAATATTCTCAGTCCATTTTTTACATTTCTTATTTTCGGTGATGACTGATGGATGCTATCGGTCATCAGGAGCGATGTTTGCGCAGAAGGAATCGTCGTAGTTCACGGCCAACGCTTACGGCGATGGTAAAACCGACCAATCATGCGCTGTTTACTATAGTTTTGTAGTGTACATTATGCCATTTCGAATATAGTATAATATAAGAAAGCTATAGCCTTAGCTAAGGTGTAACTAATTGTAAGACCAATGTACATTGAAATTAGGACCAGTTATGTCTACTGCCACTTGGTAACTATATACTTATTGTTAGATTTATTTTGACAAGGAGAGGATTAGAATTTTTTTTTTTTTTAAATAACTGTTATCAATTTATCTGTCAATGAACTTTATTATATATAAAAAAAAACTTAATAACATAACATTTAGGAACACGAAGAAGTGACTATTAATGAGGGCATTAATAATTTTTGGATTTTATGGTTTTCGATCACGCTGTAACTTGGCCTTGTTCAATTCCCGCTTTTTAAAATATTTTTGGCCTCTCATCGTCCGTAACCTCCAGCTCTGTAATTGAAAAATATGGTTAATTATACGTTAATTACACGAATGATACTTTTGTCCGTGATTTTAATTACTTACCCAGCATTCGCATTGGCGAATGACGCACTGCCGAATGGTGTACTAATTGATGCCGCATTTGCAGAACTTTGAGAGAAGCTGTTTCCACCTTGAGGATATCCACCATAATTTCCAAAACTGGGTCCTCCACCATAACCACTATTGTATCCATTATGTCCACCATATCCTCCATGTCCACCATATCCACCATATCCACCATATCCACCACCAAATGAATATTTTCCCTTCTTAAAATGATGTGGACCCGGTTCGGCAGATCTAACAACCCTGACTGGCACAGCTTCAAATTCTATAAATAAACACGTTCAAAAGTAAATACTAATTAAAAAAAAGAAATTCACTAAAAAATTTCCATAAATCAACAGTCCTCATCAGCTCTTGACACTCGAGTATATCTAGTGAATACATAATGATAAAATAATAAAAATCCCAAAATAACTAGCTTTTTATGTAATCACTCAAAATAAAAAAAAAAAATTTTTTTGAACCATGGTTCTCACCAATACCCAGACTACAGATACTTTTCAAAAATACTGATTAAAACGTCTAATTCAGTAGCAATTATCTTATAGGTATGTTAGGATCTGCGTGTTGCTCTAAGATACTTTCGTTTTACCCTAAATACCAAAAATTATTATAAATAATTAATAAAAAAGATAAGTTACCTTCGTTTCCAACTCTTATGGTAGGATAACCAAGAGCCACGGTGGCCATTGCCAATAATACAAGTAGTGCTACTGTCCGCGCCATTGTCCCTCTTTGCAATTTTGATACGAAACAAAATTCTCAAAGACTGGAAACCTGCTGCCTGTCTTGTATCACCTGACTTTCGACTTTCTACCGATGAAATGATGTTCGGCTATTCTGTTGGCTTTACTTATATAGAGAATCAAAGCAAAACTGATACAGGGGAACCTCTTACGTCACACTTACGCAGGTATAAACCTTATAGCTTTTACGACATCTACCACTTCGCTTCCTAAATTGTACCTTCTTATTAGCATGCTTATTTGGTTGGAATTCTCCATACATATTTAAACACGTTGACCATGAGAAAAATTCATCACAGGAATTTCCGCGTTTTGTGCCTTTTTTCGTTGTCTGGCTAAGAAACTTTCATACGACCTTGTTCTTTTTAACCTTGAAAAATGATTCATTGACTCCTCCGAAAGTCTGTCGAATCCAATACCAGTATAACGCGTGACGTACAATTTCTCAATGGAAGTAAATAAATCTCTTTGATAAGCACACGGGAACCCCCGAACTCTCTCGTGAGTCATCGATCATAAGTCGATTAGTGATTTGGTTCGAAACATGTTTTACGTTGTACTACTAGGATCTGTAGCCGAGGGCTATGCTAATTAGAGATTGCTATAATAGGAGATAACTTGATTTTATTCTTAATTCGTATTTCTCTTTAAAGACTTTCTAATGACTTTCTAAGTGTTTTGATGATTTTCTACGTCAATTCGGGTTGGAATTTCCGTAGAGCGAATTGAAAAATTTGTTAATATTAAAAATGACTTTCGATTTTACTATTTTACTATAGATTCTTTTTACATCTGTTAACGATTTTTCGAAATTTATTTCGATTTTCCAACAGTATTATATGCTGGATCGGGATTGCTAGATAATTTGCATCGTTACGTTCGACATTGTGGGAAATGTAGAACGTCTAGGGGAAAAAATTAACTCAGTGTTTACCAGCACGAAACCTAACCTAAGAATCAAACGCTTTGATGATTTTTTTTTTCTGGAGACTTCGTTGAATGTTGCATTGCGGGTTATAAGGAGACACGAGTTAAAACTGAATGCTAATTGGCGAGCTTACGAGAGAATAATCACTGATCCGAGATAATTGATCATCAAAGGAAAAAAAATGCTACCATTAAATATTAGTATTCAATATTGCGTAAATACATAATACTTAAGTATACTGTAATGATTCATTGTTGAATATTTTTTAACTTTGATTACATACTTGAGACACAACTATACTGACTCAGCTTAAGTAGGACAGTTTGACGTGACAGCTGCCTGTCATCTTTGATGAACTATCATCTAATGAACTATCGATAAAAAAAAACAGGCTATAATTTCAGAACGTAGTAAGATATTGTAATTCGTTCAACTTGTTCTATTGCAAATCTTTCTTTTTTTTAAACAATTAATTTAACAATTAATTTTTGCAAATTATACTTAAAGTACAATTTAAAGAAGTCGACGGCTGTGCTTAGCTCCGAGTGATCGTTTATCAAGCAAAAATATGCACAACTAAAAACATTATATACATCGAAATTGAAAAAGGGATAAGAAATTCATATTTTGCAATTGCAAATAATGCAATAATTCATTGAATGGTATTTATTCAGTACAAAAGCTTTTATACAAAATTCAACATCTTTGTTTTTCATATCAACAGCCTAATCCAAAGTTTTTAATATCGGTTAAGTTTTCCTTGCATAACAATATCTTAACAATAAAATTTAGCGACCATATCCAAATATAAATCCAGGTCCGCCGTATCCTCCGTATCCTCCATATCCTCCATATCCTCCATATCC